>JADLZN010010301.1:0-189701 GCA_018155175.1 Sinocyclocheilus anophthalmus
GATTGTGGTCATCTTTTTTTACATTAGACATGGCCAGCTGCCATATTTATGAAAACAGGCAATATTGCACCATTATAGCTATAAACAACCTTGGTTTCAGCTCCAAATGTGCTGGAAGGGGCTGTAACTCTGCAGTCTACACAGTTGATATACAGTCGTGGGCTTCTTAAACTCTTGGTCAGGTCTCAAACTTCAAGCAGCGTGGTCGTTACAGGGAATGATTATGGCTGTATTTCTCAGGTCCAGTGCTCTTTTCTTGCTGTTTGAAGTGGCATATTAAGGTCAGTTCTGCGCTTTGGCCCAATGGATGCAAAAAAAATTGCATGATTACCGCAAAGGAGTCCAAGGTAATGGGCCATATATCATAAATAGGCCTGGCGGTGCATTTTGTGTGATTTTCCTGGCTCTTAAGACATCCTGCTGGATGACAAGCTATACATCAGGTTTGCCAAAAGCAAATAATGATGAAAGTTACTTCAGAGACCTGGGAACGTTTTAGTTTGTTTAATATGTTTTAAATGAACTATTTAGTGCAAAAACTAAGTAGCCTCTCAGACTGACACTCTCAGAAATTGTTATTTTGGTCTAAATGTGAAGTTACTGAATTAAACTGAATAAGAATCATGTAGACTGTATAAACTACTATTCAAACATTTGGTGTCTGTAAGTTTTTAAAAATGTTTTTGGAAAGAGATATTCAAGACTGCATTTATTTGATTACAAATACAGTAAAACAGTATTATTGTGAAATTGTATTACAATTTTTTATTTTAAAATATTTCAAAATGTAATTTATACTGTGATGGGCACAGCTGAATTTTTAACAGCAGCCATTACTCTAGTCTTCAGTGTCACATGGTCCTTCATAAATCATTCTGATATGCTAATTTGGTGTTCAAGTAACATTTATTATTATTATCAAAACAGCTTAATATCTTTGTGGAAACCAGAATCAATTTTTTTCAGGATTCTTTCATAAAAAGGAGGTTCAGTGTAACAATGTATAAGTCTTTACCGTCCTTTCTGATCAATTTAATGCATCCTTGCTGAATAAAAGTATTAATTTCTTTACAAAAATCTTACTGACTACAAACCTTTAAATGGAAATGTGTGTGTGTGACGTTGTGCGGTGTGTGTGTGTATGTGTGTGTGTGTGGGGATTTGAGCTAATAAGTGCTATTCCGTGTATGACAGAGTGTGGGGTGTGTTGAGAGAGAGAGAGAGAGAGTTAATAAGGTGAAGACAGCAGGATAAATCAAAGAGGTGAAGGTGTAATAATGCATTAAACAGGAGTTAAGCAAATGTTGTCTGTGACTCGGTGCTCTATATCTGCCAGACGGCAGAAAACAGCTTGTGTGCGGGGTGGGCACAGTCCTTGATGCTTCTGTGAGCTTCCTTTGGACAATGACACATGTATGATTCACGGTGAAATATGAAGAGGGGTTTTAAATTCCTCTTACAATCCAGTAAATAAACTTAGAGCAGCTTTAAAGTCTTTGCACTCTGTTCTTACAAGAAGAATCAAGCTCATTAAAAGATTCCAGGTCTACAATAAAGCTGAATGGTGCCTACATGAATATATGCAACTCAAACATATCAGAAGATATCTAAATGCTTTTGACAAAGAATAATCTACTTCTAAAAAGCTAGACGGTCCGCAATACAGGAAATTACATCACTCATAATGAGACAGCAGTATTTCATCCACTAGATGGTGCTAAAAACGTCATGCTTGATTTGCGTTGAAAGATTCATTACCAAAGTCCTGATTTGTGTTCTAATGAACTGTACTGTCTATTTGAATATTTTTAAGTTGATGTTGCTGATCTCAACAGATGTAACACTGAAAGTATAGACAATACCGGTTGTTACTAATGGTAACCAACTGTTTGTGATCATGTTAATTATGATCATCTAACCAAGTTCCTACAGAGTCAAATATGGAGCAATGCACCAATAATGAACCTAAAGGAGCCACTAAGGCCACATATTTGAGATGAGGATGTTATCTGAAAGCACTGTGTGCTGCTGACCCTTGAATGAATTCTCCGAACGGCTCTGGTTACAGCTTAAATCTCCATGTGTTTATCTTTTGGTGGAGGGAGGGGGGTCGAATGCTAGAATGCTCTTGTCATAACCTGGCAACATTCGGAGCGTCGAATCAGTAGAGGAAGACTCATGACAAGTCTACACCAACCCTACCCTAAACCTACCCCTCACAGGAAACACAGCATTTTTACTTTCTCAAAAAAACCTCATTCTGTATGATTTATAAGCTTTTTGAAAAATGGGGACATGGGGTAATGGCCTCACAAGTCACCTTCTCCTTGTAATACCTATCATACCCATGTCATATTACAAATTTGTGTCCTCATATTCTCCACTAATCTAGCTCTGTGGTGTGTGTGTGTGTGTGGTGTGTGTGTGTGTGTGTGTGTGTGTGTGTGTGTGTGTGGTTGTCGGTAGCGTTAAGGTTGGAAGTGACATCAACGCGCGTCTGAATCTCACTGATGCTGAAGGTGAGCAGTGTTAATTTTGTTGACAAATCATTTTCGTCAACATTTTTTCACCGACAAAAACGAGACGATAGCAAAATAAAAACTTGTTTTGAATGACAAAAACTATGACGAAAAAACGAGACGAAAATGTTAGGGAGGAACGATTTGGGAAGAGATCCAGTCAGATCGAATCTCCAGCGTGGTTAGGAGGTCAGATCCCAACATTTGAACTGTAGCATAGCCTACTGTAAAAAAAAATCACTGTTAAATACAGTAAACTACTGGCAGCTACATAAGTCCAAATTTGCTGTCAAAATGAACACTGAAGGTGAAGTGTGTTCCCACACACTGGAGAGTTCCTGAAACTCTTTCTCTCACACACGTCTGTTTCATAACAGCAGGTTTCATTCATTAACATCGCACATGTGTGTTGACCGTGTGACGCCGTATAGCAGAAGTTCATGACATGCTTCAAACTCAAAGCCTTTACCAACAGTCTTCTGTGATATAGACTTCTGTGGAAGTTCACATGCTGCAGTAAACTAGTGACTGTTATTGCAGGCATTCCCGTAGATTAAATAGCATTTGCAACAACAAAATCACTGGGTGATTTCCAGGAATGACATGAATGAGCAAATGTTAACCGACAGAAGGAGATAAAACAGTTTTTCGATGACCATTGTAGTATAAGTCGCTTTGAATAAAAGCATCTGCCACGTGCATCAATGTAAATGATTTGGTCCATTAGACCGGCTTATTTACATTTACACTGATGCTTTTGGCATATCTTTTCAGTTCCCTAGGAATCAAACCCATGACGCTGGTGTTTCTCCTCTGGTCACCTGCTGATAGGGAAAGTTTGGTGTGTAGAAAATCAAGAAGTGACTGTGTAAGATGACTGGGCAGGACTTATCAAACTCGTGTCAGCGTGTAGGAGCACTGTTGAGATAACATTGAGGTTACATGATGTTGAAAGCTGTGAGAGTCACGATTGCTCAGACCAGAGCTGATAAAGTTCAGCATGAAGTCTTTGACATTCTGTGTCAGTCACCTGCTAAAAACAGCTGTCATAATGGACTATGTGTGTGTGTGTGTGTGTGTCGTGGGTTGTGATGTGGCGTTTGCAGTGGCTGAGAGTGAGAGGCAACACATGTTGTTCGGCCGTCCGCGGGTTCTACAGTCTGAAGCTAAATACTGTGTCCTGCATCAACACGGATTCATCACGGCCTACAGCACACTCACCCACACGCCCGTCTGGAGCTCCTTCACTCTCGACAAAACCGTGAGATGCACACACATACACATACTGCAACAGTAGCATAGCAACACTCTAGCAACCAGCCAGGACATGCTAACATGTGACTCATGTCTTCAGATGAACATGCTCAGATCTGGTTCTAATGACAAACTGAACATGTGTGTTTGTAGGCTGAAAGTTCTTTTTCCCCCCCCCGTGCTACCGTCTAGATTGTATCCGGGCAGACATCAGGATCCCACAGCAATCAGCGCGCGACATGTGAACAGTTCAACAAAGCGCTTGCAAACATCCACAACGTTTCCTGTCCCAACCAGCTGAGTGTGGTGTGATTGTGTCGTTTGTGCTTAATTTATTGCAGTTTTTTTCAATTTATTCAATTTATTGCCTATGCAACTTTTCACATTTTATGTATATTATTTTAATATTAATATTATATTAATATAGCTATAACTCTGGGATGTGACTTAACAAATAATAAGTATAAAATGTATTTAATAAATTTCTGAAAAAAATTATTTTTATTTCATTTTTCAGTTGCATTATCCTCAGTGTTTTATTTATGCATATTAATTTCATTTATTTTTTTCATGTATTTTTTTATTTGTTCATTAAGTAAAAATAAGTTTGCGAAATATGTTTTTATAAGATTTTTGCTAGTTTAGTTAACATATAAAACCAAAAAAAGGAAGTTTGTGTTTTGTGTGTAATGTGGTTTGTGTTGTCAGATCGGAATCGCACGTTCTTGAAGATAGCAGTGTGTGCTCTGACACTGGGATCAAAGTGGGCCCCGTTTTCCACAGTTCAAGAGTGAGTGTTGAGTTGGAGTTTATTATTAGTAAGTGTTTTGTTTGTTTGGTTTGTTGTTGTTTGTGGTTGATCGTGAGGGGTTGTTTGAGTTGTGAGGTGTTTAAATCTGGTGTTTAAGTCATGAGTAATTTTTGATTCATGAGTGTTGAGTTCGGTGAGGGGTTATTATGTGGCTATAGAATCGGGGGTTTGAGTTATAGTGTTATATGTGGTATATGAACGTGAAGTGTTTGGTCTGGGAGTGTTGATCTGTGGTATATGATGTGAGTGGTTTGAGTCGTGAGTGTTTAGATGTGGGTAGATGAATCGTGAGTGTTTGAGTTTAGGAGTGTTTATAGTGGTATATGATATGGAATGTGTTTGAGTTATGAGTGTTTATATTGTGTATATGACTATTATCGTGTAGTGTTGAGTCTGTGAGTGTTTATATGTGGTATATGAATCGTGAGTGTTTGAGTCATGAGTGTTTATATGTGGTATATGAATCGTGAGTGTTTGAGTCGTGAGTGTTTATATGTGGTATATGAATCGTGAGTGTTTGAGTCGTGAGTGTTTATATGTGGTATATGAATCGTGAGTGTTTGAGTCGTGAGTGTTTATATGTGGTATATGAATCGTGAGTGTTTGAGTCGTGAGTGTTTATATGTGGTATATGAATCGTGAGTGTTTGAGTCGTGAGTGTTTATATGTGGTATATGAATCGTGAGTGTTTGAGTCGTGAGTGTTTATATGTGGTATATGAATCGTGAGTGTTTGAGTCGTGAGTGTTTATATGTGGTATATGAATCGTGAGTGTTTGAGTAATGAGTGTTTATATGTTGGTATATGAATCGTGAGTGTTTGAGTTATGAGTGTTTATATGTGGTATATGAATCGTGAGTGTTTGAATCATGAGTGTTTATATGTGGTATATGAATCGTGAGTGTTTGAGTTATGAGTGTTTATATGTGGTATATGAATCGTGAGTGTTTGAGTTATGAGTGTTTATATGTGGTATATGAATCGTGAGTGTTTGAATCATGAGTGTTTATATGTGGTATATGAATCGTGAGTGTTTGAGTCATGAGTGTTTATACGTGGTATATGAATCGTGAGTATTTGAATCATGAGTGTTTATATGTGGTATATGAATCGTGAATATTTGAATCATGAGTGTTTATATGTGGTATATGAATCGTGAGTGTTTGAATCATGAGTGTTTATATGTGGTATATGAATCGTGAGTGTTTGAATCATGAGTGTTTATATGTGGTATATGAATCGTGAGTGTTTGAGTCGTGAGTGTTTATATGTGGTATATGAATCGTGAGTGTTTGAGTCGTGAGTGTTTATATGTGGTATATGAATCGTGAGTGTTTGAGTTATGAGTGTTTATATGTGGTATATGAATCGTGAGTGTTTGAGTCGTGAGTGTTTATATGTGGTATATGAATCGTGAGTGTTTGAGTCATGAGTGTTTATACGTGGTATATGAATCGTGAGTGTTTGAGTCGTGAGTGTTTATATGTGGTATATGAATCGTGAATATTTGAATCATGAGTGTTTATATGTGGTATATGAATCGTGAATATTTGAATCATGAGTGTTTATATGTGGTATATGAATCGTGAATATTTGAATCATGAGTGTTTATATGTGGTATATGAATCGTGAATATTTGAATCATGAGTGTTTATATGTGGTATATGAATCGTGAATATTTGAATCATGAGTGTTTATATGTGGTATATGAATCGTGAATATTTGAATCATGAGTGTTTATATGTGGTATATGAATCGTGAGTGTTTGAGTCGTGAGTGTTTATATGTGGTATATGAATCGTGAGTATTTGAATCATGAGTGTTTATATGTGGTATATGAATCGTGAGTGTTTGAGTCATGAGTGTTTATATGTGGTATATGAATCGTGAGTGTTTGAGTCGTGAGTGTTTATATGTGGTATATGAATCGTGAGTGTTTGAGTTATGAGTGTTTATATGTGGTATATGAATCGTGAGTGTTTGAATCATGAGTGTTTATATGTGGTATATGAATCGTGAGTGTTTGAGTCGTGAGTGTTTATATGTGGTATATGAATCGTGAGTGTTTGAGTCGTGAGTGTTTATATGTGGTATATGAATCGTGAGTGTTTGAGTCGTGAGTGTTTATATGTGGTATATGAATCGTGAGTGTTTGAGTCGTGAGTGTTTATATGTGGTATATGAATCGTGAGTGTTTGAGTCGTGAGTGTTTATATGTGGTATATGAATCGTGAGTGTTTGAGTCGTGAGTGTTTATATGTGGTATATGAATCGTGAGTGTTTGAGTCATGAGTGTTTATATGTGGTATATGAATCGTGAGTGTTTGAATCATGAGTGTTTATATGTGGTATATGAATCGTGAGTGTTTGAGTCATGAGTGTTTATATGTGGTATATGAATCGTGAGTGTTTGAGTTATGAGTGTTTATATGTGGTATATGAATCGTGAGTGTTTGAGTTATGAGTGTTTATATGTGGTATATGAATCGTGAGTGTTTGAGTTATGAGTGTTTATATGTGGTATATGAATCGTGAGTGTTTGAGTTATGAGTGTTTATATGTGGTATATGAATCGTGAGTGTTTGAGTTATGAGTGTTTATATGTGGTATATGAATCGTGAGTGTTTGAGTTATGAGTGTTTATATGTGGTATATGAATCGTGAGTGTTTGAGTTATGAGTGTTTATATGTGGTATATGAATCGTGAGTGTTTGAGTCATGAGTGTTTATACGTGGTATATGAATCGTGAGTGTTTGAGTCGTGAGTGTTTATATGTGGTATATGAATCGTGAGTGTTTGAATCATGAGTGTTTATATGTGGTATATGAATCGTGAGTGTTTGAGTCGTGAGTGTTTATATGTGGTATATGAATCGTGAGTGTTTGAGTCGTGAGTGTTTATATGTGGTATATGAATCGTGAGTGTTTGAGTCGTGAGTGTTTATATGTGGTATATGAATCGTGAGTGTTTGAGTCATGAGTGTTTATATGTGGTATATGAATCGTGAGTGTTTGAGTCGTGAGTGTTTATATGTGGTATATGAATCGTGAGTGTTTGAGTCGTGAGTGTTTATATGTGGTATATGAATCGTGAGTGTTTGAGTTATGAGTGTTTATATGTGGTATATGAATCGTGAGTGTTTGAGTCATGAGTGTTTATATGTGGTATATGAATCGTGAGTGTTTGAGTCATGAGTGTTTATACGTGGTATATGAATCGTGAGTGTTTGAGTTATGAGTGTTTATATGTGGTATATGAATCGTGAGTGTTTGAGTTATGAGTGTTTATATGTGGTATATGAATCGTGAGTGTTTGAGTCATGAGTGTTTATATGTGGTATATGAATCGTGAGTGTTTGAGTCATGAGTGTTTATATGTGGAATATGAATCGTGAGTGTTTGAGTCATGAGTGTTTATACGTGGTATATGAATCGTGAGTGTTTGAGTCATGAGTGTTTATACGTGGTATATGAATCGTGAGTGTTTGAGTCATGAGTGTTTATACGTGGTATATGAATCGTGAGTGTTTGAGTCATGAGTGTTTATACGTGGTATATGAATCGTGAGTGTTTGAGTCATGAGTGTTTATACGTGGTATATGAATCGTGAGTGTTTGAGTCATGAGTGTTTATACGTGGTATATGAATCGTGAGTGTTTGAGTCATGAGTGTTTATACGTGGTATATGAATCGTGAGTGTTTGAGTCATGAGTGTTTATACGTGGTATATGAATCGTGAGTGTTTGAGTCATGAGTGTTTATACGTGGTATATGAATCGTGAGTGTTTGAGTCATGAGTGTTTATACGTGGTATATGAATCGTGAGTGTTTGAGTCATGAGTGTTTATACGTGGTATATGAATCGTGAGTGTTTGAGTCATGAGTGTTTATATGTGGTATATGAATCGTGAGTGTTTGAGTCGTGAGTGTTTATATGTGGTATATGAATCGTGAGTGTTTGAGTCGTGAGTGTTTATATGTGGTATATGAATCGTGAGTGTTTGAGTCGTGAGTGTTTATATGTGGTATATGAATCGTGAGTGTTTGAGTCGTGAGTGTTTATATGTGGTATATGAATCGTGAGTGTTTGAGTCGTGAGTGTTTATATGTGGTATATGAATCGTGAGTGTTTGAGTTATGAGTGTTTATATGTGGTATATGAATCGTGAGTGTTTGAATCATGAGTGTTTATATGTGGTATATGAATCGTGAGTGTTTGAGTCATGAGTGTTTATATGTGGTATATGAATCGTGAGTGTTTGAATCATGAGTGTTTATATGTGGTATATGAATCGTGAGTGTTTGAGTCGTGAGTGTTTATATGTGGTATATGAATCGTGAGTGTTTGAGTCGTGAGTGTTTATATGTGGTATATGAATCGTGAGTGTTTGAGTCGTGAGTGTTTATATGTGGTATATGAATCGTGAGTGTTTGAGTCGTGAGTGTTTATATGTGGTATATGAATCGTGAGTGTTTGAGTCGTGAGTGTTTATATGTGGTATATGAATCGTGAGTGTTTGAGTCGTGAGTGTTTATATGTGGTATATGAATCGTGAGTGTTTGAGTCGTGAGTGTTTATATGTGGTATATGAATCGTGAGTGTTTGAGTCATGAGTGTTTATATGTGGTATATGAATCGTGAGTGTTTGAGTCATGAGTGTTTATACGTGGTATATGAATCGTGAGTATTTGAATCATGAGTGTTTATATGTGGTATATGAATCGTGAGTGTTTGAGTTATGAGTGTTTATATGTGGTATATGAATCGTGAGTGTTTGAGTCATGAGTGTTTATATGTGGTATATGAATCGTGAGTGTTTGAGTCGTGAGTGTTTATATGTGGTATATGAATCGTGAGTGTTTGAGTCGTGAGTGTTTATATGTGGTATATGAATCGTGAGTGTTTGAGTCGTGAGTGTTTATATGTGGTATATGAATCGTGAGTGTTTGAGTCATGAGTGTTTATATGTGGAATATGAATCGTGAGTGTTTGAGTCATGAGTGTTTATACGTGGTATATGAATCGTGAGTATTTGAATCATGAGTGTTTATATGTGGTATATGAATCGTGAGTGTTTGAGTCGTGAGTGTTTATATGTGGTATATGAATCGTGAGTGTTTGAGTCGTGAGTGTTTATATGTGGTATATGAATCGTGAGTGTTTGAGTCATGAGTGTTTATACGTGGTATATGAATCGTGAGTGTTTGAGTCATGAGTGTTTATATGTGGTATATGAATCGTGAGTGTTTGAGTCATGAGTGTTTATATGTGGTATATGAATCGTGAGTGTTTGAATCATGAGTGTTTATATGTGGTATATGAATCGTGAGTGTTTGAGTCGTGAGTGTTTATATGTGGTATATGAATCGTGAGTGTTTGAGTCATGAGTGTTTATATGTGGTATATGAATCGTGAGTGTTTGAGTCATGAGTGTTTATATGTGGTATATGAATCGTGAGTGTTTGAATCATGAGTGTTTATATGTGGTGTAGGAACCATGTGTGTTTGAATCATGAGTGTTTGAATGCTAAGTGTTTGTTTGAATTGTGAGTATTTGAATCATGAGTGTTTATATGTTGTGAATGAATTGTGAGAGTACTGAGTGTTTGAATCATGAGTGTTTGAGTTACAAGTGTTTGAGCCGTGAACCTTCGAGTCATGAGTATTTGAATCGTGAGTGTTTACATGATGTTTTCATATGGATTTGGTCACTGATCGTGTGTGTTTGTGCAGGACTCTGGCAGTATTTTCAGGAGGTTCTGCTGCTCAAATACACATCTCAGTATAACGGTATTAACGTGGTTACCGGCCCAGTGTATGACTACAACTTTGATGGACGCTTTGACTCTCCAGAGCAGATCCAGGAGTGCGTACTCCTGTTTTCTTGATTCTCCCACCCTACATTTTATTCTTTTTCCATAATCTGTTTCTCTACAGTGTGATTTTTGGTATTATATTATCTATATTTATGTTTAATATTTTACATTATATTTTATATTTATAGTTTCATATAAGGTTTTAGACATTAGCTTTGATTTTTATACTGATCAAATTATTATTTTCAGTCTTATTTTTAGTTCCATTCTGTACATTTTTATTTTTTTATTTTTATTCCACGTTAGTCAATCGCTTCAACTTAAATTTATTGCACATTTTAGTATGTTCTTTATTCTAATAATAATAACCAATATATTTCAGCTTTATTTCAAATAATGAAAGTATTTTTAATAGTTTTAGTTTACAATAATAATCATGTGATGTACATCACAGTACAGAAATAAAAAAAAATTTTTATTATTATTTTCTTTAGGTTCGTTGCAGGTTCGTCTATTCCTGTTCCCACTCATTATTTTGTGGTCCTGACGAGCTGTAAGAACGACACACAGACGGTGAGCGAATGTTCTGCTGAACTTCAGACGGTTTCCTTCCTGCTTCCGCACAGGAGCGACAACATGGAGAGCTGCGCCGTGAGTGTCACACTCTCACTTCCTGTTCCTGTCGCTGTCACACACATCTGAAAGCATTGCTGCTGTGGTTTCTCTGAATCCCTCGTCACTCAAATCCTTACATTTGGTTATTTTTGCTGATTCAATGTAAATCACAGTCAGAATGATTCAGTTTGTTCATTTAGTCTTTCTTCACATCATCGGTCAAACCTTCTCTGAAGTCATGTGATATTTTTTTAATGTTCAACTAAATGAGCGTAGGAACATTTACTGTTTGATACCACATCATATTAGTACCTTAAAATATCATTCATGTCTTCATTATTCATATATATATATAGTGACATTAAGCAGTAAAACTAGCGTCTTCTCTGTTTTATTTATGCATATTAATTAATTTATTACAATTCATTGATTATATTTTTTATAGACAATCCATCCATTTTTATTTCAATAAAATTAAAATATTTAAATTTTAATTTATAATTCAGTATTTGTTTGATTTCATTCTTCAGTACATAGCTGTAAAACTAATACCTCGTTTTATTTATGCTAGTATTTAAATATACAAAATATCAATTAGTTAGATTATTTTATTTTTTTATTTTATACAATTCATGATATTTTTTCATGGATTGATTTTTTTTATTTTTAATTAAAAAATCAATATTAAATATTTTTTATTTCTTTAATTAATTATTAATTAGTTATTTATTTCAGTTTTTCATTGCATAACGGTAAACTACAGCTTTGCTGTTTATTTATGCATACAATTTTAATTGGCTCAATAATTATAACAGTTCATATCATATTTTTAATGTATTTATTTCCATTATTTATTTAAGTAAAGTCAATATTAGGTTATTTCATTTTCAGTGACGGTGATTAAGCCGTGAAACTAACTACTTCTATATATTTTTATTTATACATTGACTAAATAGTAAATGTGGGAAAAATAATGAAAACACTGAATAAACTTAATTTTTTTTGTTTCATACTTGAATCAGTGACATGAACGAGGACACTTCCTGTAAACAGAAGCTTAATTAATGAAACAATGTAGCTTTATGTGACACAGACACATGAGAAACTGTTTGCGTGTTTGTGTGCAGGACGATCAGCCAGAGTCTCAGTGGGCGGAGCCTCTCCTGTGGATGCACCAATCACGCGTCAGAGATGTGGAGTGGATCAGCGGACTGGACTTCTTTCAGGACAGCAAGCGTCCAATCGCTGAGCTCCTGCGTCTGAAGACCCGCCCCACCGCCGCCATTCATCCCAAAGCTTGAGTTTTGATTTTGTGTTAATATATTTATTTAATCCTCTTAACGCGTTCAGGTCCATTTTGACAGAAGAGATGCATAAAAATTCCTAAAAAATGTGTAGTGCTTAGTAAGTGAACAAACCTTTGCAGATGCATTAAGACCCTCAAAATACACTATTAGCGTCTTTTGTAAAATATACAGTATTTAGTCTTTTCCCCCGTATCTCACACACTTTTGGATGAATTTTGTTGATGAACATGAATATGTCTATTGATGAAACAATGCAGTATCAAAAACTGATCACTTTTTTCATCTGAAAGTGAACGATTACGCACCTAAAATTAATTTATTTTGCTTGAAAACTGACATTTATGTTGTTTTGGTAGAAATAAATATGTAGGCTTCATAAATGTAGACAGTTTTTGAGCAATCATGAGAAATCCCATTCATTCCAATGAAGAGTCAATCCTGGTAATTCTCCGATTATATGCTTTTATAAATTTCATACAACGATATATTCAAATACAATTTCTCATCAATATTGAAAAAAAAAAATACAGATATTTTGCATCATAGTTTGTTGGGTGTGGTTCATGTGTAATTTGAAATTTTGGTTTTAGTGGCAAAATATTAAGCTATGACTTATTCCCATAAAATAACGATTCTTGGGGTCCAGACGAATAGTATGCAGATCTCGAGGGTTGGTGATGGTTTAGTAAGAGCGTCGCTGCTGTAAAAGACAAGCTAGATTGCACTGGTGTTCCTGCTCTTTCTGTGAATCAGTCTTCAGTGAGGTCATTCGTATCGACCGGTGGAAATGTGTCATAACTTATCATGCATTAAAATGACTTCAACACAGTTTAGTTTCAATTCCAGTATTTTTCAATGTGGTCTCCCTCCAGCAAACGCACGTGTGTTAATGCATGATCAGCCTGGGCTGCTGGGAAATATCTGCAAACGTGTTTCATTAGACGCGCTCTAATCATGGCTTGATGGCTCTGGGAAACGCCGGTCTGGTCTGATTCGGGTCGGTCTCAGTCTCTGCTGCTGCTTCTAGCCGGTTTATTGGTGCGATGTGTCTTGAACCAGATCTTCTGGTCTGTAGATTTGTACCCTGAAGTGAAATAAACCTCCCAAAACCTCCTTTTGGAGCGTCCTCATTTGTGAAAAAGCTGTAAAATGAAAGTAAAATAGTAAAACTGCAGAAGATTTTTTTTACTTTTTTCTCTCTCGTTATCCAGTGCAAGTATCTAAAAATTCTTGCATCAGGATAAATTCACTCGAGGAGCAAAATGACTACATTCTGATACATTTTTCAGGAAACAAGACTTAAAATCTCAAGCCATTTTGCATCTGCAGTAAATGAATCTTGACTTAAGGATGTTTAGATTTGAAGAATACTGAGGGGAAAAATCATTGTTTGCAGCGTAGAAGTCCCAAGTTAACAACCTGAGTAAATGTGTGTAGCACAGTATTATTTATTCTTTTGAATTAGCTTTTATTTTTATATTTTCAGTTTTCATTGATTTATTTTTTTTATGTGCTTTTGGCATTTTTACTTTTTTGTTATTTTTAAATATTACTAGTTAGGTTTAAGTTACTTTGAGTTAAGTTTTAGTTTTGGATTGACTTTATTTGTTTATTTCCAGTAAATCCAGTAATTTTAGTGATTCCGCTTAAAATTATTTCTGTTAATTGCCAAGGCAACATTTCTAATTTTTGGTTAAAGTTTTTCATCTAATAGCTATTTTTTATTTTATTTTACCTAAAAAATGTTTTTTTTAATCTTAGTTTTATTTTTAGTTAATGGTAATATCTCTTGTGAGTGTGTGTGTGGTGATGTGTTGTGTGTGTGTGGTGTGGTTTGTGTGGCGAGTGTGATGTGAGAGTGGTGTTTGTGTTGTGTGTGTGTGTGTTGTGTGTGTGGTTGTGTGTGTGTGTGTGTGTGTGTGTGTGTGTGTGTGAGTGGTGTGTGTGTGTGTGTGTGTGTGTGTGTGTGTGAGTGTGTGTGAGTGTGAGAAGTGTGTGTTGTGTGTGTGTGTGTGTGCGTGCGCATGTGAGAGTGTGTGTGTGTGTGTGTGAGTGTGGTGTGTGTGAGTGTGAGGTGTGTGTGTGTTGTGTGTGTGTGTGTGAGTATTGTGTGTGTGTTGTGTGTGTGTGTGAGTGTGAGAGGGGGTGTGTGTGTGTGTGGGTGTGTGTGTGTTGGTGTGGGTGTGTGTGAGTGTGGGGTGTCGTGGTGGATTGTGTGTGAGTGTGGAGACTGTGTGTGGTTTGTGTGAGTTCTGTGTGTGTGTGTGTGTGTGTCGTGTGTGGTGTGTGTGTGTGTGTGTCAGTGGTGAGTGTGTGGGTTGGGGTAGGTGTTCGTTGGAGTGTGTCATAGTGTGTGTGTGTGTGTGTGGTGGAGTGTGTGTGTGTTGTGAGTGTGTGTGTGTGAGTGTGAGAGTGTGTGTGTGTGGTTTGTGTGTGTGTTTGTGTGTGTGTGAGTGTGTAGAGTGTGTGTGTGTGTTCGTGGTGTTGTGTGCGCTGTGTGTGGTGAGCGTGTGTGTGTGTGTCGTGCTTATGGTGTGTGGCTGAGCAATGGTCTGTGAGGTGAGAGCTGTGTGTGTGGGTGTGTGTGTGTGTGTGGTGTGTGTGTGTTTGTGTGTGTGTTTGTGTGTGTGTGGTGGGTGTGTGTGTGTGTGTTTCTGTGTGTGTGTGTGTGTGTGTGTTTTTTGTGTGTTTGTGTGTGTGTGTGTGAGCGTGTGTGAGTGTGAGAGTGTGTGTGTGTGGTTGTGTGTTTTGTGTTTGTGTCTCCCCGTCTGTCCTTTTTACTGCTACCCACCGGCAGGCAGCAGTAGCATATCATCTTATGCTTGCAGACGAAACACACACATCACTCACTGGATATCAATGTGTGGCTATGACGATGTCTTCAAAGTCAGCAGTAATTTGTTTTGCTTACGAAAATCATAAATAATTTATTTGCAAGACATCCGGTAAAAAGAAGCACTCTGCGGATTGCAAATTTTGCAAAACAACTCTTACTGATGTTTCTGGCACGACTTCAAATTTCTACCGACATGTTCAGAGAAAACATACAGAAAGGTAAGTTGCTTATTATAACTTTTATACCAATTTAAATCCAAATAACATTGTTAGGGCTGGGCGATATGACGCTAAATATATATTGGGTCTGTGTGTGCGCGGGCGCGCACAAACTTAAATCATGAAGACAGAAATGAGGCCGCCTCAATGTGCATCATCAGTGATGAATTATCTAATGGTTTTACACTTGCACGGTCAAATAAATTCACACACATCATGTCAAAATGTAAGTTTGGCCGAGTATTCATGTAAACAGTCGGTTATGTACATTGGTAAGATGTCTTAAGTGAATGTAAACAAACAGTTGGGAAAAATCGTCAATATCAGTCAAATAAATCTGTTGCCGTAATGTTAACAAAATCACTCACTCACTCTACTGATAACTAACTTTATTAAATGTAATGAGAATCAATGTGCATGTCATACAGTGAAGTCTGTTTTATTTTACATTTAATTGCTTTATTTAATTTCAGTTGTATTTATTCTTACTTGAATACTATTTGGACCTACTTGAGAAATTATCGTGAAATAAGATTTTAGTATCGCCCACCCCTAAACATTTGCATTTGGTGATTCCAGTCTTTAATTTTACAAAATGTTAAATGTAATTCTTAATGTGGGAAATAATATAAACCCTGCTGACTGAGATTAGTTTTTTTACATTTTAGTAAGGAAATTAACATATCACCACAGAAATGCAGGGACTGTAAATATAGTCCTTTTAAATTTAAAATGATTTGCTCTTAATGTAATTATTTTCTATCAATTACTTAATGTGATCTGAATTGTAATAACTAGTAAAATAGCTTAAACAAAACTTTGCAAAAAAATGTTTTAGGCACATTAGACAAATACCTTTGTTTTGCATGTACCTTCTGTTTTTGAATTAGCAAGTATTGTTAAAATTTTCTCTTTTTTTGTCCCAGAATAAGAGAGTACCAAAGACAGCAGCAGCAACCAACAGATGCTGCACAGCCCAGCATTGCAGGATTTGCAAGACCAGAATTGACAGAACAAAGGTTAATTTGTATTTTCATGCACTTGTAATACAATAAAAGTTCTACATATACCTTTCTTTTCTTTGAAACCTTTTTTGATATGAAACTAGTTCTGTTGACATAAAATAATGATGTTCAATGGCAATGACAAGATGTGATAGTGGTATTTTTTATTACATTTTTATATTGTCATTGGTTTAATGGGTTGAAAGGTTAAAATATTAATAGAATGTAAAAATTTACAATACCAATTTATAATCTTTTTTAATTTAATTACTTTCTGGACTCGGGCGGACTCGACTCGGACTCAGCCTTTAAGAACTCGGACTTGAGTCCAACTCGGCCCCTTTTGGACTTGGTCTCGGACTTGGACTTGATGTTTAAGGACTTGATCTTGACTCGTACTCGACAAAGGTGGACTCGGACCCAACTCTAGTACTTACATGGATATATTGTGTTAGTGCAGACAAACGTAATGGATGATCTGTTCGAGCCTTGTGCTACAGGGGTGGGGGGCATTTTCCCCCGCATCGGGCCAAACTAAGTGTTGTATTTCTGGATGACTTCAATCAAGCAGAGGGTGCGGTGGATGAGGGTGGGCCTACATGGAAGTTTTTCAGACTCCTTATGATAGCTCTCAAGGAAAGCTCTCTATTTACAGGGCCACAGAACAATAAGAATCTGTCTCTGGATAGTCGTGGTTAGTATTCATATATTACCCTTGTCTAACTTGCTCTTCTAACAAACTGAAATAATATTTTTGCCTTTGATTTGAGTTTACAATTGTCTTGTTCTGCAAATACTTCCCACACTCTTACTGATTACAAAAATCTTTGTTCTGTTTTTAACACTAATTTTTGCAGCATTACAGAGAAGTCTGTACCAAATATATGGATGAATGATTGGCACTCGTGCATGGAGGATTGTTTCCTTCCTTCTTTTCTGAGAGGTTTTACCAAAATAGCAGATCTGGATTGGCAGTGGAAATTATAAAAGGTATGACATAATGTTGATATTTTGGTCCTTATTCTGCATTATTCAAGCCAATGGTGAAGGCATCACAAAGGCATGCTTCTACTAGTAAACTGTACATGATATAAAGATCAGTGAGACAGGAGATATTACAGCAGCTAGAGATATCATTATGGAAGCTGCAGAAAGCCTGTCCATGTTGGGGTCCCTGGGGCATATCACCACCATGGAGGAAAGCGACCAGATAGCTCAGGCAGCCATAACTTTCTATATGGAAGGAAGGACTAAAGAAGTCTTACAACAGTAAGTGTGTATATTTTATATAGTTATGTTTTATATTTTTTATGCTGTTTCGGCTTCCAACAGTTCATCTGTAATGGGTCAATACAAATTGTAAAGTCATTAACCATAGGTTTGTCAATGCCTCATTTCTGTCATGAAGTACCAATAAGTGTTGCATTTGGCAGATTTCCACCCACTCGCTTAGTCTAAAAGGAATACTTGGGTGCTGGCTGTCTGTTTTGTTAGTTTTGTTCTTGTTTACGGGCAAATCCTACCTCAATGCAGTAGGACATCAGTATATAAAATGGTGCACTTGCTCCCTATTGGAAAAAAAAAGGTGGGGCAGGGGTGACGTGACACTGTTGGGCCCGTACCTGCTAGTCCTTGATAATGATGGCCAATTCGAGAATCGGTACTTCTGTTCACTTAAAACTCTGTCCAGGTGCTTTGTTTTCACTGACGTTGGTGTGCCGAGGCATCACACGTTTTTTATTTGGGCTAACTGTAACATCCTCGTCACCCTCATCGGGCACTTGTTTTGTTTGTTTTCCCACAAGTGCACGCCCCGTGACCACAGTTTCTCCCTGCTCGTTTATATCATGTTGCATTCGAGTGTGTCTGTCAGTCTCGCCATCGGATTAGGTGCGATCCATGGATTTAAGTCGGACTCACTTGTTTCTGTCATCGGTTCTATGTCTACAACGTCATGTTCGTGTGTCAACAGCCTTTCCCTGTGTGAGTTCTCCTGCGTATTGGATAGGGCTGCACGATTATGACAAAAATCATCGTTGTCGAATATTACCTTAAAATTGTAATTGCGATTATTAATTACCATTATCACAATTTGCATTTGAATGATGTTTTGAATAGCTTTATATCATTGTTTTGAAGCAACTGCATGCCATATTTTATATGAAAAATAAACAAGCTGAAAACACTCTCTCCTGAAAAACTTTATTGCTTTTATCGTTGCCACAAATGTCAACGATACATTGGTTTGGTTTCTTTAAATAAAAAATAAAAAAGTAAAAATATGCAATATGCATGGTATAATAATGTTATACTAAAACTAAAACAATGGAAAAACTCAAGATAACCTGTAGAAAAAGAAAAAAAAAGAGTTTGCCTTATCAAGTATTTTGGCCTAGAACACAAGCCATAAAAACACTTCAAGTTTTCAGGAATGAACAACACCAAGTTTGACTTCTAAAGATTTTTGGCCAGGAACACAAGCCTGTCTACACTTTCAAGGACTTCAACATGGTGGGTGTTTATCGTTGTGGTGACCTGGACTGGTCACTTGAGGGCGCTTTTCTGTTTTACGTTGTTTGTGTTAAACTCCATTTCCCATAGTCCCCTGCTCACTAATCCGTTCTGATCGGTAACACCTGTTCATGATTATCCCAGCCATATATATCTTGCCTTCTCTGTCTGTCATTTGCGTCTGTATTGTATTGTCTTCTTAGTTGGTGTTGTCTGTGTCAGGTTTTGGATTACATTTTGCAACGTTTTGTTCTGTTTTGTCCTGTTATTACTTCTAATAAACTGCACATGGAACTTACCCTGTTTCCTCCTGGCATTCCGTGACAGAATCCAGACGCCATTACTAGTTCCAGCAGTTTGTTTTTGTTACCTTTTTGTGGATCATGGACGATCGGATTGTTCCTCCTCCTTCGAAGGAGCGCAGGGTTCGGCTCCGGATGTTGGCGGATCTTCGCCAACGGGGGGTGGAGATTGGAGGTTTCGCTCAGTCCTTTTGGAACCTCGCAAGGTTGGGATGGGACTTCATGACTCAGACTTGAAGAAAGTCTTTAATTGTAGTTTAGACAATCCCGTGCCTACTCGGGAGATGGATGGGCTTAAAATGCTTGACTTTTGGGGGCTCATTGATTACCTTGGTTACCGCAACTTGGTGATCTCATGTCGGTCTGAGTCGCTTGCNTGCTTAAAATGCTTGACTTTTGGGGCCTCATTGATTACCTTTGTTACCGCAACTTGGTGATCGCATGTCGGTCTGAGTCTCTTGCGTGCCCCGTGAGTGCAGGAAACCCGCGCCAGTCCCGGAGCTCACAGAGCCCAGCCCAGAGCCCGCTCCAGTCAGGGAGCTCACAGAGCCCGCTCCAGTCGGGGAGCTTACCACCTCTGTCCTTCAGCCTCCCACTAAGCGGCGGAGGGTGAGAAGGAGGACAGGAAAGCACACTCCACAGACCGCTCCAGTCCCGGGTTTCACGGAGCCCGCTCCAGTTCCGGGTTTCACGGAGTCCGCTCCAGTCCCGGATCTCACGGAGCCCGCTCCAGTCCCGGATCTCACGGAGCCCGCTCCAGTCCCGGATCTCACGGAGCCCGCTCCAGTCCCGGATCTCACGGAGCCCACTCCAGTCCCGGATCTCACGAGCCCGCTCCAGTCCCGTATCTCACGGAGCCCGCTCCAGTCCCGCATCTCACGGAGCCCGCTCCAGTCCCGCATCTCACGGAGCCCGCTCCAGTCCCGCATCTCACGGAGCCCGCTCCAGTCCCGGATCTCACCACCTCTGTCCTTCAGACTCCCACTAAGCGGCGGAGGGTGAGAAGGAGGACAGGAAAGCACACTCCACAGACCGCTCCAGTCCCGGATTTCACGGAGCCCGCTCCAGTCCCGGATTTCATGGAGTCCGCTCCAGTCCCGGAGCTCACGGAGCCCAGTCCAGAGTCCGCTCCAGTCCCGGAGCTCGCGGAGCCCAGTCCAGTCCCGGAGCTCGCGGAGCCCAGTCCAGTCCCGGAGCTCGCGGAGCCCAGTCCAGTCCCGGAGCTCACAGAGCCCAGTCCAGTCCCGGAGCTCGCGGAGCCCAGTCCAGTCCCGGAGCTCACAGAGACCAGTCCAGTCCCGGAGCTCGCCGAGTCCAGTCCAGTCCCGGAGCTCACAGAGCCCAGTCCAGTCCCGGAGCTCGCCGAGCCCATCCAGTCCCCGTAGGCTCTCGCCGAGCCCGTCCAGTCCCGAGCCTTCGCCGAGCCCAGTCCAGGGCCCGGAGCGCACAGAGCCCACTCCGCCTCATTCCTCCGGCTCCGTCCTGGCCATCTGCGGGGAGTCCTGCGTGGTTGGGGTCTTGCTGGTCCATCCTGCCGGTCCCGCCTTGGCCTTTCACCCTGCCGGTTCTGTGCTCATGCCTTGGTCTAGCTCTGTTCCCTGGTCCTCTTCTGTTGGCTGGTCCTGGCCCGCCATCCCTCCCCCTGGCCCGCCTCTATTCCACCTCCCTCCTGAACTTTTGTGTGTCTGGTGGAGCGTCTGGTATCCGCTCCGTAGAGAGGGGGGTAATGTCACAGTGTTTGTTGTGGTGACCTGGACTGGTCACTTGAGGGCGCTCTTCTGTTTTACGTTGTTTGTGTTAAACTCCATTTCCCATAGTCCCCTGCTCACTAATCCTGTCTATCGGTAACACCTGTTCATCATTAACCCAGCTATATACTGTATATCATGCCTTCTCTGTCTGTCATTTGCGTCTGGATTGTATTGTCTTCTTAGTTGGTGTTGTCGGTGTCAGATTTTGGATTACCTTTTGCAACGTTTTGTTCTGTTTTGTCCTGTTATTGTTTTCAATAAACTGCACATGGAACTTACCTTGTTTCCTCCTGGCATTCCGTGACAGTTTGTGGCTGTGTGTGTCTTGCGTGGGTTTTATATGACGGGTGGTTAGACTTTAATTGTGGTAGAGGGCATTTGGATTTTTTTGTGGATAAAAATGAGGCCAATGGCACACACCGTGTATAAAAGCCCTACAATGTAATTTCCATAACTGAGAGCCAACTTACAACTCTTTTTTTTATTTCTGAATGCTTTTCTAGTTGTTAAATTACATTATGTAAGGAATAATTGATGAAGGGCCATTTAATTATTTCAAAAGAATGCACACCCGATGTGGTGATGCAGCAAAGCATCCCACACCTCCGTTGCTAATTCCAAAACATTATTTTTAGAGCTAGTAATGGAGGCTACTAGTAATGCAGTAAGTAATGAAGTTATTAGAGAGTGGTTAAATTTTTTAAAAGTTTTTCAAATAGGTCTATATAATAGGCTACTACAGAAATAACCTACTACAGAAATTTAATGAAGTAATAAGAAAAAAAATAAAACACTTGTGACGGATCAGCTGCCTCCCCACTAATTATCATCATTACCCCGTCCCTTAAACACCGCCCTCCACTAAGTTCCCGAGAGGAGGGGCACAAAAAACAGTCAGGTTTGGCTCAACACCGCTGCCGTTAAATGCCGAGCACGCCTCTCCTCGAGAGACCGGTCTCTTCCCCCGTGCATGCACCCTGGTGTCCTATTGGGTCCAAGAAGGGGGCACAGAGGGACTCCCGCACTGCCAGAGATGCGAGCTGCCAGACCCACGATCCGGAATGGAGACGCACCTGTGACACTGCCGACAGGCTAGGATGCCGGGCCATTAATCCCCTTGCGCCCTGGACCGCTGAGAGGAGTGCGTGTGACCTCCAGACTTTATTCCCCGTTTTGGAATTTTTTTGTTCATTTTCTGTTAAATAAAAGCCTCTCTGAGGCCTGACGCCACACCCACTGTGTCTATTGTTTGCTCCTCCTGCCACACACTGCATAATCTTCACTGTATGCATTAAATATTAATTATTCTTATTAAAGTTACTAAAGTGATTTAGTTAAGAGCAGTGAGGGATTTTCTCTTTTTCTTTTGTTGTTTGATTAACAGGTTTATGCTGCTTTCACTTTAAGACCTGATGCACAGATCAAATATTTTGACACATCCATATTTTTCCCAACTGTACAGGTTCTCTTAAGACACAACCAATTGCATTTAAATGAATAATCTCCAAGACGGACATTTTGACATAACTTTTAGTGTATTTGAGAACTTGAGAACTTAATTTGGCATTCTCACGCTGACTGAGAGACGCTTTCTGTGACTGCGTTTTGGGTGAGTGCGCACAGAAACCTGGCTGATTTCAAGTACTGGCAAGACGTAAAAATGCACGTGAATACTGAATGTCATTTTTCGTTACAATGCAGTTCTGTTACTGTCCCTGGACTCTGAAATTTTTTTCAAGTTCCAAAGGCTCGAGTCCAAGTCAAGTCAGAGTAAAAATGCATCCGAGACAAGTCCAAGTCCACTAAAAGTTGTACTCTAGTCTGGACTCAACTCTATGAACTGGCCCTTTAAGAGCTGACCTTGTACCTTAATGACCTGCTGTTCTAAATAATTGCATACTTTGAAATCAATACTTTTAATGACGCATACAGGAAATAACTTGGCCTAATTACTTTCCTTATTTAATCATTCACTACAAAATTTTACATGCAGACATTCAATAGCTCTGTTACACCTGCAGGCTTTGGCTTAATGTGGTCATTATAAGGTCATTGATGAGCAAGGACATAATCTGCAGTCCAACATGCAATCAGAAGATTGAGACTAATGGGTCGCCTCCAGATGTTGAAAAAAAAAAAAGATACACAAGTTCAGATCTATGTTGTGAATGTATTTGTTTTTCCTCATATGTTCGTGGGTCACCACAATTTCTATGATTTATACAATAATACCAAGGGTCAAGGTTTATTTGGTTAGCTTGGGCTAGTTAGCCCCTGCTGGAATGTGCCATAACTACACCATTATGGAGGTAAAAGACATCTTTCTACAATGACAGCATACTATTGCTTTGTATCAGTGTAAATTTCAAATATTTAATTACATTTTAATTACATGTTTAATTACAGTTTTGCTTGTGATTTGTTGCAGGAAAAATACGAGGGTATTAAAGACGTACTTGTTTAATACTCGATTAAAAACATTGATGGTTGACTTTGAAGAGCTTTTTTATTAGTTTTTATTCCTTCTAATAGGACAACATTTGTAGAGTTGCAACAGATGGCCATCATATACTCATAACATATTTAACACAATATAAAATAGAATTTAACAATAATTTTACTTGTAAACATTAATCTAAACCCAAACACATGCTCCTATATCCTAAACCAGGGATTCCCAAAAGTTTTGGTCAGTCAAACCCACAAACAAACCCAACACAAAACACATTTTGAGGTTGCTAATGGTCACATGACATCACTAATATATATATATATATAATATATATATATATATATATATTTAAAACATATATATATTTTTGTATCATTTTATTTTATATTATAATTCCTTTTCATCAACTCATGAACCCTTGTGGTTCGGGAAACCTTGTCCCAATTCACTTTTGGCCCATACTATCTATACTATCGAAGTGCTTTTGATTGTGGCTTTGAGTTTACTCGCAAAGCATCTTTAAATCTTGAGCACATTCCTGTAAAGTTTCAGTGAATTGTGATTAATTAATTCACCTGAACACTTATATTTTTGCTTGGTTTTACTTGTGTTTAGCTTCTCTCTTGACTGTTGTGAGAAGAAACCCCACAAGCCCCAAAGACTTATTCCCTCAATTTAACAGCAGACTGAGGTGTTTCTCCAGCATCATCGGATCAATGAAAAGTAAATAGCCTCCACTTCTTGTTTCACAGTGCCGTATTGATCTTTCCTCAGCTTTGGCTTCCCCTGCTTCCCTGGCGTCTTATGTCTTTGAGCCCCAGGGACGATGCTGATTGCCAAAGATTGGACAAGCTAACAAGCGCATGATGAGGAACCAGTTGGTTCTTCTTGCTTTCTCTCAGTTTTCGGAGGTCTTTGGGACAGGCACACACAAAAGGGAAGCTGATCCGTGGATATATGCTGTCATTCTCTTGGAGGCTGCTTTTCTTCCTTGTTTTGACTTAGTTCAACCTGACAGGGTGCTTTTGAGGATATTTTGGGGTTCAAAAATGAGTGGAATACCAGGAAATCAATTAAAGGATGTATCCATGGATCGGAGCTGGTGGACTAAATTTGAACTCCCTTTCAGTTCTAGCCACTGACTCATTTATCAGAGTCTTCCATCACAGAGGGGGCCTATTGAGATCGACACTCTTTGGTTTTGTGTTACATATGGGTGAGTCTTAACGTTTTCTTCAGGTCTGTCTTATCCCATATATGATTAGTGATTGGTGAAGGACAGAGAGAGGGAGGGACAATTCAAACACTCAACTCACCGTCTAGTCTAAATTAAGTAGATGGGGTCTGAAAGAAATCAGATACTTTAAATTGTAATGATATTTCACAACATTACACTGTTTTATTACTGAATGGTAGTGTACACTACTTACAGCATGACAGAAACTCATTTAGATAACTTTTTACATCACATCAGATTCAAAATGAATTTATGAAATATTTTGTTACTTGTGATGGAAATGAGTATAGTATTTTCCCAGTCCCCCCTCTGTCAATTAACACTTTTGTTCCTCTTTGCATTTCCTATTTCAGGGTTTGCCTGGCAGATGACAGTTGTAAGTAGCCCTATTAGATAACCCTCAGGGTGCCCTTAGCCTTGATTTGAGCACAATTAATTTTCTATTATAGAGTGCTAAAGATGTTCAGCACTGCTCTGGCTCACCTACAATATTGAGTAGACACAGCCAATTGTGGACTTGGTCAGGCCTTGTAGTGGGGTTTGGAGCTTCCCTCAGGGATCTCATTTATTATTTGCAGATATTGATTTGACAGAAAGGGCAAGGCAAACTACTCTGGTGTTGACTTAGTCCTGGCCCCTGGCTGTTAACATGCTCTCAGCTGACCAGTGCTGAGACTGTGATGTTTGCGGTTTGATCCACGGCTCTTACGAGGCGAATATTTTCAACTGTTAAATTGTGGGAGTCTCTCATATTAAGTTTCTTGAGAAGAAGGAAGGCTGCATTAAAATGTTTGTGTTGTTATAATTAGGGCTGGGTATCGTTCAAAATTTTTCGATATCGATACCGATACCTTGACTTCGATACCGGTTCCTGAACTATACTTTTTTATGAAATCAATTTTAACAAGATTACGTTATCTAAAAAAAAAACTTTGGTTTTATTTTTCAGCTTGTTGATGTTCATACTAACTCAAAGACTCATCTCCTGAGCCACTGCACAAAGGAACAAAATGTAACCAACACAATAAATCAGTGCAAAATAGTTTTAATAAAGCTCAAATAGTCTTTAGTTTACACATCTGTTAGGCTACATTTACACTAGTTAATGTTCGTTTTAAAACGCATAGCTCAGACAGAATCATGATTTCTATTTATTTTCCACTGATTTACTGATGAGCATTAGCAGCTTCCAGCTCTGTCTGCTTGTGTTCTCTCTTCCATGATCGCTGCTCTGACTCAGAGGTTATAATATATTTAATTTCAGCAACATTACATGGCCAAAACACACATTAGATGGCAGGTTCGGATTTACCTATTTTCGTGACGTAGGAAAAAAAATGTTGGGCCCCCTTCCCTATTAATATAATATACCTAATATTACCACCCAAGCAAACAAAAATAAATCGTAATCAGTGGAAATCGTTACAGTGTTTTCTATCGCAATAAACGCTTGCGTTCAGTCAATAAAAATCGAAAAGTTCTTAATTTGTTTGAGAACTGAGAAAAACCATACCATATAGTCATGGCCACATAACCACCTCCAGGAGTGCAATATTTTGCTAATTTTGACGGCTGGAGTCCCAACACACATCAAGACCTTTGGTTTCAGATCATTTTTTTCAAGAATCTGACTGTTCCGTCCTGAAATCTGTGTGGTTGACTAATTTTTTTACAGCACCCATCCCAAACTTCCGTTCAAATTCCCAAAACGTCATTTTTAGAGCTGATAAAAGATGCTTGGCCATTGCTATGCAAGGCTACGCATTTTAATGCAGTCTAATGCGGTTATTAGGAGAGAGAGAGAGAGAGAGAGAGTGCTCTCTCAGTCAGCGTTCAGCAGCACGTCTACTAAAGCGAATCTTTAAGTTAAACTCCTTCATGAACCTTGCTACTGAGAAATGTCATGTAGCTTTTCAGCTGCGAAACTATTTTACTGATAAATTCGCGGTGCAGCGCTGACAAGAAGTTTCTGTTCTCGTCTCCGCACTGTGCGTCTGTGAGAGACTGGGAGAAAGAAAGCCTGATTTCCGTAGCCTACATAAAAAAGGTGGAAGACATGGAAATAGTTTGTCATTTTTATACGTGGGGGGGTGTTTATTTGTTTGTTATATTTATTTGCTCAATGCCTTGAGCAATGCGTAAATCCGGCCCTGTTAGACGGCGATCGGAAGTTATTACAAACACTCGATGGTGGTTTAAAGTGAGTTTTGAGTAAAAGCGGAATATAAATCTTATTTATTGTCTTATGTAGCATGATGCTACAGTTTGCATGAATGGTCACATAACACGCGCTTTCGGTCGTGTAACGTTAGTATGAACGGACATCTGCATATGATCGGAACTCCACGCAGCTCCCGCGCTACTCTATACTGGTGGTATTACAGTACCACGAGAGCTAAAGAGAGCAGACTGCTCCGTGCGCTTTCGAATCGCTCTCGTGGATGATCGATCTGCGCCGCACCTCTTCTAGTCGAACACACCGGCTAGTGCTGCAAGCTTATTGGCTCACTGACGCTGATGAGATTAACCCCTTAGGTATCGAAATTTGGTACCGAACGACAAGACGTTTTTCGATACTCGATGGTATCGAGGCAATTCGGTCGGTGCCTAAAAAGTATCGAACTCGATACCCAGCCCTAGTTATAATGATTTTTTTTAAACAAACTGATAATTGAAAACTAAAGAGAGATTTTAAATATTCTGAAATAATGTGTTCTGCAAGTATCCTTGTAAACGCAGTTCGAGTTGAAGGTAAGTCAGCTTAGTGAAGGGAAACAATTGAGAAAGAAAATGGATGTGTGTAACAGTAGCCTATATTGGTTTACAGCAGTTTAATGTTCCTGAGGCTTTCTGTGTTATGAATGTTAATCAAACAACAAAACAAAGAAAAAACACTTTTGTAGCTTTAACACAGATTTATTAGAATTTAATTATACAGTGAAGACTATGCCGTTTTATTTTACATTATGTTATTCAATTTCTGTACCTATAACTGTTAGACTTACTGAAAATATAACGCACTGCTTATTTCATTTGTATCTTTGTTCTGTTATATATCCTATGCTGATTTACTCGCCTACAAAATCACCCCAATCATTATTTTTTTTACAAATAAACAATTCAAGTCGTGGTGATCGTTTTTTTCATATCGCAATATGTATCCCAGAAAAATAAAATATCGCAATGCAAGTTTTTTCCAATATCCTGCAGCCCTACTATCTATCTATCTATCTATCTATTGTTAAATCTGCCATCCATCCATCCATCCAGGAGACATTTTAAATAGTCTTTCAGATAATGATTCTTATAATCATTTCCCCTGTTAAGACTGTAAAGAGAAAGTGAACATCAATACCTTGCGTGTGTTTGTGTGAGTGTATAGAGGGGGCAGCCTGTGTGCTTCTCGACCTTAGCCCCGAGATCTGGGACCAATAAGCACCTTCCCACAGGCCTGCTCTGAGCCTTGGCTCAACCACAGCTTCTGTTAGAGCAATCAGACCCTAATTGGCATTTAATGTGATGTCTGGGCCTGGAGTGGAGGAGCGCTGGAGGAAGAAGAGTACCCAAACAAGCGCTCAGGTTGAAACATTCATGATCCATGACATTCAGGACCTGGAATGGCACTTGAGGTCTCAGTTGAATGGGACTCTCATGTAAAAAAATGTATCTGTAGATTGTGTGGATATTGCACCAAATTATACAGGATGTTAAGGCTTGTTTTTTTTTTCAAGGATAGTTTTTGTAAGAGTTTTTGCTGTTGTTTTGTCTATTTTATGTTGGATTTATTCTTCCATATTATTGTATTTTTACCATGATCTTAACCAGTAAAGAACTTTGTTGTTCTATGAAATGAATGGTAACAATTTTCCCACCCAGCACAGATGGAGAACTCCCACTTATTTGGTGCACGTGTAATTTTTCCTTAGTTTTTCCCTCCATTCTCTTCATTTTACTGTCAGACTTAGGATCTTTCGTTATATAGAGGCTGAGGGTCAATAAGATAGAGAGAGAGAGAGTTGGGTGGGAATGACGAGGGAATGCTATGGTCTGGATTTTTCTAAGTCTGTTCTGTTTTTTCATGTTGCTTTTAGTCCCCATTAGAATAATGAAAATCACTAATTTTCCTATTTTAATAGCTGTTAAAAGCTACCAATTTATACCAATTTATTTATTGGCATGTTGAATTAATTCATAATTTCACATTGTTTATTGACAATGCAACTGCAATCTAGGAATATAAAACACTTCTCTATGACATGAAAATATATATATATATTTTTTTTGTTAAGTGGCACCATCAATAGTCCAATTCACTTTTTTTTTATTCTGTTTTTATATTTGGTAAGTATCATTTCAGGTTTTTAAACCAAATTTCACATCTTCACACTTATTGTTTGGTCTGGGCATTCTGTTTTAAGGCATACAAATGTCTAATAATATTAATTATTTATAATCATGAAATGAACAGTGATATTCCCAGATTGGCTTGGGTTCCATGTTTGGACCCCTAATTATAACACTTTTTCTGTTGCTGTGTTGCTCCACATTTGCTCTGTGAAAAACATTTTAGTTCTCAACCTTTTTATATAGAAGTGCTGACATATTCTCACCAGTATAGAATCCCCACACATGCAAACCAACAAGACACGCACTTTTGGTATGCAATATTCTGCCTCTCACTTTTGTCTGACTTTGTTGCCAAAACTGCTCGATACACTTTAAAAAGACTGTAACTCTATACCAAAACAGTGCTCAAATTGACATTTGGCTCATCACATCAATATAACACCTACTGTCTGAGCTTCCAATAACTTGCCTTTTTCCTTTCAGCAAAATACAAATCCCACACCATACCACACAGACGGCTCTGGCAATTTGATATACCTCACAAATAAGATTATTTTGGTGTTTTAGGCCACATACCCGTCAAATGTCAGCCAGCCACCATAACATTTGCTCATTCTCATCAATGCCGAAGCCAAACTGTTTTGCCCGTTAGCACCAGTGTATGCATGGAAATGTCTCATTTCAACTTTCACACTAGTTTTGAAAGGGAAAACAAATCAGGATGCGTTAGCACATTTGATGGAGGATGTGTGTAACTGCAGTGACGACCGCCTGGACGCCAAGCACTGGTTACCAGCAGTTCGCATTAAGTTACGCAAACACTAATTGGAGAGTACCTGGCTCCACTTCACTGACTGTTTTCCGTTTTGGCAGCGTCTCAACAGCGAGCTCACCATGCTGTTTCACTTGATTAGCCCCAAATGGGGAAAAAAGCTGTCTAATTTTGAAAATGTCAGAAGAAGAGAGGAACCTTCAACTCAAACAAGCGTATGGCTTGTTGGCATCGCACTTGCTTTTGATTTCCGGATGTCCCTGAAAATTGATTTTCAGCTGTGATTGCGTACATTGAGGCTAATCAAAGGTTTTGAATAATTGCTCCGGTATGATCTTCCAACATGAATTCACAGTGTAGAGCACACCGGCTTTTGCCAGAAACATTTGATAGAGATGACCTCACAACATACCTTTCAAATGATTCCCAGTTGGGTCTAGGATGCCGTATTTTCTTCTGATTAGCTCCTAAATGAGCATGCATGCTTTTCTAAGTTCGTAAGGAATGTCGAGTTTCATACAAAATGCATACTTCTGTTTTTCTTCTTGTGGCCAGGTTTCTTGTCTGCTTAACACATCTTTACTTTACGCCTTTACTCCACATTTGTCTCACTTCTTGTCCTCGCAAATGGGAGCTGCACAACAAGACCCGCCACTTTACGCTGTAACAGCGTAATAAAATGAGTGCACCATTACTGCCACGGCTCTTCCTTACTCCATTTGGCAGGAGGGAGAAAATAATAAATTGGTATGAATTACAGTGCATCTACTTATCCCTCAGAGTCAAATTGTTCAGTAATGCTCATAACAACCAGAAGAAGCTCTTTAGTGGTAATGCATGACCACTTTGTCTGAGGAAGACATCTCCTCCTGAGCCTTGCCTTTGTGCGCCCGTGAAATGTGGTCTTTCGTTTAGCACCGTAATGCATTGCACTGTTTGTGGAGGAAGAAGCAGATTGATTGGGGAGGGCTGGGAGATTAATAACACGCACCTTTCGGCTATGACACCCATTGTTTCATAGATGCCCTGTAGAAGTGTGCTTCAAAAAATGCATCAGTGTGTAAAATATTGAGCCTGTAGCTTTTCATTACTCTCAGCGTCATAGACGAATACAGCTAAACAGTAATAAACTTTTTTTTTTCTTTTTTATCACTGAAAAATACTGTAGTGGGGTGAAAATGGCATGTCAAATCCACCCCAAAAACAACTGTCTTGTTTGGAGGTGCGGGTGACACGGAGGTTGTGTCGCTTAATAAAAGTGTCAGGTCCCAGACAGAGCTGAGGAGTCTTTCGTTCTGACAGCTAACGCAGAAAAATGAGCGACCCGTGGCCGTGCGCGCTGCAGGGAAGCCCTTGAGAGGAGGAAGCCTACGACCCTCTTAATGCAGCTAGTTTGCAAAAGTACTTTGTGTTTGGTTTGTTTTTCCAGGAATTCATCTTTTTGTAGATATGTTGCCAGGTGAGCAGTTGAACTTGATGTATAGAGCTGTTGAAGTCACCTTTTTTGCATTCATGGATTGGTCTATTACAAGGTCAGTTAAGAAGTGCACATTATAATAGCAGAAGCGTCATGGCCTCTCAAATTGATTTTGATCAGTCCAATAATGGTGCACCTTTCTATTTTTTCCCCTTATTAATTTTAAAAAGGCTACAAACAGGAAAGGAATGAGAGGCAGTTTTAGAGAAGGACAAGTTAAACATTTCTGACTGTTTTCTCCTTTGCCCTTACTGAGCCCACTTGGATGCGAGGAGGAAACAGGATCATCCTTGACTTCCTCTTCTAGGATTATATAACACATCACACCGCGTTTTGCTTCAGGCTGTTTTATGTCCCATGAATTCACTTGCCATGATATTCATAGCCTGTTAACACAGTGTGGAGGGAAAAATGGGACTAGGAATGTGGGGAATATAAAAATGGGATGGTATGATTTTGTGTTAGTAATGCGCACACAGTACAAGATACACAGACACTTGTTTCCAAAAACCCGATGTACTCAATTGTTTTCAATATTGATAATAATAATAATAAAAAAAAGGTTTTTGAGCACCAAACACGCATATTAAAATGATTTCTGAAGCATCACGTGACACTGAAGGCCAGAGAAATGTGGTGAGAGCATAGCAGACGACTTCCAGAAACTGGACTAACTGGACTTACATACTTTTGAATGGTGGTGTATAATGAAGTACAATTAAGTTGTACAGAATTGTATAAGTCAGTACAGGTTATGAACACACTCATATTTTATTGTTTCTGAAACTGTTGTTGTCTAGACTGTAAACATGAGATAGAGATAGAATACGAATAAGCACATTTTTTTTAAAATGTTGTTCCAGAAGATGAATTAATCCTAATTAAAATTTGGACAATATACTTTATTCAGGGGAAACCTGAAATTAAAAATAGCGAAGATTTGATACAATTAAACAAGATTTTCTGACACAACAGAGTTGATAATAATGGCATAATTATTAATAATAATTAGTCAAATAGCGAAACAATTTAATGTTAATCAGTTTTTGTGTTTTATGTCACATTTTGTTAACCTCTCTCCTATCTGTACCCTCCACAATTTATCTGCAGGGCCAGCTTTGTTCTTATTTAATTTGCTGCTGTTTTATTTCATTTATTTTTTGTGTTGCACAAATTGGTTTTTGACCTTGCCCGTTGAATTGAAAAGCCATTGATACACAGACATTTGTGCACAGACTGTACTCGGGCATTAATCTTTCCACCTGCGATGTGGTACCCTGTTCCAAGATGGTCAGATATATTTATTTATTTATTTGTGCCCTGTATTATTTTCATTATCTTAAGAGGGCATAGAAAAGCTCATTGATGCAGCCGTCTGCAGTGGCGAAGCACACACTCGCTCAGACTCGCACATACACACACTCTTGCAGGGCATCTAAAAATGCCTCTCTTGCATTCTGCTCTGACAGTGATAGAGTGAGTCTGGCCCTTTTGTTATATTTCTTGTATTTGTAAATGCTGTGTCCTACGTTCTAGCCTAAGACCAATTTAAATGGTCTAACAGCAGTTGCCCATCTGATACATTGTCTTGACTAACTGAATACATGACTAGCTGACCCCCCTTGGTCATATTGAATGCTAACACACTTTTGTAATGTTTTTAGAAAATACTGAGGGCAGTGATCCTAACTTATCTAATGCCCTGAACAAGATAAGGCTCCACAATGATCATAAAATAAAATAAAATAAAATAAAATGAAGAATCAAAGACAAATGCAAATAATAAAAAAGACTTACCGGAGAAGAACAATTATGTAAGTATAAAATATATATATTTTATATTTTAACCATAACCCCTTTGGATTTTTAAGCATAAATCTACAAAAGATTTATAGAAGAAGAAAAAAGAAGAAGAAGAAGAAGAAAATAATTCATTGTATCCCGATATCACTTTTTTCCAGTACTCGCCCGATACCGATACTTTTATTTTTGGTACTTGCCGATACTGAGTACCGATACCGATATTTTTATTGCATTTGTAAATTTTTTAAATATTGGGTATAGAAACTAAAAGAGTATGTATGATGTTAGTTGGTTAACTTCATTTATCAAATAGATACAGTCAAACCAAAATGTATTCAGACACCTTCAACATTTCTCACATTATCACAGTTTATTCGCTATAGTTTAGAAAAATATAATAAAATATGACAATAACTCAATTCAGTCAGAACAAATTCATCTTGATATTACTTTACAAAGTTACTATATAACTTTGAAAGGTATGTAATGGATTACAATAAACCAAAAAATTAGACAGCTGTTAGTATGACAGTATTTACACAACTATCAGTACTTAGTCGGGTGACCCTTAGCCTCAGTGACAGTCTGTAGTCTCCTGGGCATGCTGTCACCCAGCTTCATGCAAGCCTCAACTTCAATGTTTTTTGCCAGACTCTGTCTGAATCATTTTTGGTCCCAAATTTGTATCAATTTTACTGGTAGTCCACTGTATGAAGAATTTTTGGGTATGTTTTGTCACAGTTTACTTTATTTTGCTATCCTCACTTACCTAATGAATTATAGTTCCTGCACCCACTAGTAAAAAAATATCAAAATTATATCTGGTCTCTGAATAATTTTTGGTTTGACTGTATATCCTTCGGTTATTTTTACACTTAATTATGCTCATTAAAATGTATTTTACAAGTTTTTGTTACTTTCACTGTTCATTTTTGCTCTATGGTACATCATCTTTAATTAATAGCATTAGAGCTGCTCCATTGCAGCGGGTTAGTACTTTAATCACGCGCTTTGCTGTAATAATGTGGGAACCACTCGTTATAAATCTCCTAACTGTGATATTTTTCAGAAATAGAAGTTTTTTTTCATCTGAAATGTGCTGCGATTCATTTTCCAAAGCCACTCATATAATGCAAAAACAATCAAGCAAGCAAAACGCGCAACGCGTGCAGGTATTTGTACTGATGCAGTATAGTACAGCTTAGCGCATTTCACACAGGCTGCTAGATTCACTTTCGCCAGAAAGTCGTGTATGCCTATTGTTGAAAATAAATTGTTTATAATGAATTCCCTTATAAATGGTCTTAATTTTACGATTTAGTTTTAATCCAAATGATGCGTGTGCTAAGTGAGTGAACATCAAAGATCACACAACAGAAGTGCACGGTCTCTCTCTCTCTCTCTCTCTCTACCGTTAAGTAACTTGTGCATTGATTACCACTATTTTTGTTTTTGACATATCTGACCGAACTACAAACTTTCCAGTGATGTCTGTGAGAAAGATATATTCACTCGACAAGCTCGCGCATCTGCGCCGCCGCGCGCTCAATCCACTCAGCGTGCTTTGTTTATCAGCTCGCGCACATCAACTATACAGGCGTTAATACTGAATGTTTAACGTTATATTCATTGCATACATATATATCCTTAACTCCTTTCTGCTGTCTGTTGTTCTGTTGTCGATGTTGGTATCGGGGCATTTTAACGAGTACGAGTACAGGAGCTCAGTATCGGGCCCGATACCGATACCAGTATCGGTATCGGTGTATCATCCCTAATTATTCGTTTCAGGAATAATTATTATTATAATGAACTCAGTTTTTCTGTATTCTTATTGGAAAACTTTGCTAAAATAATGAAAATGTATTTTCTTACATTTTATGGTCATTTTAATGGTTGCATTTAACTTGTAATTTCAATGAACTGCAGTTGCAGGCCATGGATGAGTGATAGAGAAAAGCGGTCCGGCTTCACCTATGGGATCTTCCATTGATTGAGTGTATCAGTGTCACCTTTGGTGTTGCAGAGATCACACAGCGTGTGTCACATCCTGTTTTAGTGTTGTCGTCTTGTGGATGTATACCTTTATGTTTCAGAGATGACCACTCTTAGTCTTAGTCTTATTTGGACAATCGATCTTCTCCAATTTGTTCTGAGACAGTAATTTCTGTAATGGCCCCCTGAAACATCCTCCCTGCAGATAGGGTGACACTCACCCATCTACACTTTCTCTTTCCTAATTCCCCTGCTTTCTCCTTTATGGCAGTAAGAGTCCAGTTGCTGTAAAATGCTATGGATAATGGTCTTTAGAGAAGAGGAATGCCTCAGTGGGCCGCCGATGGGATATAGTGGTGTTCTCCCCTCCAGGTCATTCGATGTATACAGGCCTGGTCAGACACTGATCAGAAATCATTTTTGTCTAATGGCCAGGTGGAAAACGAAGAGAAAGGACTAAGTGTGCTGTATTTTTGCAAGATCCCTACAAAAATATAGTGTGAACTACTTCTGAAGGGTGTGTAAATGCATGTGCACTAAAAAAAAAAAAATTCTAAGATAGAAATAAAGATTACTGGAGTATATTTTACATGAAAATAGTATTTTGTTTTTTTCTACTTCAAAATTTCACATATAATTCAATGTTACTTGCCTTTTCAGTGTTTAAATGAGTATACATTGGTTACAAAATATTTGAATGCTAAAAATATAGTTTAGCAGATTTCTTAAAACAACTTATTTATGTTTAGGATTTTGGCCGTAAAAAATTAAATGTTAATTTTTTTTTTTTTTTTAAGAAATTGTTCCAATGGAGAATTGGGCTTCCATATGTATCTGCAACCTATCTCTTTCTAAATGTGTTTTTATGAAGTGAAGTGTAAAGTGTGCTGTATGTCTCTTTCAATTGTTATATAATACAAGCTCTTATATACGTACTGTATAGCTGTCCTTTTACTAGCCTGTGCTGATAAAAAAGGCCTTTTAGATTTTGACCTCTGCATGTCAGCTGTGAATTTGTATGCCTGTCTTTGTATACGCTCTCAAGAGCAGCCTTCAGATCACAGCATATCTGTCCACTTACGCTGTAAAAATGCACGGTTTACCTTCTGTGTAGTGTGTGACATGTTTTTCAATCATGCATTGTAGCCATGCAGCTGCTATGGATGTCTGTCAGTGGTAAACTGTGTTGTTTTATTCTAGCTTCGGAGCAGATCCATGGCATGTCAACATTTTCCACCATGCTAATGCATTGAGCATCAACATGTGGCTTAAAAAGCTGTTGACCAGATACAATCCTGGCAATGGGATTTTAGCTTGGGCTGTCATATCACATTCAACACACTGGAAAGGTTTGTGTTGCTTCCAAATGCTGTTTTTCTCAGTGTCAGGTCTGATTCAATACATTGCCCTCACAGTGGCTTTGACGAATCGTGCCGAACTGAGAGCGTTACCAAGAATCTCGCAATGACTCTCTAAACCTCTTGCAGGTTTGAAATGTTGAGAACGTCAGGTTAATATGGTCTTGCATGGAATATTTTTATTGTCTTAAGTTTGAGCAAATTTTTGGTCATAATTTATGCAAAATAATCATACAAATCCAGCTCAATATAATAGCGTAAATAGCTTCTTCTATGATGAGTGTATTTTTAATTTTGGAATAAAAAATATTTGTATTTATTTATAATGAAAAGCTTTGTTAAAATAATGAAATTGTCACAAATAAATGATCATTATCCATGTCATGTGGTGCAACCAGCATGAAGAAAAAAAAATGAAAACATAAAACAGGAAATTATATAATAGGGCCCCTGCAGGATATCATGACAAGGTCAGTATGTCTCTTAAAAATTTCAGATAATTTTATATTTTCTTATGAACAAGGCAAGATTAGATCAGATTGTAAAATGTGGTGTTGCTACTACCCAAATACATCATTATATTTATTAATAATATTTCATGATGATTAGGGATGTAACGATTCACTCAACTCACGATTCGATTCATGATTTTGATTTCACGATTCAATGAGATTTAAGACAAATTATAAATTAAATGTGTCCTTTTATTATTGCTTGGACAAAATGCTGCACATTTCTTTGTGAAATTGAAATATAACACTATAATAATATACTAATATAGCACTTGCATATTATTGCTCTTTTGTTGGTTTTGATTGCTATCGTCCTCATTTGTAGGTCACTTTGGATAAAAGCGTCTGCTAAATTTCAAATTTTAAATATAATGTAAATAGCAAAACTAAATGGAAATTTTAAAACAAGCCCCAAATCAAATAAGTAACACAAATAAAAAAAATCTCTTCATATAAACAAAACACGGCTTTGTCTGTGCTCTTTCCATTTAAAATTAGAGGCAACCACTGAATTTGAATCATGATCCAAACAAAGATGCTGCATACATGCAACATGAGCAGTTTTTAATCTAAATTAGGTTGTATAATTTCGAAATTTGAAGCAAAAACAGCATGATTTGACTTCAGTTTTGTGAAACTATACATACAAATATCTGCATGAAAGCTGAGCTGAATGAGTGGCGCTTAAAGAAAGCAGCACTGCACTTATGAACTTTAATACGCATTATACAGACGCAAGATGAAAAGAAAAAATACCATCTAAACTTTTCTAAAGACAGTAAGTTCCCCTCAGACACGCATTCATATAAACCCTTCCCCCTAAATGAATTGCGATTCGTTTAGCATCTCAACCGATTTGAATTGTCACATATTTGAATCGATTTTCAACCGGCTCGCAGTTGTTCGTTACATCCCTAAGATGATTGTATTCTAAGTTGTATTTTTTTTGGAAGTGCGTGATTAAAATATTGGCATTTACTTGTATTAAAGGTTGCATTACACCACATAACTTTTTTAGAATTAGTACGTTATATTTTTCTTGAAACTGTATAATACAGTGTATATATATATATATATATATATATAATTATATCTTTTTTTTATCATGGTACCTCTTGTATGGTTTGGCCCTTTTCTGCTAGGGAAAGTGTATTGCATGAGATCAATTGTATTGTTGACTGTACAAATTTGCTAGTCTGTGATAACTGCTGAATTCACTTAATCTGCAGATAGTATGTTTTGTGAGATTATGTGGTTCATCTGGCCAGTGCAGTTTTGGCTTTCCTCTCAATAACGCATGTTATTGTGTATCTCCAAAGCCTAAATAGGATACATTTGTTGCTGCTCTCCTGAATAAGCTTGTCTTTTGTCAGAATCTGCTTCATAGTGTGATTTTGAAAGAGGAAGAGGATGAGCAAGACCGACTGAGGGAGAGGAAAACCGACAGTATAGCGGGATTAGAATCAAGGGACTGCTTCGCCAGCAGGGTGGTGTGAAGTGAAAATAAGGGAAGGAGAATTTCATTTGCATACCCAGCATGCCACCCGAACCTTTCCGGAGAGCTGCGCCTATCCACCGCCGAGCTTGGCAAGTACATGCTCATTTTACAGGGCTGGGTTTATGAAGAGGGCAGAGGGGGGTGGAGTGGGTATGCTTGGTGGAAGGAGTCTGTGGGGCAAGACGGTGGCATCAGACCCCATTTACATGTTTGCGCTGTGCCAGAGGTGTTGTGTAAAAAGAGACTGCAATCCTTGACGCGCACCCTCAGGAATTAGCCCAATTCACAAGCCAGACAAGATGGCTGCCTTGCCGAGCAAGGTCTTGCAGGGTAATTTTCACTGAACAAACAAGCGATCTCATTATCCTCCTGCACCTGAGATGTCCAAGCTCCCCTGCCTCTTTCCCAGCCCTCGTTTGTTCACTCTTCTATCCATCCCCCTATTTCCCCGTCCTTCACCCGGTCTAGGCTTTATTAGAGCACATCTTTTCCATTGGCTGCGCTTGCCCTGTTGTCAGGGTCAAGTCAAGGGCACACAGCCTAGATTGGAATCATTTGTCACATGATGCAGCAGCAGAGCTGATATCAGCACAGTGGCCGAGGCATGTTGCACCCATTCCTGTTAGCACCTCGGACCTCTGGACCACGTAGATGGGCATTACGGCGGCCGAGCTGGCCAGGTATAGGCCGAGCCCCCCCTTCTCAACACAATAGCACATCATCAGGCTCAGAGAAGAAAGCTTTGCTGGTGCCGTCAGCATATATTCCGAAGTGTTGGGAGGTGCTTCTGGCCTCACTTTGACAAAATTGCCCACGGAGCGACCGCAATAATCACAGAGCTTTTCACAGCTGAAAGCAGTGCAACCAAATAACGAAGAAAGTGACAATTCTATTTCTTAACTGGTGTAACGTTGTAAAGTGTCGCAATTTAGTTGAGAGCATGTTTTTATTTTTATTTCTCTTGTGCTTTTTTTCCCCTGTGGTCAGCAGGAGCTTGCATGAACAATGGGAGGTGCTGAGGAAGCATGTGGAAAATGACTTTAATACACCATATAGAATGGCTTATTGCTTTGGTCAATAGGCTGGAGGGAGGATGGCACATGAGGCCACATGGGAAGGTTAGAGCTGTCAGTACATTACATGACTGATATGAGCCGAGCTTATGAGCTCCCTAACGGAACGACCTCACCGGGCAGAGTCATAAAGGTTATGTGTGACACAAATCTGGCTATTAAAGGCAAGATTAGACCGTTGCTGTACACAGAAATAAATACAGGAAATCTGTAGTATTGTATTTCATTGTGGAGTGTAGATATTTGTACTTGCACCATAGTGAGTAGAAAACTAACTGGATTAAAAGAAAACTCCATGTTTCACACAGCCTGACTATAATTGCCTCAGACAGTGCTCTCCCAGGCCGGGTCAGCTTGCTATGCTTGTTATTATTGCCGACCTTATCAACCAACTGTGCCTGACCGGGTCAGCTGAACCCGACCGTACTGTAACCTCAAGGGTCACGTTCAACAGCTGCAAAGGTCAGAGTGTCGATAGTGCTCGCCTCTCTCAGTTCAATTCCTCTAATAACGAGGAGAAGCAAGCTTGGGGACCTAGGGAGAGATCTGGATTCTGCTCATTAGCCTGGGTTTTTTTTGTGGTTCTTGAACGTCATAGCATGAGAATTTAAATAGGAGTCCGTCTTTTCAGTGCAAACACACCTCTACATATTTAATTTGAGCAGTTTCTGATATGAAACCAAGAATTCAACCTTCAGTCTTCACTTTAGTCTGCAGTGCCACCATTTTCCAGGATTGCAAACTACCTGGAGTCAGGTTCTCAGAGACTGTGCTAAGGCAATTAATCCTGAAACATAACCCCCACTTAATAAGAATCACAAGGTGAAGTGTTGTGAAATACATGAAGACAGATGTTTTATGGACAGATCGGTTGAGAGTGACTCTTGTGGTACCAGCATCATTTCAAGTCAGACAACAGTAAGGTGCCGAGGGAGTCATGGTGTGAGCTGCTACTAACAATGAGCTAGATGGACCTTTCAGGGTAGGAGATGGACTCCCAAAACATATAGTTGTGTTGTAGACTTCCTATTCTTAAAACGTTATAGTTATCATTACAGTTATCGTCCTTGGTGTGAACAGGGCTTAACTCATCACAAAAGACATGCTGGACACTAGGTATCTAAAAGAAAACTAGCTGGTGTCGGCCTTGCTACCTTTTTCTATGAGAATTGATTTGACTGCCGTAGACAGTTTAATAGGTATCAAGAAAAAAAAAAATCCCACTGAATCGAATATTGACCTTAAAAAAGAAACCTTAAGTTTTTTTTTCTTAGTTTAGTCAACTCCATATTATGAAACAAATGCCATTTAAACCTGACTGTGCTGAAAGCCTTCATTATAAATGATGCTGTAAGAAATTAAATGGGCTATGGACATTTTCTAATGGCTGAGTTATTTCCTTAGCCCATTCAGAGTTGGATGGAAGTTTAGAAAATAGGTGCATTGGCTCACCAGAATGTTTACTGGAGGTTTTTGTTCTGCGTTTTTCAACTTTAGTTGATTACTGTTCATTGCAATTCCTTCTGTTTGTAGTGTTCCCAACTAGGGCTGGGCAAAAAAAAAATCCATTTTCCGATTAATCGTTTTTTAAAATGACGTCGATTCGATATTGATTCTCAAAAGCCGCGAATCGATCTTTTCCAGTATTTATTTCAGGATAACGTGAACTTATCATGTCGTCTCCACTAGAATGAACCCTTATTTTACCTTGCGAATGTTACAACAGAACTCCTGTCATTCATTCAGCACTTATCCGCCTACTCTTGCATAATAGGTTGTTTGCAATCACGTGATTCTGATGACACACAAACTGCAGCTGGAGGGCAGGAAGTGATTTTTCTCCATAGAAATCACTAGCAGAAACTCAAAATGCCTGTGTTTTGCGCTGTTTAATGGCATGCTCCAATCGGACCAATTCACCGCAAACCATCAAGGAGCTTTTATCGTGTACAAAATGTGTTGCTCATAAGGGGGGAAATTCAAGAATTTAACTGAAAAACGCGGAAAAAAGTGGCTTGTAAACCTGCGTCTGCGGTCGGGAGGAGCGAAGCCGGATAATGCTTGTGTGTGCAAATGGTTAATATAAGATAATGATATATTAATAAAGAAATATATAAATAGATACAGGGTGACACTGTCAGAATTCACTGAATGCTAAATGCCACACATAGACACGATGTAAATAAGATATTGTTTGCAGTTCACGGAATCGTGAGATTGCGATAAATTGAAGTGAGTGAGCTTTTTAGTGATTAACGTTAGATGAAAGCGCTATTTGCTTGCTTTCTAGGCAGGCTATAATCGATTCAGAATTTAAATAAAAGTTTTGTTTTACGTGCTGCTAACAGGACCAACAGCCACAAACCCTGTACATGCAGCAACGTTTCAAGAGTGACATATATCCCACATCCCTCATATAAATACGGGATTCATTTTCGAAATAGCTTGTTTACAGTCAGGGTTAGTTGCTTAGCCTATATCCATCGCCTTAATGGCAGGCAAGTATTTCAATTTAGTTTAAAAATTGCTCCTCTTTATAACATAAGGATCACGTCCAACATGTTGTGATTATCAATACCTTTCTTTATAGCGTGGTGGTTGAAGAGAGATCCCCTCAAACGATTGTAAGGCGCGTTGGGTGTGCAGCAATTCAATGAAAGCTATATATATATATATAAGATATACTGTATATACATGCATCAATGCCTAAAACAGTAGCCTACTTACCGACGTCCTGTATGGTCGCGAATCAGCTCATGGGAAATATGAATACTTAACCATAACTAGTTATAATTAATTATGAATATTTAGATTCGCTGTAGATATTTACTTGACCTCTCGTGGTCAACTGTCTGTCAATTCTAAGAAGTTAATTTCCTGGTTAAGGAAATAACTTTCTTACTGTACAAATCTACAAAAGCTTGTAGCATAAATCTACATGATTAAGTGACTCCAGTTATGAGCAAACACTGAACACGTCCCACGTTTGATACAAGTAAGGTTTTATTAACTACATAAACACTTTAACTAGTCTAACATACTACATAAACATATAAACTGGTCTAACATCCTACATAACCACATAAACTGGTCTAACATACACATACACACATAAACTAAACTGGTCTAACATGCACTACACACACACACACACCATACAGTTGTATAGGCAAAGGGTTAAAGTTTAACAACTCAGTACAGAAAGAGACATAAGGAATGATATTTATGGAACCATTTTGCATATTCAGCTGATCTAAAACCTGAGGGAAAACGTCATATTCTTAGTTCAAACAAACCTTGTAAAATGGTGTAACTGATACTTAATGTATCAATTAATAAGACTAAGTTTGATACTTGCGTATGTCTGAAAAGGATTCCTGATGCAATCTTAAGGCCCCTAGATCTTGCTGAAGTTGGTTGATGAGGAAGAACCAGTTTGCATCAGAGTAACTTTAAGAATGGAAAGGACAAGGCCGAAGAGGCCTGGCACAATGCTTTGGTATCCTGGAGCGTTTTCTCACATTTTCTTAGCTTCTTACTGAACCACCGACTGGGGCGGGTCCCTGGTGCCGGGCCTTTAAGGTCGGAGAAGATCTCCGCCTTTCAAGATGGGCTTGTCCAATGAGCAAAATGGAATTTCCGAGCGGGAGGTGGCAATTGCTGGAGGGTTTACGACCCTTTGTTCTCTAAGCATGGTAATTTGCAAATGGACTAAAATCGAAATTACTCGATTTCTCGTCGCCCTATATATATTGCCTATGTACCACCAGTTAATTACACGCTTGTTTTCGATCAGAAGAAGCAAATTCATAGATCTAACCCAAGGTAAAGATTACATATAGTGACATGGATGATCAAGAAATGGGTTCCCTCACAAGCATACTAAAATAGTCTAAGAATATCAAAGACAAAATACACAATGACAATAATATACTCAATGGGCTGAAGAATATGTGTGTTCATTCAAATAACGGTTTTTCTATGAATTAACTAGAACACAGTCCATTTCTACTCTGCTTTTCCTTGGGACATGCAGGGATTTTCCCTGCTTTTACATACTTTTTGGCCAATCAACCCAGTGATATCAGCGTTGGTTGCCATGCGACAAAGAGGCCTGTTCGACTTCCTGGGATGTTACGCATTCCGGGGGGAAGGGTTCATGGGTCCTCGTATGGCTTGTTAACTGAGGTTACAGAGTATTTGTTATATAAAAAGAGAATATATAGTGTGTTGGATTGGTCCAGACGCTACATGTATCTCATCCGTTCTTTTTCAGTCACTCCTGAAACTTTGCTGCATGTACAGTCTGTGGCTGTTGGTCCTGTTAGCAGCACGTAAAACAAAACTTTTATTCAAATTCTGAATTGATTATAGCCTGCCTAGAAAGCGAGCAAATAGCGCTTACATATAATCACTAAAAAGCTGTCACTCACTTCAATTGATCACAATCTCACGATGTTCCTTTATAATCAGTGAAGCTCTCTGAACTGCAAATAATATCTTATTTACGTGTCTACGTGTGGCGTTTAGCACTGAGTGCATTCTGACACAATGTCACAATGCGTGCGTGAGGTGGCAGCCCAATCTATTTATATCTTTATAAATATCTTAATATATTATTATATCCTATAATAACCATTTGCATGCACGAGCATTATCCGGCTTCGCTCCTCCCGACCGCAGATGCAGGTTTACAAGCCACTTTTTCCTGGGTTTTTCAGTCAAATTCTTGAATTTTCCCCCTTTATGAGCAACACATTTTCGTACACGATAAAAGCTTCTTGTGGTTTCTCGGTTTGGCCAATTTAAGCATCCATAAACAATGCAAAACACTGGCATTTTGAGTTTCTGCTAGTGATTCCTATGGAGAGAAAAATCACTTCCTGCCCTCCAGCTGCATTTCGCGCGTCATCAGTGACGTCATGTACAAACTACCTATTCGCAAAGCTCAGTTGAAATGCTATAGTAATATTTATAAATGCGGAGCCTCTGATAGCATGACATGCATAATGCGCATGATTTCCGACTGATGAATGGTGGATGCATGGCACACTGGGTTTTTTTTTGTTTACACATACAAAGCGGATGACACTCGTGGTGTTGTTCAGCTTCTGCCGTCTCCTATATTGATGATATGAACACGAATGTCTCACTCTCGCTGCTCGAAGTCACTTCATAAGCATTTACGTGGTTTCATTGAGTAAAACTAGCGTCATATCACATACATAGAACTGTAAATGTATTCACGGCAACCCTTCAAAATAAAAGTTTAGTTTAACGTTCTGCTGTCAGAATATATGACTATTTAGCAGTCTTAAGATTCAGTGCTACTGCTGCTAATTAATATTAATAAATCTTTATTTTTAAAAGGAATAATCACATCCGTTTTATTTTTAATTTTAACAGTAACGTCTCATGTTACTTATGTCACCCTAGTTCCTCGAGTGAACGCGACGCGCGTCGAAAACGCTCGTGGACGCCCTTCAGCGGACGGGCTCTGACCCGTGTGTAATCAGAAGACCAATAGATGGTCGATGACGTCACGGCGGGTGACGTAATGACCAGGAAGCTATAAAAGCACGTGCGGTGGAACCGGCGTCAGCTTTTAGGAATGAAGCAAGTGCTGGCAGGGATGCTGGAAGTATGGCACTGAGATGCAGCATCTCGTTCCCTCGAGGAACTAGGGTTACATACGTAACCTGAGACGTTTCTCTTCAGGAACTCGAGCTGCGTCGAAACACTACTGGAACGAGAATGCCCATGCCGCCAGACTCCGAAGTCTCTGCCCAGTGTGGAAGATTGCACCGCTAGGGCGAGAGAACAGAAGAGCCAGTATTGGCTCGCATGTCTAGGTCATAGAACCTGACGAAGGTCAGGGGCGTGGACCATCCCGCGGCGTCGCAGATGTCCTGCATGGCGACACCTTGCCAGGAAGGCCTCAGAGGCCGCCACACTTCTAGTAGTGTGAGCCCTGACCCCAAGCTCCTGCTGGTCTGGATCGTACCGGAGGCCTCAGACTCAGCGCACCATGGAGGAAATGTGTAACTAGGGGGTGTCTCCCCACTGAGATGCCACTGAGAGGGGCGTGGTAGGCCGCAATGGTCACCACGAAGCCCTCTAGTGTGGAGTGGGTCAACCCTGTGGAGAAACGGGCCTGCACGAGCTCCAGCACTGTACCAACCGGGCAGTAAACTGAGTCGATCTGGCAGTTTCCGCACCAAGAAGTGAAAAGTTTCCATTTCAAGGCGTACAGTTTCCTCATGGAGGGTGCTCTGGATTGGATGATGGTCTCAACAACCTCGGTTGAGACAACCGCTGTGTTGTCGGTGCGCACCAACACATGGTGACCTCTTACGTCTGGGAGGAAGTGCATGAAGCACGGCCCGCATCTCCAGGCAGTTGATGTGCCACGTGAGATGGCGACCACTCCACAGACCGCGGGCAGGGTGGCAACTCATGACCGCACCCCAACCGGTGAGGGACGCATCCGTTGCTAGCGTTACGCGGTGCGACAAGGAGCTCCCAGCACCGGGCTCTGAGACAAGAACCAAAGTTTACTCCACATGTCTAAGGTACGTAGGCATCGCCGCGTGACCTTGAACATGCGAAGCGGGTTTCCCCTCAGGGAAAACCCCTTGGTCCTGAGCCACCAATGTAGGGGTCTCATGTACAGCAGACCAAAAGTAACAACGTTGGAAGCGGCTGCCATCAGACCCAGCAGTCTCTGAAACATGCTTGACAGTGAGTGACCGGCCTTCTCTGACTCTCGCGACTGCGGTGAGGATCGACTCGATCCGAGCAGGGGACATACGTGCCTGCATCGTGGTCCAATCCCACACCACGCCTGGATAAGTGGTCCTCAGTAATGGAGAAAGCACACTCCTCTTGGCGTTTAGTCTCAACCCCAGCTCTCACATGTGGGCGAGAACGACATCTCGATGCCGAACCGCCGTCTGCTCTGATTGAACTAAAATCAACCAATCGTCGATATAGTTTAGTATGCGGATGCCCTGGAGTCGCAACGGAGCCAGGGCTACATCCACACACTTCGTAAAAGTGCGGGGTGAGAGTGCAAGGCCGAAAGGAAGAACACGATATTGGTACGCTTTGCCCCCGAAAGCAAACCTCAGGAACTTCCTGTGAGTGGGAAGGATGGATACATGGAAGTATGCGTCCTTTAGATCGACCGTGACAAACCAGTCCTCGGACCTGATCTGAGACATGACTCTGCTTGAGAGTAAGCATACTGAACTTCAGTCGCATGACTGAGCGGTTCATATGACGTAGATCTAAAATGGGACGCAACCCCCCCATCCTTCTTGGGAACTATGAAGTACCGGCTGTAGAACCCGGACTGCCTCGCATGTGGAGGGACCACCTCGATGGCCTCCTTCCTCAAAAGAGTACCTACTTCTTGTTCCATGACCAGAGCCTGCTCGGGGCCCACCAGCGGGGGCGTAATCCCGTTGAAATGGCGGCGTGGGAGAACCAAACCTGATTCTGAGCCTTTCTCTACAGTGTGCAGGACCCACTGAGACACATTTGGCAGTAGTTTCCACGCTGCCAAAACGTCTACTAAGGGAATCAGTCTCAATACAGCAAAGACTGATCTCGGGTAATACGAATCAGCCATCTCGGTGCCCTGTAATGGCGGACCGGCAGGGACAACCGAACCCGCTGCTCTAGAGACCTCCGCGGAGGTGGCGAGCCTCTTAGCCCCGCTACGTTGCCGGGCGGTGACTGAGAGTGGCGCTCGCGGGAGACCACTGCACCCTGTAGCTCCGGCAGGATAAGCAGTTTGATCTCCTGAGGGCACTGAGGTGAGACGGACACTGTGTAATGCGGTGTAACCCACTGCACCCCAGAGGGGACTGCCCTCATAAGTCCTTGGCCAGTGGCGTCAGGACCTTCTTCGGAACTATGAAGTACCGGCTGTAGAACCCGGACTGCCTTGCATGAGGAGGGACCACCTCGATGGCCTCCTTCCTCAAAAGAGTGACTACTTCTTGTTCCATGACCAGAGCCTGCTCGGGGCCCACCAGTGTGGGCGTCCCCTCTCTACAGTGTGCAGGACCCACTGAGACACATTTGGCAGTAGTTTCCACTCTGCCAAAAAGTCTACTAAGGGAATCATTCTCTCGAGACTGATCTCTGGTGTAATGCGTGCAGCCAGGTTGGTGCCCTGTAACGGCGAACCGGCAGGGAACAACCGAACCTGCTGCTCTAGAGACCTCCGCGGAGGTGGCGAGCCTCTTAGCACCGCTACGTTGCCGGGCGGTAACTGAGAGTGGTGCTCGCGGGAGACCGCTGTGCCCTGTAACTCCGGCAGGGTTAGCAGACCGATCTCCTGAGGGCACTGAGGCGAGACGGACACCGTGTAATGCGGTGTAACCCGCTGCACCCCAGAGGGGACTGCCCTCATACATCCTGGTCCAGTGGCGTCAGGACTTTTTGGCCGAGTACCCCTTAGTCTTAAGTACGGTCCGCAGATCCGGCTTAGACTTCGAGGCCCCGACCTAGAGCGTCGCCTCGACCCACTGTCACGACACGGGGGAGTAGGTGAGGCCACGCTCTGTTTTTCTGTTTTTGTGCATTGCTGACCGCCTCAACCTCCTCAGAGGAAGAGAGGTAAGCACCTGCTCTCACTCGAGAAAATTATTTTTTTTTTTTTCGAAGTGCCTCTGTGTATCTACTTCTCATAGTCAGAAAATGCTTCATTTTATTCCTCAGAATTAAATACAATCAAACAACCAGACGAGTAAATACGGTCTGGTGTGGTAAGATTCACATCGCAATCGAATGACGTAATATGCGTCATCGAATACGCGTTGCCTCGGCAGCGCGAGAGCCACTCAGTCACACCAACAACATCAATTTCCTCAGGAAAAGATGGCCGCATCAGCAAGCTCTCACTCAGAGGGGGAAAAACCGCAGCACGGGCTTCCAGCCTCGAGAACGAACTCTAGATCTAGGGAACACGGGTGGAGATAGGACGAGCCGTCTCCAACCCGTCCACCAGATCATATGCGATTCCCACGAACTCAGTCGCCGCCGTGCCTCAGCAGCAGCGGGACTGCAATCGCAAGATCACATGCACGGACACACTCCTCGGAGCGCGCCCAGCGAGAGCGGAGCCTTCACAGCTGCTTTTTTTTTTTTTTTTTTTTTTTGAGAGAGCCGACTGCGCGAGCTCCGCCCCCCATTGATGCTGCTTCTAATATACGCGTTGCCTCGGCAGCGCGCGAGCCACTCAGTCACACCAACAACATCAATCTCCTCAGAAAAAGATGGCCGCATCAGCAAGCTCTCACTCAGAGGGGGAAGAACCGCAGCGCGGGCTTCCAGCCTCTAGAACGAGCTCTAGATCTAGGGAACACTGGTGGAGATAGGACGAGCCGTCTCCAACCCGTACACCAGATCATATGCAATTCCCACGAACTCAGCAGCAGCGCGACTGCAATCGCAAGATCACAGGCATAATATGCTTGTGTAACTGGTGTTTGTGCAACTGGCGAGCTCTCTGACGCCCTCCGTATCAATCTCCTCGGAGAAAGACAGGCGCGGCACCGCGCCCCATATACTCCCCGGGTGAACCGAACCCCGAGAGCGGGCGCTGGATCTGGTGGTTAGGAAAATAGATAGGGACACGCCCGTCTACATTCCCTCCACCGAATCCATACGCGAAACCCACGAGCACAGCCGCCGCTCCGCCTCGGCGAAAGCGGGGCCGGCACCGCGAGAAACGCTAGTGAAAGCTCTCTCCTCAAAGAGAGCCCTCTGAGAGCGAAGCAAGGCAGTAACAAACGCTACCAAAACGGCCGTCAGCTCCCCTTTTTTTTCCCGAGAGCTGACTCTGCGTGCTTGCTCTCAAGCAGACAACAAACAAACTGTGTGTATCCCCACCCGTAAAGTAACGCGGGCAGGGAAGAACACACAGCTTGAACGCTGCCTGCCCTTGCCTTAGGTGACTGGTTTTGTCTTGTTTGTTTAGATTCATGACAGACAACATTAAATAAGACTCACAAACAGATAGCGACTTACACACACAGAGCGCTTGCTGAATGAAAAAAGCTGACGCTGGTCTCACCGCACGTGCTTTTATAGCTTCCTGGTCATTACGTCACCCGCCGTGACGTCTCGCCCATCTATTGGTCTGATTACACACGATGTTCAGAGCCCGTCACGCTGAAGGGCGTTCCCCGAGCGTTTTCGACGCAGCTCGAGTTCCTGAAGAGGAACCTCTGTTGTGCAGCACTTTGTTTGCCAAAAAAATAACAGGGTTTAATTTTCATTTGATTATAAATTAAATTAATGTTTTATGCATTCATCTGATTACAAGAAAAATTAAGAAAATTTTATAGGGCTCTATTATTGTTTAAAAAAGGACCCTATACAAAAAAAAGAATTTAATTAATTTCTTTTTATTAATTCACCATTTGTAAACTGATGTTTACTGTTCATTTTTTAGAAATATCAATAGCATTTGTATTAAAACTATATTCACTGAATGTAATAAAAAAAAATCGAGAATCGAATCGAATCGAGAGCTTGCGTATCGAAATCGAATCGAATCGGGACATCTGAATCGATACCCAGCCCTATTCCCAACACTTCACCTTCTCTTTACCCAATTTGCATATTGCAAGTCTAAGTCGTTTCAAGCTCCTCCTTCCCCTGGAGATGCTAAAATCCAAATCCAAATGCTTTCCCTTGTTGAAAATGGCGCAGGATGTATTTGTTATTCCTCCTTCATAATTTCTCGCTTATACTTCTGAAAAGTTCCTGTTTACTGTTGGGAAGCTGCAGTTACAATGTCAGGTGCGTTCAAGTTTTGAAAAGGCAATGCAGCTTTTTCTACAAACATTTTTTTGCAATTTTTTATAACTCTACTTACGTATATAAAATAATGAATAAGATGTGCATGTGTGTTTTTGTTTTATTAAATGTATGAAGCTGCTGTACACTGAATCGTTATATATAATTTAAAAATTGTACAATGCTGTCATATTCTGTAGATGCAACTTAACTAAATTTATTGTATATAAAACAATTGCATTCACTTCAACAAATTTACGGTAAATGCAGACACAGTATCTATTGCGTCACACATATTTTCTAATTGACTCACCCTTAACCTGAAAAGTTTGGGCTTAAAGAAATTTCCGAGTATCCCACTCATAATTACAGCATTGTGGTGGTGTTTATTTGCATTTCTTTATGACATGACTTGAACCCTCCAATAGTATGAATATATAAATGACATATTTTAACTGAATGACCATTCACTTTCTCACTTATTTGTTTCAGATCCACTTGTTTGATTATGTGAACAAGTGTGGTAGTTACGAATGCAACCTCACAAGAAGCAGGACATGAGAGTCCGCTGTCTTCCTCGGGCTCTTTCATGGGGCTCTCTAAGCTCTATTGATCACCAGGTGTTTCAGAGTCAGTAAGCTTGCATCGCACTCTCTTAATTTGCTTCTTAAAGCTGGTACAAAGCTTGTATTGTTCTCTGACACCAAACTCCTGCCACTAACGGCCCTCCCTCACATTCGGGCTGCTTCTTCACGGGTGGCTCTGGGTTTCTTTTCATACTGAATCAAGTGTTATTAAGTTCCTGGCCCAGTACACACATACAATCTACTTCTATTCTGTAGCTCGCTGCCATTTGATTTTTTCCCTTCCCCAACAGCCACCGAGTGGGCCTGTAATGAACGGAGGATTACCTGCCACCCAACCTGTAAACTGACCTCATTACACCCCCATGACATGCTCAACAGGGTCACCCCTCAATGGCTAAGCCCCATTCACATGAAAAGGCCTAGAGCCCTGCTTTCCAGACCTCCCAAGTAGCTCAACACAACCCTGCTGTCTCTACCTGCACACCAAAGTAAAATTCCTTAGCCTTTTAAAGCCAGACAATTAAAACCACTGTGGCGTGAGGGGGATTTTGGTCATCTCCAGAGTAAAGGCAGTTGCTGCTCTGGAATCAGCCTATAGGCATTGTTTGAACTTTCAGATTATGAATGATAAAGGTCAGATAGTTCTCAGATCTGGCTCTATTGGCCCTGCCATTGTCATTTAAGGTTATGAATAGAACCTCGCTGTTCTTCTTAGTGATTGACTTCCATTGGTGGTTGATTGCTGGCACCTGTATGATATAATGGCCTGTTTTGTGTGGCCATTATTTGAATGTAATAAGGTTTAACTGAGCGTGGCAAGACCAAGCCATAGGCAGTGCCCATACAGCACAAGCTCATGTAGTTATAAATTTTCAGTTCATCCGATGGCTTTTGGAGGGCCATCTGTGGATATTTGTTAGCATTTTATCAATATAATAGTTTATATAATTTAAGTTACATAAAGTAAGTCAGGGCTTTAGGGTATGATTAGTACTATAGACTAAAGCCGAATAATTAATAAAAGAATGAGTAATATAATATCTAATAATGAAATTGCTGTGTATGGTTGTCAATAATTGGGCCTATTTAGTATGTCATGCTATTTTTTTTAAGAATACATGGCAGATGGGAAAATTAAATTACAATTGGTTACATACTGCCGCGAGAGCTCAGTGCACTGCAAATGAAAAAAAAAAAAAACACATGCAATCGAACAAACCGCTGCGAATTAACAAACATCTTCATCAATTTGACAACACACACTGCAAATTCTCACAACACAACCAAATACAGAACACACACTGCAACACACACTGTGTGACAACACACTGCAAATTCTCACAACACAAACAAAAACACGCTGCAAATTCTCACAACACAAACAAAAACACGCTGCAAATTCTCACAACACAACCAAATACAGAAATGCGCTGCAAATTCTCACAACACAACCAAATACAGAAATGTGCTGCAAATTCTCACAACACAACCAAATACAGAAATGCGCTGCATATTCTCATAACACAACCAAATACAGAAACGCACTGCAAATACAGAAATGCGCTGCAAATTCTCACAACACAACCAAATACAGAAACACACTGCAAATATAGAAATGCGCTGCAAATTCTCACAACACAACCAAATACAGAAACGTGCTGCAAATACAAAACCAAACAAACAGAAATGCACTGCAAATATGCACAGACCACATCGTAAATGTTTTAGGGAAGCACGTTTCTTTGTTTGTGTTGTGAGAATTTTTAGCACGTTTCTGTCTTTGGTTGCGTTGTGAGAATTTGATGTTTTCTTAATTTGCAGGTATTTTTTTTCTATTTGCATGTGTTTTTTCATTTGCAACGTGCTGAGCTCTCTCAGCCACCGTAGTTATCAGTTGAATTGTATATCAAATATAAAAAATATTCTTTATGACAAGCCTGCATAAGCTCCTGGATGTGCACAAACATTTTGTCATTCACACAGTCCGACTTTATAATTTCATAGTGTGCCATCTTCATCCCTCGCTCTGGACCAGACTGTTGACAGCTTGCTGGCTTGTCTGTCATGACGCAGTACTGGAAAACCAGAGGTTGTGGCAAGGGCCATGACATAACCCCCATCAGGCCTGATTGGGGCGTCCCATATGCCTTTAATACAGCACCAGATGTGGAGCAGCTTAGGACTTCCATCTCTTCTCATCTGCTTCCTATAACCCCTCTTCACTCACTGCCAGCTGTATCATCCCAGGTCATTTAGCAAATGACCATGTCTACTAGCAAAAACTAAAAAATGTCCAATAGATCAAATACTGTAATGCTCTGATGATTGGGAAGGGAAGATTTGTATTTCCAAATTGCTTCGGTCCAGGCACTTAGAGCAACCGGGGTGCCGTCTGTCGAGAGCAGGGGTGCCGTGTAAAAAAATAATTAAAAAAATATTTTTTAATTGTTAAAATGTTCAAAAAAGCATCTATTATATAATATCCATTTCTGATGTCGCCAATAATTAGAGATGCACCGAAATTTCGGCTGCCGAAAATTAGTTCACCGCTCAGGTTTCACTTTTACTTTCACGTGGTGTGACGCTCTGCGTATTATCTCGCTCTATGCGTGTGTGCTCCGCTCAGTCGCTCCACTCGTATACCGTTCATGCTCATCGGAACAGCAAAGTCTATGGAGTCCACTCAAAAATTGAGCCGACATGGAAACATCGATGTAGTACAGTATTGTTTCTGTCTGCAATAGCCCTACTGTGTTGTAACATGGTGTGGTATATGGGCAACTCTGGTAACGCTGTCCTCCCATTCCTTGATCTGCTAACCGCTATGTTATGCTCACGTGTTCTTATAATAATAGCTTTCTAGGATTAAACTTTATTTGAATAATTGGTAAAAAAAAAAGTTAAATGTCTTAACCCTACTGTTAGACCTACCTAACTAAAAAAAGCAATTTATTTAATTTGAATGCCTGTCGTTATTTTTTATTTGTGCTATCATTATTAATTAATTTATTTGTTCTTATTTTATTACTGACTGCTTACTTGTCATTTTTTATTTAATTCAAAGTTCAAGCTATCTCGTGCTACTGCACCAACATTACCCCACTGTAAAATAATTAAAAAAAACACTGAGTGAGCAAAGATTTGTGAGATAGCTAGTTATAATGGTAATTTAAATAATGTTTACATATGTATAAAGCCTACATTAAAATATGTCATATAAATAGGTCTTTTCATTATAAATTAGCCTACTGATTGCTACCATTGATGGACAATTTTTTTTAATAATATAAAAAAATATCTGTAAGACATTATATTCTGCAGTTCTTCCCTGTTGTACCGAACATCTATGCTTTTCAAATTATCATATCGAAGTTAGAAATTCAAATATTGTGACAAAATTCATTTTGTAGGGTGCCACAAGTTTGTTAAAATTTTTCTGAAGGGTGCCACAACTAAAAAAAGGTTGGGAAACACTGCCGTAGAGTGTGGGTGTGGATGGTGAACGGATGGAGGATGTTTGCAGGCGAGATGAAGGAATCATACTGTAAATTGTACCCCAGTGATTTGGTGGTCATGGAAAAGTGTTGTTCATCCATAGTGAACACTTACAGTAAATTTCATAAAAATAAACAAAAACTGTGATATGCAGTTGAACATCGGTCTCAATATCACTATTGGTGCTTGAATTTCTGTCAAGAGATGACTAGAATGGGGAAATGCATGGCAGTGTACCCCTCTATTTCATTAACCTGCATTTCATCTCTGTAGAATCCTCCAAAACCTCATCGGTCATGCCAGAACTGTTTAAAGGAGATTTGGAGGTCTACAATCTGTTTTATTAATTTCAGTGCTGTCCTTGGGGATCTTTGCAAAGGAACTGGGATAGGTTTGGACTATGGATGCTCCCATATGGTAAATGTTTTGCTCAGGGCTTAATTTGTGTAAGAAAACAAGGGGGATTTGGATCCGGCAAGTATTTTAGTGGATCCTCCACCACATATGCCTCTAAAAGTAATTTATTCTCTGAATTATGCACATTATACACACATTATGCTGTAGTGCAACAATACTTGATACATAGCACCATCATTAACTATTTTTCTATACTGTGCTTGTGTCCCTGTCCCAAACCTTAGTCACTAGACCTTGTTCCAGGACATCATAATTTACAAATGAAGCCTTTTTTGTTCTGATGAAGATGATAAACTTGAGTGAATCTTATAAATATATTTATTAAATAAAGTAAATTGTGTCTATATTATATATGTATGTATGTGTGTGTATATACTGTATATAATATAATATATATATAATATATTTATATATATATATATTCATTTATTAATTGTTTTTATTTTTTTTTATAGTTATTTTTAATAAATAACACATTCTTTTTTCTTTTCGTTCTTTTGTTTCTTTTACTTTTTTTATCATTTCTGTAGGGAATTCTTAATACGAACGGACCCTGATAGCAGCGTTCACGGGGTTTTCTGGATCGTTCAGCACATGAGTCCCATGTCGTGGTTGATTTCCTGTCAGTATGGTAAACTCATCTACTCATGCGATCTAAACTAATTTGATCAGGAGACGACAAAAGCTTTCTTGGTATCAAGGACTGAAAGAGTTCATTCACTACCTATAGAAACCCCATGTCTTGGGACTCACCAATGGATGGAACCATTATGTCCAGAACAGGAAAAGAATTAAATTATGCCCTCAGGCAAGCACAGGATATACAGCATGACGCCACATGACCCATTGAACATCTGCTTCCTGCCCTTTCTGAAACCCTTACATTTCTTTTGTCACAGACAAAGAAACAGAGCGTACACAGACAATCATTAAAAAATCATTGAAAGTATTGGAGCAACGATATTCACAAATAATATGTTTTATGGCTTAAATATGTGTGATGTGTTATTGAAACCACGATATCTTAATCGTTGCTTTCTAACTTTTCTTTTTAGTTATTACGATTACTGTGTATGCAAACTACCTGATATTGAGCTTGAATTAAAGCTTGTTTTATTCGCCGAACATTGGTGTTAGTGAATATTTTATATTCTGTATCATTTTCCGGTGATATTTTTATAAGAAGTTCTTTAAAACTTGCAGAAATACTCTCCACCAACAGCAGGCAACCATGCCACCATCTGATTGGACAAGCGACCTGTGGGCTGGACAAAAGTCAGCCTGCTTAAAAGTGGACACAAAGTCTTACGCTCTGGCTTGTTGTCTTCTGCTGGGCTCGCACTCCTCACATTCAAAATAACGCTTTCACCTTGGTAGCGGACAAAGCTCCCCGCCATAACCACGCATAACCAAGACCATCTAAGAACTCAGACCTTTCAGTTAGACTTGCGCGATCCTTCAGAAACCTTGAAAGTCTTTCAAACTCATACTTTTAGCAGACTGCTGAAGCCGTCTTCAGTAACCGCAACCACTGTACTCCAAGAGGGGTTCCCCAAAGGCCGTCACCCCAAACTCATTCCGACTCAAAGCAACAGCCAATCTCGAAGGAATTCCCCTCACAGACATCCAGGCAGTCCGCTACTGCGACTGACACCTCCGCTTTCACTGTCAATCCAAAGAACGCAAGTAACTACAAATCTCCACTCAGCGGAACTGGTGTAGAATAATTAAGCAGTAAAATTAAGACCCGATTCTCTGCTTCAGGTATTCTCTCAGGTGATTTTAAAACCACTCGTGGAAACGAGTTGGAACTTTGAAAACTTCATGCAACTCCGTCAAATCATTTCCTTGAATCTTTGTGTGTATGTTTATGTTTTAGTTAGGTTTTTATGTAATCTAGATTAGCCAATAAATTCATGTTTCATTTATAAAGAAGAAGTGTCTTGGCTCATATAATTTCAAGGTTAAACCTACGCCAAAACGATCCTTGCTTGCTACCTTAACTCGTAGCCTACTTATAATAATTACCTCTGTTAAGAGCGTACAAATAATTTCATTGTGTGGACCGTGGCCAGGAAAACACATATTAAATTTGTTGAAAGATACCAAGAATCACTGGCTCGCTGGACGACCTTGATTTGAAGTAGAACTAACAAATTTGGAATGGTTTGATCAGGTGGACTTGGGACATTCAGGCCCGAGTTCTAGCAAAACCTGAATAAATTAATAATCATCAATTCCCTATAATTACAAATTAATAATGAATAAATAAAGATGTAATGTCTTACATTCTGTTCTTTTTATTTCTACTGCACACAAGCATCAACATTCATGTACACACTTCGGTAGCCTCTCAAGATGGCTGACATTACAGTACCTCTCCTAGTCCAGTGTGAGCCCAATTGCAACACTGAACAGAGGGACATTTGCTGGCAGCCCACTGGTTTTTGTGTGTTGTGGCTTGGAATGACTCCATCGCTGCCAGCGCAGTTAGTCCAACAAATCAGCAGTGCTGCTGCACAAATCGTAGCTTCATATTTTTTTCCTCATGGATTATGAGTTCCTCCTATTGCGCAAATGGTCCCGCGGAAAGCCCGGGAAAAAAATGAACGAAAACAAGGTCTGAAACAACGGGTTTAGGACAAGGCAATGGAGTTGTCGGTTTGAGTGAATATACGGTAAGGAGGTGGGGGGAAAAAGGATTTGTGGCAAGCAGTGGAAGCAGGTTAATATGAGACAGATCAGTAGCAGCAGGCATCGAGTGCTTAAATCATAGCAATGTTGCCTTCCAATAATCTTCGTCTGCGATCTGTTGCCAGCAATTGATGACCAGATTTTTTCCCCTCCCTTCCTCTTCCCTCACTTCGTTCCTCACCCTCCTCCTCCGCTAGTCATGGCAGAGTTTTTCAATTTGGTTTGTCATTCGTGCTGGACTTTGGAGACAGATTTCACTGGCGCAGTGGAGGCTCAATGAGGCTGGTGTAATGAGAAGTGGGCCCTGTTGAACAAGTGGACGCTGTTATCCCCTTTAAGAACATGGAATAGAACCTGGCCAGGGCTGACGAAAGTGTGAGACCCCGTGACTGTCTCTATCTGTCCTTCTTACATTGTCTTTTGCTCTAATCTTGACCAATCACTGCCCCATCACCTTACATTTATACCCTTATCTGCCAGAGGTGCTTTCAACTTCAGCTCTCTCTCTCTGCTTTAAGGCTGGTGTTGCATTTTGTGTCAGGAGGACTGTCGAATCAGACTCAATAGACAGTGCTGTTTAGTTGTGTGTGTGTGTATAGTTGTTTATATTTATTTAATTTATATGTTATGCCTTTGCGGCATTTCATCTACTACAGTGGGCAGACCTTTAAATAGCCAGTTTTAATGAGGGAAGAATTCAAATAATTTAATGTGGAAGTCAGCATTGTCATAAATGCTTTTGCTTGAGCTTAATTTGTATTGAACCTTAAATATTATTTTTTTTAAGTATAAATCCTTGCAACTTTTTAGTTATAGTGTAAATGTATTAAATCACTGAAAGATTGGATCAGTCCTGCCTCTGCAGTTCATAACCTCCTCAGAACACCCAGCAACACCATTAGCATTCACTGTGAGGCTGTCCACACACAACTGGCCCAATGTGGTAGTCATTTTCAGTTCTCACACTCAAACTAAAAATGAGGTGCAATCGTTTCCACGTTTCTTAAGATAACATTATGAAAGGGCGAGAGCATAGCAGTCAGAAAGGTTTTATTTGGGGCAGTCGATGGGGATTGTAGTAATGGGGTCAGAGGAGAAGGAGAATGATGTTTTAGTGCAAAGTTTGGGTTCACATGTGGGACAGTGGCACTGCTGTGTGGCTGCACAGGTCTGGAACGTTACGAGTTGTCAACGGCAGTGCATGAAGGGGTAATAGACAGAGTAGATTTTTCTTCTGGCCAATTCCTTAAAGACCCTAATGGAGGTGGAAATTACAAGAAAAACACTTCAAACATAACAAGACGCCTCAAAGTGCAAGGGAATGTAACATGTAGAGCATTTAAAAAATTTAAATCAAAATTAGACTTTTGAAACTTTGAAACGTCTATTAGCTTTCAGACCTTCTAGTGTACTTATAGCAAAAATGCAGAGTTTTGCTTTATGTTATTGTTTTATTTTTATTTTATTATTGAATTTAATTAGATTGCTCTAGAATAAGAATGTCTCCCTCTAAAACCACTGAATACCAATTGGAAATTAAGTAGCAGGTCATGGTTGTGGTTTAAAGTCAATGTTATTTATGAATTTATTTTAAAATGTTCACGTTAGGTTTTCACAATTCAGAATTCAGAAACTGAAACGCAGGTTTTCTTCTTTCTTTATTTTTGCAAAACACTCATACGCGCCTGACACAGCAACACCTGTCACACTTGTGAAATTGTCTTCTGCTGTCTCCTGGCCGTGCTGTCCATGTGAAAGATATGTTCTGTCAGGAGATAAGTGGGAGGACGAGAGAGTCTAGTGACCCATGTCAGTGGTTCTTTCTTTACCATCTCGGTATATGTGTGTGCAGAGGGGCGCGTTGACTTCAGGGTGTCCCACCCCAGGACTGACAGAACAGACAAGGGCAGTGTTGCATTCACACTTGAGCTCAGCTCATTCAAGCTGAACGTCGCCTCTCATCTCCACACATGCCTGTACTGTACATCCACAGTTTAATGGAGAAGGGATCATCAGGGTCAGGGCTCTAATAAGTGGATAATGGCTCTGTGTTAGGCCTAAGCCTCATGTCTGCTCATTAACATGTAAGATGTTAAAGTGGCATTAAGAAATGAGGAGGCTGGATCCCTCAGACACTCAAATTGAATTGAGAACGGACCTCTCATTCTCTGTGTGATTGAATTACTCATTTAGGTCATTTCTATTCCAGCGTGTTTAACAGATGTGGCCATCTGTATGATAAATGCTTTGACTTTTGTAGTGCGGAGTTAAACTTTTTAGTACGAGGTTATACACGACTTATGGAAAAAGCATAAAAAGTCACCATCATAAAAAATCACCATAATCAGATAAAAATTTAGCTTCAAGAGAAAGTTTTATAACTAACTTTCTTCTGTGGAACACAACAGAGGATATTTTAATGAATGTTGGTTACCAAACAGGTTTGGTTACCATATGATTTTCATTTTATGGACAAACAAACACTGACACGAAGTATCTTTTTAGGTTCCACAGAAGAAATGGTCATACAAATTTGGAGCAACATGAGGGTGAGTAAATGACAATTTTATTTTATTTATTTATTTTTTTTCTTTCAATGATTGATCCCTTTAAGTGTCACTACTAAGCAAAATACCTTCATAAATATACATACTACTACAAAGAATTTAAAGGGATAGTTTAACTATCCTCATGTTGTTTCAAGCCTGTATGACTTTCTTAATTTAATTATCTACTGGTTGCTTTTTACCATGCAGTTACAATTAACAAGGACTGCAGCTTTAAAGCAAAAACTATGCAAAAACACCATTAAAGTATTATAGAAGTAGCCCATAAGACTTGGGCTGCTGTGATTGGATCATTGAGTCAGTAAGTTGAACTCAAGCACTAATGAAGTGAACCAATTGCTGCACTAATCATTTAGAGCAGTTTTGTGAACCAGATCAAATGATTCCTTGAAAAGACCCAACTCAATGGATCGCTCATGAATCACATGACTACTTCTCTCATTCATGAACGCACCAATGAGATTTAGGGTGGATGTTTCAGTGAATAGTGACTTAAATTTAGTCTGTTCCTTCAGAAGACTTGGAATATAGCACACAAGTTTTGTCAACCACTTTTACGATGTTTTTATTCTGCTTTTATATTCTTTTTGAAGCTTGACATTCCCATTACCTGTTCATTGAAGTTGCATGGAAAGGAGCTTTTTTTTTGGACCAATATTAACGTGATGGGGAAAATGTCTTCTCTCACATCCTGTCCTCTCTCTAATATCCATTAAATGAGGCATAAAAGCCCCCCCCCCAAAAAAAAACTATCTGCAGTTAGCTCCTATTGTTTTTAACTTTTGATAATGTCCAAATACATAACACTGAACGTTTTGAGCTGCTCTCTACACTCTTATGTACTCTGTGTTTGAGCATTGTGTAAAGTGTGCATCAACAGCTCCTCCTCAGCACTTTCACTCTGTGTTACTCCATACTGAGCTGTGTCAGCTGAGCGGGTCTGGCAGTCAGAGCCTTTCGGTCAGCACCGAAGAGCCCAGCTCTGGTGGGGATCAGCTGGGGGAAAAAGACTCTCAGACCTTGGGGCTCAGCGCATTGGCTCGTACCCCATTACAATTCTTCCCAAACCTTCTCAAGCCTCGTCTCACTCATTTGATGTTGGCCATTTAGTTCCATTCACTTCTCCTGGAACCGATCCCGCACACTCACGGGGATTGCATGCACGCCTCCACCCTCTGCAACTCTTCACGATCTGGCTTATTTCGGACGCTGATCCAGGCACATGGATCGGATGCTTCCAGTTGGAAAGAACCGAATAGGTGTTTTTTTCCCCCCTTTTCTTCTCTCATCATCTTCTCTTGAATAGAAGCTTTCTTTCAAAGCAGTCTTTTTTACAGTAATTCCCTTTAACAGAACCTCAGAGGGGGAATCAGGAATCTGTCTTGTAATTCCAAATATATCCCTGGCCAGTGAAATGGTAAGACCCACAGAGCTTGTCAAATGAGGAATTCAGGTTTCATTTATACTACCTGAAACCATTTTCAAGAGTTTCAAAATGCTGTTTCAGACTTTAGGACTGAGCTGCAAGACAAAAAACATTTTAAATGTATTAGAAGACTGGGTATGTGCATCCACATTGTTTATTATAAGGCCTTAAGCATATTTGTGGACATATTTGTGCACCAGACTTCAAGGGATAGTTCAAGCAAATATGAAAATTGTCATCACTAACTCACCTTCATGTCGTTCCAAACTCATAAGCCTACCATTCATCTTTGAAACACAAATTATGATATTTTTAATTAAACTTGAGCGATTCCATCCATTCATTGTTCATGCAACCAACACTTTGACACTGTTCATAAAGACATAGTAAAAGTAATATGAATCAAGCAGTTTAAATCGAAAGAGACATGATTGTTTTATATGAACATTTTATTCAGGCTTTTATTCCCATAGAACTATTGATCAACAGACATACATAGAGTACATCAAATATGTTAAACTGAAGCTCAGATGTGCTTGCTGTGCTCAAATGTGATGAGCTCTATGTATGTGTGCTGATGAATGTTTAACAAAAGCCTGAATTAAACCAGCTCATCATTATATAAAGTGATCATGTTTCTTCAGTAGACTTGGATTAAACTGCTCAATTCATTTGAGTTACTTTTACAATTCTTTTTGTATTTGTTAATGCATGAACGGTTTGGTTGCGTGGCCTTTCAGTGGACAACAATGATGAGAGAATTTTAAAAATATCTTCATATGTGTTTCAAAGATGGGAGAAAAAAAAACACTCAAGATTGGTTTGGAACAACATGTGAGTGAGTAAATGACTTTTTATTTTAGGGTGAACTATCCCTTTCAGATATTTTTGTATAATTGTAAGATTGAATTTACTAATGTAATTCTGTAATTCAGCTTTATGTGGAGTTTAGCTCACAAGCAAGTTACAGTCGTTTTCATTCCATAGTTGGCTGGCAGAAGCCCACCTCTCCCACTGCTATAAGTACTACTCAGGTCATTAGCCCAGACAGACAGAAACATTACCAGACACGACACACAGCTTACACTGTGATGTATTGATCCACCTTGAGGATTCTGGGCAGGAAGAAGGACTATTTGCTTTAAAGTTCAATGGCTCTCCACTACTGTTAGAGTTGTAACAGCAGGAGCAATCGATATCTGGAGAAGCCCAGTGTCACCAGATATATTCACCCACTCACAGACATCATAATGCTATCTGGACTCAGACGCTCATGTCCATTGCTATTTCCTACTCTTCATCCCCTAAAGCATTTTAACTTATTTTTCTTAGCTTTGTCACATAAGGCACGGTTTGGCACTTTAGTTGCTGTGAATTGCAATTACACCCAATATCCATTTCTTGCAGGCTGTGATGGAGAGAAACATAGAAGGTGTCACAATACAACTGATTAGGATGGCAAAGGGAAAAAACATGTGTTTTTCAGGCAGATATGAAGATTCTGCAAATTGTTACATTTATATTATATAAAAATATATATAATCAGGTTCAAGATGTACAGTTCTCTTGCGGTCAGTGTCCATACATAATGGGCTATTGTTGGGGGTTGTGTGAAGATATTAATGCCATGATTGTGAGGATGGGGTGTGGGGGTGGGGTGTCTATCGCCTTAGGGGACAGCAAGGGCAGCCCGTCCTTTCCCGGTTCTGACAAAGAGGTCACCTGGAATTTATCACTCGACCCCAAGTCCTGTCTTGATGTGACATAGCACAATTATCGAGTCGGATATTTGTTCCGGCTCTCCTTCTTCTGCAAGTTGTCGGTTGCTGTGGCAAATACAATACAGGTATATTGTTCGCACCTTATCCAAATACCCCTTCATTTCAAAGCCTCATGCAGTATGTGAATCGGGATGTTTCCTGGAAACGAGCAGTGTTTAGTTATACGGGTTCACGTTTGCACCAGACTTTCTGTAAACATTTATGATGCATAACACCGCAATGTTTCCCTTGCATTGCCAGAACATTGTCCAAACGCTTGCCCTGCTTTGCAACCCCTCTCACTAGCTGAAGTCAGCCTAGGGTATAATCCCTCCCTATTTGTGTGCATATGCATACTTTATGGCTGTGCATACATTTGCATCCCATTCTTTCCTTGCTGCAGCACGCCGGCTTGAGGATCCCTCCCTGTAGCCTCTGAATGAACCTGTTTACGTTCGTACATTTCCAATGGCATTTGAACTTGGCCCATCGATTTGTTTACGGTCAGGGTTACGGCACAGTTCCTTAAAGGGGCTCGCAATCGAACGTCTAAATATTTGAGTAAGAGGTCAGCGGTGAGAGCTGGAGAAACAGCCTGTAAATGCAGATGAGGTAGAGGGAAGAGGAGAGGGACTAACTTCCTCCGTGCTTCTGACAGGAATAGGGTAATGGAGGGGGAAAACAAGAAAGACAAGTTAGAAGGCTGCCGCATAGTGCAAGAGAGCACAGTACCTACTAAACTCACAAGAGGGAGCTGCTAGCCAATCCATTCACATATGTGTGCTTGATGAAAATCCCTTAATGCACTGCAATCTGCTCGATTTATAGAGACACATGTATGTGGAATTCAGACTTAAAAAATGACAAATGCTAACCATTATCATGATTGCAGGGGTTAAAATATGACATCTGACATCATGTCCCACAAACTTTCATGAAATCACTGATATTTCATATAATACATTAAGTATAATAATAGTCATTAGACAGTTCTGTACTTTTCTCTAACTACTTTTTAAATAAATAATTTATACGTGTGTGTATCTTGATGATGATATTATTATTATTATTATAATTAGGGTTTGCACTTATTTTGTTAAAATAAATTAAATTATAATAAAATTGTATTTTTATGGCAGCAAAATGTACATCATTCAGTTGAAATTGTATTATTAATGTACTGTTGTGACATTTCAGTCTTAAAAGAAATCACTCAATCATTCACCTGTTGACATTAAAATAATTGAAATCAATATTTTAAATATGAGTGGCTTATGTGGCTAAAATGTAATTTTGGATTTGATGTTTATAAAAAATAAATAAATAAATAGAAATAAGGAAGAAAAAAAAACCTACTTCAGTCTACTTCACATAGAAATGCTCATCTGTTAATATTGTCACCTTCCTTCTGCATTATGAATTTGAAGTGTGAAACATTCTGCTACATCAGTGACATTTAAGAAACGCTTTTGCTTCACAATAGTCTGGCGGGGAATAATCCACTTGTTATTTGATGCTGGTTAAATAACTGTAATTACTGAACCTTTTACATTTTGTCCTTCCAGTGAAAATGATGTTGTCTCTGTTTCTCTCTCTCGGTCTGTATCGCTTTCTCCCGCTTTACTTTCTCCATTTAACATGATACACATTTGAGCTGCAGGAGTGTGTGTCTTATGCCAGATGTCATAATTAAGTTTGTAAAGGGGGAGAGAAAGCATTCTTGGGGCAATTTTGTTGTCACTGATTTGAGATAAATTACAAAGATGTAAAAAAACTAAAAAAAAAAAGTTTATTTTACTGTATTTCTACTATATTTATTTTTTAACAACATGCAACCTTTTGCAATATTTATGAAAAATAATTTAGATTTGTTGTTCTTGAATGGACAATATTTCTGTAGTACCTAACTAAAAAAGTATTATACCTATAGACATAACAGCATAAATGTTATTATTGCAAATTTCTAGTCTTAATAAACAGTGTTATACTGTAGTACTTCTGCTGGCATGAATTTTCATCTCTGAGGAATAATATATTTTATCATGTGGTTTGATATAGAGGCTTCTGAAATAATAAATTGCCAGTACCGTGTGAAATACTAGATATATCCATGCAGGAGCAACATACAGATATTCGGCTGTACTGCTCAGCTCAAATCTTCTAGCCGTGTGCAGTTAAGCAGCAGTTACAGAGCAGAGTTTATATAGCATATATTTAAATGTATAAGTCTATCTATAGCAAAGATATTTTTTCCCCACTACTTTAACTCAAAGAAAAGATGTACTTAGCCTGTTGGATGAATTACAGAGCACAAAAGCACCTCAGCGAATGCAGCGGACTTATTCACTGTTTGTTATGGAAACCTGGAGGAGATATCAGCTGTTTTATTAAACCTTCCATCATACCTAGAATGTTCCTCACAGTAGATGTTCGTCTCTTCTTTCAAGCATATAAACTGAACACTTCAGTGGTAGAAACTACAGTGCTGGAACAGTTAAGCAGTAATATAATACGAGGGAGCATGCTATTTGTACAACATTTGGTGAATGTGGTTTATGGTTTACAGTGTTATTTCAGTCCAAAAGAAATTAATAAAAAAATAAAAAGTATATAGTAGCTTTATTTTAACCAGTCCTTTAGGATTTGCTGATGGCAATGTTGTCTTTCTTTTTTGTTCAATTAACAAAACAAAAGCATAACACTTTAATTACATTCATAATTTATATATGATGAAATAAAGCTTAATTTAAACTAAGTAAATCATAGTGAAACACACACAGTCAGAATAATGTTTTGTATAAAAGAGCATGTGTCTTTTACACATACTATATACTATACTATATACATATATATACATACATACATACTTTCTCTTATTCTTGGATAATATCATAATCATATTTATGATTTTCTAAGGAGAGGTATTGTCCAAAATAAATCCGACTGTGGTACTTAACATTTAGGTGATATTTCATCAAGTTACTTTTATTAGTTTAATTTATGGATAAGCAATTTACATGACCGAAGCTGCACCATAAACATCGTTTATCAAAATACATTATAATAATGAAGCTGTTTTAAAATGCATATTAAAGGGACTAAAAACATGTTAATCTGGCTAGCTGTGATGTTTCCATCATTGACATAATTAATGGCTAAATGGGAGCTTTCTTGGCAAACAGTGGAAGAATGAGGGCTGGCCCTGTAAAAGTGTACACTATAAATACAACAGTAGGTAAAATTAACCTCCAGCGATGAACAAGTGCACTCCATCGCCTGGCACAATAATAATGCAGAAGACACACAATTAAATCTGAAATTAAAAATGTGCAAGTCTGAGCGCAGCAGATGACGCAAGTGGTACTGTATTTCTTTATTTGCCTCTTTGTATTAGTGAGGAAAAGAGCGAGAGTTGGACTGTTAACAACAGAAGTCCAAATCAGGTAATGCATTTTGACACTTAAAAAAGTTATTGCAATTACTGTTTCCATTTTATCATTGCAATTAGTTTACAAACTAATTAACCACTACTGCTGTAATTAGTTTGTTACAGGGTGTTTTGGATTATTCTAATCAGCCAAACAATTGAACACAAATCTTGTGTCCCCTGTAATACACTTAACATACGTTCATAGATGTCTCCCTCCATGATTTGAGGACATCTCTCTCCGTCTGCTCGGCCCTCATCAGCCATGAGGAATCATGCCTGGGTGTCTTGAGTGCCATTGGTTAATCAAGGCCAAAGTGGCGGATTATAAATATAACAGAAGCAAAATGACACATGTAAGTGATCTCATTTAAGAGCATTACATTTGAATTTATTGGGGTACTTAGAGGGCATGGAAAGGGTCGTGACTCTAGGGTGGCGGTTTAGAGTCATGCAAATGAGAGAGAGACTGAGAGCGAGCGAGAGTTATGGCGGCGGTTGGCGTCTTAGCCTTCACTTCATTATCATAAAGAAATGCTCCATAACCATCTGCTGTTGGGTCCCCAGGAGGCCGTACCCCAGTGCCAGCGCCCCTCTCGCTGCCAGTGTACACTTGTCCTCGCATGTGCACTTCAAGTACACCTCAGCATGTGTGACTCCTCAGACTGGTAGGGCATACGATGATGACATCATTATGATATCAAAGTAGTGGTTTGACTGTGTTTGTGTGTACTTAAAGGGATAGTTCACCCAAAAAGATCATTCTGTCATCATTTACTCACCCCTGTGATTTATCACAACACACACACACACACACAATAAATAAATAAATGCATACATACATAAAAATAACAACACACAAACAAACAATGAAAAAGGTTTAGCAATTTCTTTTTTGTTCATACAATGAAAGTTAATGGAATTCAAACTTTTATTATGTGGATAAAAACAGGTCAACACATTTCTTCAAAATATCTTAAAAATATATTTCGGGTATTTACACCACAAAATAATTATCAGATCAATTAATTCACCCTCATGTTGTTCCAAACATGTATGGCTTTTCACAGAATAAATACATAAAAAAATTAATAAAAAAAGCTCACTGTTAAAATAAATAAATAAGGTTTTTGTGTGTGTGTGCGTGCCACTGAAAGTTGACATTATTGATGATTTCAGTTTTTGGGTGAACTCTTTCTTTAATTATGGCCAGAATTTTAACTAGACTTCTTTTGAAAAAGGATCATAACTGCTTCATAAATTAAACATTCACACAGATTTCGATGTATATAACGTAAAATGTAATCTTTAAAAAGTCTTGGCATGCTGTATATTAAAAATTGTTTCACAGAATCTTCTTTAAATGAAGCATGCAGAAGAAGTGATAATTACATTAAATATATAATAGACATATTTTCACTCAGAGGGATAAAATTAGAATGGACAGTGAACATACTGTAAGACATTACATAAAACCTGTCAAATCTTATTCATCATAAAACATGCTGCTAAATTGGACAAAAAGGTCCCTTTTGTGTGTTTTCACTGGTTTCAAATTCCTCAAAATTAATGATGGATGTCTTTAGATTCTGCTTTAAAGATTGTGGCTGGAAGGGCTTGTCTGTTTATAAGTAAGCTTTATAATGCAACAGCATCTAAACCTCTTTGTCACCCCCAACTGCATCTCTGCTGTACATTTTTTCCTCGATCTTCGCTACTTAAAGCAAGACACTTTAGAAATGTGTAAAATAAATACGCGGGACGCCTCAAACCATCGGATACACTTTAAATGCCGCGAGACAGAGTGATAGCTTCAATCCATTTGTTGGCCCCGCTTCGTGTTTTGTCAACAGATCGCATTGGGTTTTTGTCAGTGGATGTTGACAGAAAATCAAAAGCGCCACAGTGGCGGCAGCCCATAATAGTGACTTAGCTCTGATTTACACATCTCTTACAAAGATCGACGATTTGCTAAACAATCAATCCTCTCAGAAGAGCTTATTTTGCTTCATAATAACTGTTAGCGCTTTTCAACATCCCTTCGCGGACAGGATCGCGTTTGCACAGGAGAAGCACCTCTTATCTTTAGTGGAATGAATGCGAGTTGAAAGGATAATGTGCCAGTGATTTATATTTTGGAACGTCCCACTGCTTTTTCCCCCAAATTTTTTTCCTCCTTCTGAGTTTGTACTGTTGTCAGTTGTTATTGAGAACAGGAAATATCTTCACGATGCATCTCCGCTAAAAAATCAAGGTGGCACAGTGTGGAGTCTTCGAAAGCTGTGCTGCAGATTTCCACCCGCTCTATATAATTTGATCAAAAGGAGATTTACTAAAGAGTTTTTGTGCGAGTACGCATCCGTGAAAGATTCTCACTTAAACTCAACATATCAGGGTCTGCCCGAGAGCGTTGTTTGTGTTGGAGGGTCTTTAATTTTATAATATAGGCCTCGATATGTCAGGCTCCCTGCGTTTGCTAGACTTGTCAATGCTCCAGAGAAGTTTCTCAAAGTTAAAATGGTCCAAACAAACAAGGAGGTAGAATCGCTCATCCTGCATGGAGAGCCGGTCTGTGGAGGGAAAACTCCACCAGTAGTGTCTAACAGTTTTAGAGGTGGGCAGGCCTTTCGTTTCATTGTGCAGGCCTCTAGCTCCAGGCTTTGCCTCTGACAGTCCTGTTATGCATTTTTGCCAGACAATTGACCGTTTAACCATCTTTTACTGTCTTTTTAGCTCCTTGACGCCTCGGCTGTTATTACCGCATTGTTCCTCTTCCCACCATGGTGATGTGTGAGCTCCTCTTGCACATGTGCGGCACTTTTTCCGTGGGCTTTTCTTCTGTGAGGGCGATTACATTTTCTCTCTCTCTCTCTCTCTCTCTCTCTCTCTCTCTCTCTCTCTCTCTCTCTTCCTCTGCAGAATACCAGCTTTGCTTTTACTGGAAAGTCAGATGCATACGCATGTTGCCATGGCAAAGCTTAGAATATATATTTATATATTATATGTGATTTTTTTTTTCTGCTTTTGGCCTCGATTGCTTTATCTCAGTGGTGTAGAGTCTGTTGCCCTCAGGGCCAGATTTAGATGTGTGTGGGTCTTCAAGGGTTTTACTGCAGAAAAGCTGTTTGGATTGGGGCTGCTACGCCATACAAGTGCGACCGAATTGTGTCATTTCTGGTTTTCTACTTCGTGCCGGAACCAAAGGAAAGTCCAAAAGAAGAGCAAAACATACAAGACAAAAGCTGATGAATACAGGCCCGATTGGATTATGTCAGACCTGGCATATTCCTAGTTTTGAAGAAAGTCTTGGTTTGCCGTCTTATCAGCCCTTGCCTTCCAGCTAAATGAATTAAACAGGCACAGCCAAATGATTGTCCCTGCTTTGAGTGTGTATGTGTAAGTCTCACATTGCAATATTAACAAGTGTAAAAAGGAATGGGAAAAAAATACATATATTAGATCTTCTATTGATAATGCTGAGGTTTGATGACATTGCTTGAGTGATATAAACATATTTACAGATACTACAGAACTGTCAAATTGTTCCATTCACACGAAACACCTGTAAACATGACAGAAGGAATTGCGCTACATTGCATCAGAATTGCATAATTATCAGTTCTAAAATTAGTATTTTGCTCTAATTTTTCATTCAGGTATAATCAGCTCAATTTCTCTATCCTATCTTTCTCTAAAAGCATGAGAGTTTCTCTCCATTGCCAACAGGTAATCATGTCTGATTAGCAGTTCAACACACTTAATTACATTCGGTTAGGAAGTATAATTTATCCACCATGACTTCAAATATAGAAAAGCTTTAAGGGAAAACACTGTATCCCTCCAAAGATTAAAGGGGTTAGAAATAGATGCCAAAAAACAAACACACAAATCTCTTAAATTGAAACAAATCAAACAGGATTTTTTTTTTTGTAAATTATTTTGCTTGATTTAATTTTCCTTTCATTATGATAACATTGCACTTTGTGAGTAATAACATGCACAAACTTTGTACTTATACATTATTCCAATGCAGAATTGTTTATAATAGAACATATACACATATTTGTGTGTGTGTGTTTTTGTCCATGCTGTTGAAGAGATATTAGGCAGCTCTTTGTCTCCCTGTGGTGTGGTCATCTGTGTTCCAGTAAACCCTTGTGGATTACGTTGTGACACATGTTGAGATCATGCTTTAGCACCTCTCTCAAGGCTGCAGGTGTGAACAGATTCTTTCTGTCGTATGTTTAAACTCCACAGAGGCACAGGTACTTTGGCGTTGTACTGTTTCCATGCCTCGGTAACCTTTCCATGCCTTCATTTGCTTATGGAAAATGTTACGTATTGCTTTACTAAAGAGAAAAATGGTGCTTTTGTGATGTCGTATGGATATAGTGTAGACTTGTTTTATTTATAAATATGGACTGAGCGTCTACCATTCAACCATTTAGGGGAATTTACAAAAAATAAAGTTCTTATACTGATGCGTGATTTGTTCTTGATTAAATCGGATCATTTTTATTTGGATTGATTCTGGTATTAAAGGGATACTCACCTAAAAATTTAAATTCAGTCACTCATCTTAAAAACAAGTATGACATAGTTTCTTCTGTGGAACACAAAAGAAGATATTTTGAGAAACAAAACATTATTCAAAAATATTTTCTTTTGTGTTCCACAGAAGAATAAAGTCATACTGGTTTGGAAAGATGTGAGGGTGACAGAATTTTAATTTTTTAGGTGGAGTGGAAAAAAAATGCGTTTGGGGTGGGTGTGATTACAAGTGGACAGCACTAAATACAGGCAATACATACAGGCATCCGTCCTAATGCATCCCAGACAACAGCAAAGGACCGCCTACTCACCTGTCAATCATCTGTTGCACTGAAAGAAGTGCTCTTGATTTTGAGTTACATATGGCTAATAAAAAAAAAATTAAATAAAAATGGAAAACAACCACCCGAAGGAACAAAAAGAGAGAAACCAATACATATACTGTGCAGACTTACTGCACAGGACATCCTCATAATGGTGTATGCAGTGACACAGATAATTCACTTTGAATAAAAATGTCTGCTAATTGAAATTAAAAATATAGATCATGTGAAGAATGCTCAATATGTAAACAACTATTAATAACTCAGATCGGTGTTTGTGGTGAAATTAAAAATTACATATATGAGATAGGGATGTGTATCGGCAACGATACGTATCAAGATACAGGGGTTGCGATACATTGCGATACTGTAAGCAAGGCGATATATTGGGATATTTCTTATATTAGGAATAGGATATACATTTTAGAAAAGCTGTCATTATGAACACTTCACCACATGCAAAACTTAAAAAAATAAAAAATAAAAAAATAAAAAAATTTTTAACCAGAACCCATGGGATCTGCCTTTTGCGATAATTATCCCGTCCATTCAACGTCAACTGAACCACGTTTTGTGCAATACGAGTAAAGGGTAAAAAATAAAGTGCTTGCAGGATTCTTTAGTTAAATTAAATGTATAAAATGCAAGCTGTTATAAACAGACCATATACATGTGCATCTCAAATAAATTAGAATGTCGTGGAAAAGTAGATTTATTTCAGTAATTCAACTCTAATTGTGAAACTTGTGTATTAAATAAATTCAGTGCACACAGACTGAAGTAGTTTTAGTCTTTGGTTCTTTTAATTGGGATGATTTTGGCTCACATTTCATAAAAATCCACCAATTCACTATCTCAACCAATTTAGAATACTTCATAAGACCAATTAAAAAAACATTTTTAGTGAATTGTTGCCTTCTGGAAAGTATGTTCATTTAACTGTACATGTACTCAATACTTCGTCGGGGCTCCTTTTGCTTTAATTACTGCATCAGTGTGGCGTGGCATGGAGACAATCAGCCTGTGGTACTGCTGAGGTGGTATGGAAGCCCATGTTGCTTTGATAGTGGCCTTCAGGTCACCTGCATTGTTGGGTCTGGTGTCTCTCTCATCTTCCTCTTGACAATATCCCATAGATCCTCTATGGGGTTCAGGTCAGGCGAGTTTGCAGGCCAATCAAGCACAGTAACACCATGGTCATTGAACCAGCTTTTGGTGTTTTTGGCAGTGTGGGCAGGTGCCAAGTCCTGCTGGAAAATGAAATCAGCAGCTCCATAAAGCTTGTCAGCAGAAGGATGCATGAAGTGCTCCAAAATTTCTTGGTAAACAGGTGCAGTGACTTTGGACTTGGAAACACAGTGGACCAATGTCCTCTTTTCAGATCAAAGTAAATTTTGCATTTCATTTGGAAATCAAGGTCCCAGAGTCTGGAGGAAGAGTGGAGAGGCACAGAAACCATGTTGCTTGAAGTCCAGTGTGAAGTTTCCACAGTCAGTGATGATTTGGGCTGCCATGTCATCTGCTGGTGTTGGTCCACGTGTTTTCTGAAGTCCACAGTCAACGCAGTCATCTACCAGGACATTTTAGAGCACTTCACTCTTGACAAGCTTTCTGGAGATGCTGATTTCATTTTCCAGCAGGATTTGGCACCTGCCCACACTGCCAGAAGCACCAAAAGTTGGTTAAATGACCATGGTGTTACTGTGCTTGATTGGCCTGCAAACTCGCCTGACCTGAACCCCATAGATTCTCTATTGTCAAGAGGAAGATGAGAGACACCAGACCCAACAATGCAGATGACCTGAAGGCCGCTATCAAAGCAACCTGGTCTTCCATACCACCTGAGCAGTGCCACAGGCTGATTGGCTCCATGCCACGCCGCACTGATGCAGTAATTAAAGCAAAAGGAGTCCCTACTAAGTATTGAGTACATGTACATTAAATTAATATACTTTCCAGAAGGCCAACAATTAAAAAAAATAAATAAATTATTGGTCTTATGAAGTATTCATAAGTATTCTTTATTATAATAAAGTGCTTGCAGTAAGCTTGCACTCCAAAAGTAAAAGTGCGCTTCATGACTTACGTCATATCAAAGTCTAGTTATGAACGTCAAGGATAAAAGATTTATAGCTGTTTTAGTCATTTAAAACACATCCTCAATTATCTAATTATGTCATCAGCTGTCAAAATAGCTAGGCCCTATCTTTACGAAGCAGCGTGTCGAGCCGCGCTGGAACGTACACCGGCGCGGTGGCTATAAACCAAGCAGTGACTAGCGTGACCTCGATCAGCTCCGTCTTTCGTTAGCCTTCTTCGCCGCAGACGTGCGTGTTCTTCGACACTGGCATTGCACATTTTACACACCGCCTGACTTTTGTCAATCTCTTTTTTGCCATGTCTGTAACGAAAGCCGAAATGACGCCACACTTCAGCTTTGTACACTGAGGCGGGAGCTGGAACAATTCTTTCATCCCTCATAAAACGAAACAACTGCAATGAATCTTGTATGATTTAAAAAAAAAATTTAAATCGATATTGCATTTTTGAGAATCAATACAGTATTGCCAAACAAAATATCGCGCTATTCACGTGTATCAATATTTTGTTACACCCCTAATATGAGAGCAATTCTCTGTCGTCCTTTCTGCCTTTTTCTTTCAATGCTTTAACTTTTTTTTTATTCTAAAGAAGGAAACTTATAGGTTGTACTTCGACTAGACCTGTGTAACTTGCTTTCAAACAAATCACACGTCATCTGAAGATAAACCTCAGTAAAAGTCAGTAAAAATCTCCTTTGCTAACCTGTCTTGCCTTAACAATGAAAACTCTGAGAACAACAGAAGGCCGTTAGACTTTATGATCTATAAGAGAACTGCTGTGCTCCTGCTCAAATTTATAGGCACTTATGAAGGTGCCTGACTCGATATTTATAAACCCAACTTCAAAAGAAATCAGCACCTGCTATCAGGTTTGAAAGCTTCTCTGCTTGTAAATATAAATCCATATGGCAAGTTTATAGACACTAGCAATTTAATATATTGGAACAAACAGAATTTTACCACACATTAATATTTTATGGGCCATTGAATATTACTGCATTGAAGCTGAAGCTTTTATTGCGTATTCTATGTTTTATACCTTTAAGTGGACAAAGCACTTTAACTGCTATTATCATTATGACTTAAGCCTTATTGTGGTAACTCACTTAAAGCATGTTGTTGTGAACATTTGGTGCTAGTGTGCTTGTTTATGGATATTAAGGGTGTTTCTAAATCTTAAAAAAGTTTACTTAATCAAATTTGTTAAAGGTGTTAAATGGTTTTACTATTTGCAAATTTGTGTTTCCTTTACCAGCTGCTTTGGTGGTATTTTATTGCAATATTAGAGTTTTCAGTGCAAATTGTTGACATCTGACTATCAGAAACAACAAACTGATTTATGGTTTATTACTCATCCTCATAGTTTTACTTTACTAAGGAATGGCCTGTTGTGTGCTGCTTTAATGCTTTAATTCTGCTCATCAACTAAGTCGATTGTGCAACAAAACCTGCCAGGCTCATTATTACTCAAACAAACTGTAACAGCTGCATGCCTGTGTGTGTGTGCTTGTGTGGGTTTTCCTGTCGACATAGTCCTAATGAGCCAGTATAATAATTATCAGTCATTCTGTCTGCACTTAATTAATGAAGTATTAATGTTTACAACACAGTTTGTGCTGTTTTGTCAGTGTGTCTCCACAAAATGCAGGTCAGTCATTTTAAAAGGATACTATTCTTGTCAGTGTTGCAAATTTTACATTACCTGTACAGATGGAGATTCAGTCTGTACCATTCAGTATGTCAATCCAGCGTGATCTCGTGAGAATTTGTATGTATTTTTACGTAAAGTGTGGTTGCACCACACATAAATTTACTTGCCTTTACATAGACACTGAAACGTACAATATTGACAGCATCTAAATGTACAATATTGACATATTGACATCATCTAAAACATAAATTATTAACATTCAATTTGAACAACTTTACTGTAACAAAGGTTCATGAGTGTGGAAGGAAGAAGGCAGGGTCGGCTTGCTGGGATGCGAGCTTTATTTAAATTTCTCTGGGTACTGCACACAATACGGCGCTCACTCAGTGCTTGTCAGATTCGCAGTCAATAACTCATAACAAACAGAACACAATTTGCTTCCGTGTATCTACACCCGTCTCCCCGGGTCACTCGCGTACCCAGCCCGTCTCTCTCCACTCATGTTCCAGGTGGTCCCTTTTATCCGGTCTCTCCACACCAATTACTGAAACAAGACACAGGTGTTTATCATTTGCACTTGACCCACTTACGCACCGCTCGTCTCCTGCCTCTCTCTCCCGATGCAGACCTCGCTGAACCACGCCCCCCCTGCCACATACCCCCACCGCCCGACTCAGGCCGGGGAGCCCTCCGGCCTGCAGCCCCCCCCCCATTCCGGGAGAGGAAGTCCGCTACTACCATCTGGACCCCCGGCCTGTGGATCACCTTGAACTTGAAGGGTTGCAATGCTAGATACCAACGGGTGATCCGTGCGTTGGTATCCTTCATGCGGTGGAGCCACTGCAGGGGCGTGTGGTCCGAGCAGAGGGTGAACTCCCGTCCCAGTAGATAATAACGGAGGGTGAGGACGGCCCATCTGATTGCCAGACATTCCTTCTCAATGGTGCTGTACATCGTCTCCCTCTTTGAGAGCTTCCGACTGATGTACAGCACCGGCCGTTCCTCCCCCTCTATCTCCTGGGACAGGACTGCTCCCAGCCCCCTGTCCGACGCGTCGGTCTGCAACAAAAAAGGGAGAGAAAAGTCAGGGGAGAGAAGGAGCGGCCCGCCATACAGAGCAGCCTTTACCTGGGTGAAAGCCTGCTGGCACTGCTCCGTCCACTGGACCGCGTCTGGTGCTTCCTTTTTAGTGAGGTCAGTCAGCGGGCTGGTGAGGTCCGAATACTTAGGTACAAACCTTCTATAATATCCCGCCAGCCCCAGGAACTGCCTCACCTCCTTTTTGGTCTTGGGTCTCGGACAGGTCGCAACCGCCGCCGTCTTATCAATTTGGGGACGCACCTGTCCGTGGCCCAAGTAGAAGCCCAGATACCTTACCTCCACCCGCCCAACCGCACACTTTTTCGGGTTGGCCGTCAGCCCGGCCTCCCTCAGCGACTGCAGGACCGCCCGCAGATGCTGCATGTGCCGCGGCCAGTCATTGCTGTAGATCAGCGGTGGCGAACTCCGGTCCTAGAGAGCCGCAGCCCTGCAGAGTTCAACTCCAACCCTAATCAAAAACTCACTTCCCTTACTCCTAATAACCTTTCAGATTCTGATTATCTTGTTCAGGTGTGTTTGATTATGGTTGAAGCAAAACTCTGCAGGGCTGTGGCTCGCCAGGACCGATGTTCGCCACCACTGCTGTAGATGATAATGTCATCCAAATCGATACGGCCGGCTGCGCACCACCATGCCGGGCTCGGTCTCAATGTGGTGCTGAATGAGGTCCGTGCGGCCAGGCAGGGGCGAGAACACATCCGCAAACTCGGCTTGCACCCTGGCTACATCAGTGAGCTGGGAGGGCGAGAGGTGATCTCCTCCCGGGGCCAGAGCAAGAGATTGACTTTTGGTGTTCGCTTCTGGCCCGAGATCTTCCTCTCCGCTCACCGCCATCGCCAGCATCACTGATTCCGCCTCGCTCCATTTTTTAAGGAGGTTGAGATGGTACACCTGATGTCCTCCGCCCCTGTCTGAGCGCAGTAGCTCATAATTGAGATCCCCAACTCGCCATGTGACCTCAAAGGGCCCTTGCCACTTGGCGAGTAATTTAGAACTAGAAGTGGGGAGTAATACAAGTACTTTCTCTCCCGGTGTAAATTCGTGCAATCTGGCTCCCCTGTTGTATAACCGGCTTTGTCTGCCCTGAGCCTGCAACAAATTCTCCATGGAGAGCCGCCCCAAAGTGTGGAGTTTTGTTCTCAGGTCCAGCACATACTGAATTTCATTTTTGCTGTCCGAAGGTCCGTCCTCCTAAGTTTCTCGTAGGACGTCCAACACCGGGCCTGACGTCCATAGAGAAGCTCGAAGGGGGAAAACCCCGTGGAGGCTTGGGGGACCTCGCGCACGGCAAACAAGAGGGGTTCCAGCCATTTGTCCCAATTTTTGGCGTCTTCGTGAACGAACTTTCGAATCATGGTTTATCATGGCGATTAATCATGGCGATTAAATCGTTCGACCAGACCGTCTGTTTGTGGGTGATAAACGCTGGTGCGAATCGATTTAATGCCCAAGAGTCCATAAGTTCGCGGAGAGTCCGTGACATAAACGCCGTGCCTTGATCGGTGAGAATCTCTTTCGGGATTCCCACCCGGGAGATAAGATGAAACAGGGCCTCTGCCACACTTTTCGCGGAAATGCTGCGGAGGGCCACTGCCTCGGGGTATCGCGTTGCATAATCCACTAGGACTAATGCAAAGCGATGCCCCCGTGCCGATCGCTCTAATGGCCTGATGAGGTCCATACCAATTCGTTCGAAGGGGACCTGCACAAGAGGGAGAAGGCACAATGGTGCTTTTGGGGTGGCCGGTGGGTTTACCAGCTGACATTCACGACAAGCGGCGCACCACCTGCGCACGTTTTCGTGAATGCCCGGCCAGAAAAATCGGGTCATTAGCAGATTCAGTGTCGCGGCTTGCCCCAAATGTCCGGCCATCGGATTACAATGAGCCGCCTGGAAAAGCATTTCCCGATGGCTTTTTGGTACCAACAATTGGGTTGTATTTTGTTTTGACTGAGTGTCTTGGGTCACTCTATACAACCGGTCTTTTATAATAGCAAAATAGGGATAGGAGAGCGGTTGAGCCGGTTGGAGAAGCTGCCTGTCGATGGAACGGACCTGTTCAAAAGCATTTTTGAGAGTTTTGTCCTGGGACTGCTCCAGGGGAAAATCATCGCACTTTGCGATGGTACCCCTCTCAACAGTGCTCCGTTCCCCTGGCTCAGTCCCCCTTGGTCCTAGCTCAGCTTCTCCCACCTGCGCGACCGCCCCGTCTGCCGCGCTCTTTCCTCCCAAGAGACACCCGCACATAGATGCCCCAATAATGCTTTAAACCCTGGCCAATTTATCCCCAAAATTAGCGGATGCCTGAGGTGCGGGCTAACCGCCACCTCTACCCTATGCTTTTGTCCCCGAAATTGAATAGCCACAATATAACTGGATAATTCCTCACATCCCCGTGCATGCACCATACCCTAACCATACGGCTTTTATCCAATGCCTCCGGTTGAATCAGGCTTTGATGCATTGAGGTTTGGTTGCATCCAGAATCCACCAAAGCCTGATATGTACCCCCCCCCCCCTAATAACTCACAGGTATCCTGGTACAGGCCAGCTGAGCGGGGGCGCTGCGGGGGTCCGGGGACCCGACCAGCGTCCCCACCTCCACTCCTTGGACACACTATCAAATAAAATGCCTTGGTCCCCGCACGCCAGCAGGCCGTCCCGGTCCCCGCCGCCCGTGGGGCGGCAGGAAGTGGGTCCAAGGAATTGGTGGTGGAGAGAGCGGCGGAAACGGGATCTCTAGCGGCCGGACTGCCGCTCCGGACTTTACTCTCTGGGCAGCGCCCTCGGGGTGGCTGAGGGCTCCGTCCCTGGACCACCCCTCCAGCGGGGTGGGGCCCGGGGGGGAAGACTTCCTCGGGACCTGGGGAAAGGGACAGGTTTAGAGGGAGGGGACACAGGGGAAGAGAGAGAGAGAGAGAGACCGCCGGCAGGGATTCCCCGACTCCCGGGCACGCCACCATCTGGTCCTCCGCCAGTTGGATGGCCTGGTTCAGCGACGTCGGGCGGTGGCACTGGACCCACTGGGCAGTCTTCCTCGGCAGCCGGGCTACGAACTGCTCCAGTACCACTCGATCGATGATTTCCTCAACGTCGCTCGTGTTGGCCATCAGCCATCTGCGGCAGGCGTCCCTGAGCTGTTGCGCCATCATGAAGGGTCGGCCCCCCTCTCCGAGGTCCAGCCACCGGAAGCGCTGGCGATGTTGCTCAGGGCTCCGGCCGACCCGCTGGAGGATGACGCGCTTGAGGTCTTGGTATACCAGGAGGTTCTGGACTGCCAGCTGTTGTGCGGCCACCTGCACTTCCCCAGACAGCAGGGGAATGAGCCGCACTGGCCAGTCCTCCTCGGGCCACCCCCCGGCCTCTGCTGACCTCTCAAACAGGTCCAGGAACACCTCCGGGTCGTCCTGGGGCCCCATCTTGTGGAGAGGCACATGGGGGGGGGTGCTGGGGCAGATGTAGGTCCCGCAGCCCGAACCTCCCGGTTAATCCAGCTCCGGAACAGCTCGCGGTCTTCCTGCTGGGCTTGGAGTAGGGCATGGAACCGCCGCTCCTGATCGTCCCTCAGGCCCAGCAGTGCCTGATGCTGCTCCTGGTGAAGACCCGCGAGCGATTGGATGACCTCCGCAAATGGCGATCCTGACGGGGACTGCATGCTGGCGTCGGCGTTCTTCTTCCTTCCCGGGTTTTCGGCACCAGTGTAACAAAGGTTCATGAGTGTGGAAGGAAGAAGGCAGGGTCGGCTTGCTGGGACGCGAGCTTTATTTAAATTTCTTTGGGCACTGCACACAATACGGCGCTCACTCCGCGCTGTCAGATTTGCAGTCAATAACTCATAACAAACAGAACGCAACTTGTTTCCGTGTATCTACACCCGTCTCCCCGGGTCGCTCGCGTACCCAGTCCGTCTCTCTGCCATCATGTTCCAGGTGGCCCCTTTTATCCGGTCTCTCCACACCAATCACTGAAACGAGACACAGGTGTTTATCATTTGCACTTGACCCACTTACGCACCGCTCGTCTCCTGCCTCTCTCATCTCTCTCCTGTTGCAGACCTCGCTGAACCACGCCCCCCCTGCCACATTTACATATATACACAATAATCCTTATGAATATTGAAATCGTGACATTTAGATTTTATCGTACTCAGTCGGCATTGTGTTTTCAGTCGCATTTATTAAAGGGGTCATATGACGTTGCAAAAAAAATTATTTTGTGTATTTGGTGTAATGGCACTTTGTTTACGCACGTGGTTTAAGGTAAAAAAAAAACATTATTTTCCATGTATTGTACATTATTGTTGCTCCTCTATGCTCTGCCTTTCTGAAACGTGGCGATTTTTACAAAGCTCATCGTTCTAAAAAAAGTGAGGTGTGCTCTGATTGGCCAGCTATCTAGTGCGTTGTGATTGGCCAATACCTAGCGTGTGACTGAAATGTTACGCCCCTTACCAGGTTCAGGAAACTTTCCTCCGTAAAATGCGCTCCACACACTCGAATATTTGGGTTGTCCTGTTCTGGAACAGTGTTGTAAATATAACTTAACCACTGATGTCTAGTTGTGTCCTCTTTTGAAAGACCAAACAAAGTAGTTTCGATTTCACAACAAAACACAGCGCCTTCATTACATGGCGGCGGCGGCAACAATACTACTACTACAGCGAGAATAAAAGGTCCCTTTCAGTCGGTCACACCCGCGTACGTCGTATACCGACGAAATTGGGATCCGCTTAGAGGGACCAATCTACTTTGAGTGTAAACTAAACGAGCCAATGAACATTGGCATGCTATTATTGCATCCAGCTGCTGCTGATCACAGCTTGAGTATAAGTAGGCAGCTGGTGCAGAGCATATTCAGCTTTTCGCTTCGGAGCCGAGCGATCACATCGTTCTGCTCCTGAATACTCTACTGAGAGAAGAAGACTGAACAAGTTCAGCGCGCTCTTGGAGAGCTCTTCGTGTTGGCGGTACGGCGCTTCAGCGGTGGTGGTTTCCCGTGTCGAGTGGGTTGCACTACCCCCTGTTTGTGTTGCAATTGATCATCTCCCCTGTGCGCCTCAGCAGGCTAAAAGAGCTTTTTCCCCTAAAAGAGCAATTTTGGGTGTGTCTTTTTAAAGACGACGTTGCTTGGCAAACTTGATGTTACGTCTTTATAAAGGCGATGTGGGTCTTGCTATTGACAACGTATCACCCGGGCGTTCTGGATGCGGTCGTTACCTGGCTCTGGGTGATGGTCACGATCGCTGCCTCTCGTGCCTGGGCATGACGCAAACTGATTTGCTGGATCCTCCTCCCTCACCAACCTCGATGGTGGGGCAGCTAGGGGGTTACAAGGGTCCCCCCGTGGAGCGGTCGGTTGCGATGCAGTTGTTTCCTAATACCGCCTCCAACCGGCAGGGAGAACCGTGCCTCCCCTCCCGGGTCTGTAGGTACTCGACTGGCCAGCGATGCCTATACGACCTGTGGAGAAGCTGCCTCCGCCTTACACGTTATGGCGTGATTGCAAGTGCACCAGGCCAAGGCACTAAGGGACTTGCTTGAGGGTGGTCACGACCCGGAAGTTCACAGAGAACTCTGTACCGCGGCGGACCTCGCGCCACGAGCACCGAAGGTTACGGCGCGGTCTCTGGGTAGTGAGATGTCCACTATGGTGGTCCGGGAGCACCAATTCTGGCTTTGACTGGCTGACATGCGCGAGACAAACAAGACACGATTCTTGAACGCCCCCATGTCCCAGGCCGGCCTTTCCCCCCCGACGACACTGTGGGGAACTTACCGCTGCTGGCGGTGCACCTTGCCCTGAGCCGTCTCAAAGGGTGCTTATGAGGCAAGCATGTGCTGGTCCGAATGGACAACACGGCGACAGTTGCGTACATCAACCGACAATGTGGTCTGCGCTCCCGTCGCTTATCGCAACTCGCCCGCCACCTCCTCCCCTTGAGTCAGAAGCATCTGAGGTCGCTTCAAGCTGTTCACATTCCTGGGCTGCTCAAACGGGCAGCCGACGAGCTGTCCCGAGCTACGCTCCCGGGAGAATGGCGTCTCCATCCCCAGATGGTCCAGCTGGTTTGGAAACGTTTCGTAGCCGCTCTGGTAGACCTGTTTGCCTCTCCAGAAAACTCTCACTGCCAGTTTTTCTTCGCCCTGACCGAGGGAACACTCGGCATGGACGCACTGGCACACAGCTGGCCGCGGGGCTTTCGCAAGTATGCATTTCCCCCAGTGTGCCTTCTGGCACAGTTGCTGTGCAAGTTTAGGGAGGACGAGGAGCAGGTCCTGCTTGTGGCACCGTATTGGCCCACTCTGACCTGGTTCCCTGAACTAATGCTCCTTGCGACAGCCCCCCCTTGGCCGATTCCTCTGAGGAAGGATTTACTGACTCAGAGACGGGGCTCCCCTTGGCACCCGCGTCCAGACCTCTGGAAACTTCGTGTCTGGTCCCTGGACGGGACGCAGAGGTTTTGAGTGGCCTACCCCAAGAGGTAGTTGGACACACACTTCAGCGAGAGCCTACGCTTTAAGTGGCACCTGTTTCGTTGATTGTGTCTCTTCCTCGCCGAGAATACCCCCGGAGGTGCCCGATCGGGGTCGTGCTTTCCTTTTTGCAGCAAGTGTTGGAGTGAAGGCTGTCTCCCTCCATCCTTAAAGTTTATGTCGCTGCAATCGTTGCTAACCACGACCCCGTAGAAGGGAGTTCGCTGGGGAAGCATGACCTGGTCGTCTGGTTCCTTAAGGGGGCGAGAAGGTTAATTCCTCCACGGCTCCCCTCTATACCTTCTTGGGACCTGAGTCTGGTGCTCACTGCACTACAGCAGGGCCCATTTGAGCCTTTTTGCAGGCGGTTGAGCTGAAGTTCCTTTCAATGAAGATTTTGCTCCCACTAGCATTGGCCTCCATCAAGAGGGTCGGGGACCTGCACGCATTTCCGGTCGACGATTCATGCCTAGAGTTTTGGCCGGGGCCCGGCTACATGCCAAAGGTTCCCGCTACTCCTCTTCGGGATCAGGTGATGAACCTCCAAGCGCTGCCCTCGGAGGAGTCAGACCCAGCCCTAGTTTTGCTCTGTCCTTTCCGAGCCTTAAGGTGCTACGTAGACAGGACGCAAAGCTTCGGGATCTCAGACCAGCTCTTTGTCTGTTGGAGGCCGGCAGAAGGGAATGCCGTCTCAAAGCAGAGGATGGCCCACTGGATAGTGGATGCCATCACCCTGGCTTATCAGGCACAGGGTGTGCCCTGCCCGTTCAGGTTGCGAGCTCACCCAACAAGAGGTGTTGCATCCTCCTGGGAGCTGGCTCGTGGCACCTCGCTGACAGACATCTGTAGGGCTGCGGGCTGGACGACCCCCAACACGTAGATTCTATAGCCTTCGTGTGGAGCCGGTATCCTCATGAGTTCTCCTCACCTCAAATGGGTAGAAGCACTGAGGGGCCCCGGCTTCGGGTCGGCTTGCAAAAGCCACTCCAGAGAGTCCATATAGTAGACCCTGTTGAGTTCCTCCGTCCCCTCGGCAGCCAGACGTGGCGGAGCGTCCGGCGCCAGGCCTTCACTCGCTGAATCCTCGAGAACCGGTAGAAGGCTGGGTTCCATATGTAAGACCTAAGTGGATCCCATATGTGTAAAGTCCACGGTATAGCCTTGAGCTCGTGTTTCCCCGGCAGACTTCGCCATTCCAAGAGGGTTCAATCACCTCTATTCTTCCATATGCACCTAAGGGATGGCTATATGTGTATTGCTTCCAAAACCTCCTTCAGGAATGTTGGAGCTTCCGTAACGTCCCTGTTTCCAAGTAGAACGGGTACGTTTCCCAGTGTTATCCAGTCTTACTCAGTGGGTAGTGCCATAGTAGCAGTAGCTGGTCCTCTTGTGCAGGCCCTGGCCTACGCCAAAAAGTAGGGGCGCAGGTGGCTTCCACAGGACACTGGAAGGGGTGGTAGCTGTGGCCTTTTGGTAGGATCCCAATTCGTCGGTCCTCCGACAAAAAGAATTGCATTTCTAAAAAGAGACTAAAATACAATTTTCGTCGACTAAAACTAGACTAAAATGTCATCCGTTTTCGTCGACTAAAACTAGACAAAAATAGTCATGGATAATTCTGACTAAAATAAGACTAAAATGCTCAGACTTTTAGTTGACTAAAACTTGACTAGACTAAAAAGAGTATGAACGTGACTAAAACTAATAAAAACTAAAATGACAACTTCACACAAAGACTAGACTAAAACTAAAATTAAAACAGGCCCCCAAAAACAACACTAGAGACCATGTTCATGCTGTAGCTCATTTCCTTTCAGTTGAACCAGTGCACACACACACAAACACACATATACAAGTACACAGCAGTCCCGTTAAGCCAGGATAGTGCAACCAGCCAGCTGAGATAAGGAAGCAAACAGGGGATAAATCCCAGCAGAAGCAGGGTCTTGATGGACAGACAGGCCACCATTAACAATGCCTGGGATTGTGAGAACAGTACACTGATGGAGAGATACCCTGGCATTTGGCAGCCGTGAGAAGTGGCCCTTAAAGATTTCACACTTCCCATTTCTGTGAATTATCAGCCATCGACCTGTCACTCCTGCTGTCTGGTTAGAGATGCCCAAGCCAGGTCAGGCCCGGTCAGCTTATTGACAAAGCAATCCAGAGGTGATGTACCTCAGCCTGATAAAGCATTAGAGCAAAGGGCCGGGACAAGCAACTACAGGCCAAGTAATGGCCTGTTAGGCTACCAGTCCTGATGACAAAGTTAATTATGACTGACTGTATGGGTGTAACATGGGTTGAATAAATGTGGCAGAGACAAAAGGATCATTACTTGTAATGGAAGACATTTATATTTTAGTATACTAGACATGTGATTATTGTATTCATGTCTATGTCTGTGATTTCCAATCCAAAGAGTTGTCATTCTTCATATATACCATCATACATTTTTTCCCTTGAAATATATAACTTTATTCATCAAGGATGCATTAAATATTAAGAAAATAATGCATTTCAGCATATATGCTTCTAAGAAATGTTTCTTGAGCAGCAAATCAGCATATCAGAATGATTTCTGAAGGATCATGTGACACTAAAGACTGGAGCATTGACTGCTGAAAATTCAGCTTTGCCATCACAGGAATAAATCACGTTTTAAAATATCTTAAAATACAAAATAGTTATTTTAAATAATATTTCACAATATTACTGTTTTTAATGTATTTTGATCAAGTAAATTCAGCCTTGGTGAACACAAGAGAAAATGGAATCTTAAAATCAATCAATCAGTCTTACTGATGCCAAACGTTTGAATGGTAGTGTATACAGCAAGTAAATCATTTTTATTTTTTGGTTGGACTATTACTTCAAATATAATTTCTACCTACTGTCCCCAATATAACTAAGCACTGTTTGTCTGTCATCTTTCTCTGCCTCTCTTTTGTTCTTTCTCTACCTCTTTTCTGCCCATCTTATTCTTTTCACTTCTTCATCGTTTCTCGTCTGAGTCCTGAGAGTATTTTTATTTCTCTATAAGGGCCCTAATGGTCTCTCGTCATACCTGCTTGTCAGAGTTAGACTTTTTTTTTTTCATTCTGAAAGGAAGGAATTAATTTCTGTGCGTGTTCTGTTTCAGTGACTCTTAGCTCTCATTAAAACTTTTTCATTCAGCTCTCGCTCTCGTTTCATCTTGACTTCTCTTCTTGCCATTCTGGTCTGCAAGTAGATGATTATTAGACTTGCCCTTGTGTTGTTCTTTCCATTAACTGATGACGAATGCTGTTCTAGAGGAAGCTATATATCTGAAGAGTGTGCATCTTTGTGTATAGTCACATTTGTGATGGGGCATTATTATAATTGTAGGTGTAGGCAGAGATGTCATGCCCATTCAAAGTTAGGGGGCACGTGCCCCCTCAGATTTCTGAGACAAGTGGATTTTGAATGCAGCTTCCAAAAGACAAAAAAAATAGCCGAGTAATACTTTTATATTTGATACAATCATACCAGTGTGATTAGATTGTTCAGTGCGGCACAGCATCAGCTGCTAAATTCAAATCTGCGCTCGCTGGCTGGCGCTGAGCCAGAGACAGACGCGTTTGTACAGCACTGCATTATAACCAATCCCACACGATTCTGTTGAGCTTATGAATGCAATGGACAATCAGAGACGTTCAGATGAGTCATCGCTGAAACACGGTGTTTAACATAAGCCTATAAATAAAACATAAGCCAACCACCCCCCCCCCCCCCACTCGTGCCCCCTCAAAAATCATGAGTGCATTAGCCCCTGGGGTAGGTCACTTATGAGAGCAGAAAAGTTAGGTTATATGATGAAAAGGAATGGTTGGTCCTATTTTATGATTGCATTTACACATATTTGGGGGTGGGGGCAGGCCTCTAGCGACAAAGATTTGACTATTTTTTTCATTTATTTACTTTTTTTAATTTTTTTATAATATTTTCAACTCAAAAGTAAATATGCACATAATGTAGTTGTTTTAATACATTTTAAATTGTTTTTTTGTAAATAAATTAATAAATCAAATCAAACTTACTAATGCCTCCCAATCTCATTTGTGTAAGAAGTTGTGGCATGACGAATATGCATTTTGGCAGATAATAGCCTATAGTATATGAAATGAATGGATATTCACTGTTTTTACAATGTACAACAACTGCAGAGAAATCTGGACCTAACCAAAATTAAGTCAGGTGAAAATGTTGATGCAGATGCCGTGCTTGATGACTCCGGACCCGGACAGTCTCATTTAAGACAAGTCATTTCACTCGACGGCCATCTTTGAAACACCTCTCAGGCATGCAAGTGCAGATCCTAGCTCTTCGAATGGGGAAACATAAAATTCTCCAAAACTGTTCACCTAGCTTATGATTACATTTCATATTTGAAATCACCAATGAAATCTGACAACAACTGCCTCATAAATGATGTTTCTTATGCTCAAATAGCATTAAAAAGGCTTATTTTTCAGGCTAGAGCAGCCAATGCGCATGTGCAGTCCTAAGCGCGCGTCTCAGAACACTGAGTGTTTCTACAGCAACCAGAGCTTCTAACGGCAGCTGCAGTGATGCATTGACGTTACCAACTGGCGATCTGCTCTTTTATTGAGAAGGCGGGACTATTGCACCATATAGCGTGTTATACTTTCACCCATTCATAGGTATTAGGAGTGCACCATCTTGTACATCTAAAGTATTTGATTAAAGTCTGGATGAAGGAAGACTTTAAACTATCTTTAAACTTTTTGACTTAATTCGTTATCCTTTTAAAATGTGAATATATAGTCATTAAAACAGATTTTTTTTATATATCAACCAGATGTTCAAAATGTCAATATATTAAAGCCCGTCCTTCATAATCTGATGATCTGTATAGTGTTTGTAATATTAAAATGTGCACATAAAACATAAGTTACTCACAACAAGAGGGTGTAATGAACTTTGTATTTCTAGTTTAATTGTATCCAACTTGATTAAGTTATACATTTAATTGAAATGGGTAAAGACTACTAATATGTGAAGATATTTGGGCATAATTTCGGAATAATTTAGCAAAAAGCGTTGCAATTATCCTCACTTTCCCCTACTACAACAGGGACTATATTGGTACTGAAAGATCCCCATCATAAATTCACGCTCCATTTGAATAGAATCGCTGCACCAAACAGTCCACTTTTATTGGTCTACTTAATACAAAATTACACTTTTAATAAGGATAGTAATAGCTAGCATTAGTTACATAGGCTGAGCGACTTCGCTGGAGCGTTGTATTAAAAGGATTGATGGGCCAGCGTACCAAATTAGAGCTGGGCCTCCCAGATGCAGGCTAACGCTAAGTGCTAACAAATGGCCATACTCACAGGAGGTTGTAGAAAGGTTGGAGCTTTTTTCCAGAGTGGAATGGAGTTGAGGTGGGGATGGAGACATACATCAGATGGGCAGATGGAAGCATTCATCAGAAATTGGTGTGCCGGAGTGACTTTGAAGTCCTCTAGTGAGAGGTGAAAGAAAGAGCATGGCCCAGACCTCAGTGTTTATGTAACCACACTGTGGGTGTAAGAGTTCATAATGAAGGATGGTGACATATGGAGCTGTCTGATTACATTCACATTGAGTGTGTGAGTGTGAGTGTAGTGTGTGTGTGTGTGTGTGTGTGTGTGTGTGTGCATTACTTTCAAACAAGTTTTAAAGTACAGGCACTTTTTTCTTCCTTAAAAAATATAAATGTAAAGCGTATTCAAACTCTATGGTTCTAAGGTATATCCTAAATAAATAAATGAATATTACTACTACTACTACCACTCTCACTTTCCCCTCTGTGGAGATTCAAGTTGAAGGTATTAAAGAACATTGAAGAACAGGTCTGACTACCTTGTATACTGAAATAAGCTTAATTACTCAGATTTTTAAAGAACATTCCAGTTTCAATCTTGTTTTTTTTTTCCTTAAAGCATAAATCTAGGTTACAGTGATGCATTTAAAATGGAATTGAATGGGGCCAATACAAAAGATGTTAAAGTACTATAGCCCCCACACATATAGCAATGTATGCAAACATCCGCAGTGGTTCTAAAGCATATCTACAATTAAAATTAATAAAATATGTATTATAATTATTACCACTACATTTTATTATTATGAACCACTGATTTAAAAAAAGGCATTTGGGAAAAAAGTAAAAATAAATAGTTAAATAAAGTAAAAATACAGCACAATGTACTGTTAATATGAAGGATTCATCATTTCCATGGGTGTTTTACCTGTATTTTGAATTAGGCATTGCATTGTGTTGTGTTTTAGAGAATATAAACTTAATGGAAAATGTACTAGTAACTTTCGGCAGGCACACTATCATTTTTTTTTTCTTGCAATGGATGACAGGTCCAAAAATCTGAGTGAAAATGCTTTGCATTGCAAATTTTTGCAATTTAATATAATTTTTCCCCCTTTTTCCAGGTTACTGTAGCATAACAATGTGCAACTTGAGTGGAAAATTAATATTAATCAGAAATTCTTCGCATTTGGTATGTCGTCCTTTTCGTTTAAGAACAATTTGTCTGACTGTGTCAATTGGAGGATGCCTAAAATGTGAAAGTAGCTTTATTTTGCGTCAATCTCAGCACTATTCTCTAGTGTGTTTTTACTGGGGGGGGAAACGTCAGTGTCGATATTGCTGCTCACTGGGTGTCTCAGCAACGGTCTGCTGTCCTTAAAATAACCACGTAGGCAACTCTCTACTCACAGTGTGGTGGACAGGTAACAGTAGCACGGTGAGCGATAAAGGAAATTAGTTTGGGGCTAGAGGAGGCCTCTCCACATTCTTGGTGTGCAGGCTGCTAAGTTACTCCAAATGACAGCAGGTGCTCAATACACTAGCACATAGCCTAGTATATACTGTAGACAACAGAATTCACAAGACTCCTACCCGTAACAAATAAACTAACCATAATAACACTAATACACAACAACATATTTTGATTTTCTTCATCAACACAATAAAATAATAAAGTTCAAGCCAGATTTTCTTTCTAGAGGTTAACAAGTATGTAACATTTCATGTACACATCCAAACAAAAAATAAACAAATAATATATGCATGCATATATCTACACTGTAAAAAAATTAAAAAGTTTAAGTTTTAAGATTACTGAAGCACATTATACAAGTAAATATTATTTTCAGTGTTTCTACTTCAAAATTTCACATTGAATTCTGTTACTTGCAGTTTCTTTGTAATTATTTGTGAAATTTACTAACAATTTCTAAGTGAAAATATATAATTTATTAGTCAATTTTATTTTTTCAATTTGTTAAAGAATACATGCATAAATGCTCTCAGCTGTAGCAATGAAACTCAGCTAAAAGCATTAACTTACACTGTTACTTTTGTGAGTTATGTTTACACATGCAAGGTTGAATTTATAGGACTCAAGTTCCTCATCTCTCAATTCAATCCCTTCAAGCAAGAATATGTCTCGTTCCCATCCTGTCTGTCTCAGCCTACCCGTCAAACTTCTCATCTCATTTTTGAACTGTTGTCCTTGTTGTGCGGTATCCCGCCGCTGATAAATTATGAATGCAAGGCGGGAAGCTATAAAATTGGTTGTATCTTCTATTATCTCCATGTTAAAGGCCACAAAAGCTCTTCAGTGAAGTCAGTCATTAAGCAATGACAGGTATTGCTATCAGGCTTCTTTATAGCCTATTACCTGCGATGACAGCAGCTGCTGCACAGCCACTGTACGGCCCATCACATTATTTGCAGCTAAAGTCAGCTACTGTGTCATTCTGGCTCATTTTCTTGACAGTGCTATCATAAATCCATTGGGCTGCGGGGGGGGAAACTGTCGGCCGGCTCGATTATCTCCAGAGCCTGAATGGATCTTGAAATGTATGTAACAGCCAATGACTGTTATGGATCAGCCAAGCCAGGGCCATTGTACCCCTCTCTCTACACATCTATTTTTTTCAGTCTCTCTCTCTCACTTTCTCTCTGTGGGTTTGTGGCCATGATTCTATACCACAAAAAATGCATACATTTGTCCCTCTTTGTCTCTAATCAAATTAATAATAATAAGGATAAGAAGAAGATACGGGGACATTTTCATGTAATATGTATTGAATTTCACAGTTTCCATTGCTATGACAAAAGACAGTGCCATACCCCACCCCCCCCCCCCCCCCCCCCCCCCCACCACCCCCCCCCCCCCCCCACCCCCCCAAAAAAAAAAAATGATTTCAAAAGTCAAATAGCAAAGTGGCAAAAACAATTAAATGTGTTTAAGTATTATACGATTCCCATTTCTGCTTAAAAAATAATTGATTGAATTGTAAAACCTCATTGTTTGTTTGTTTGTTTGTGTGTGTATGTATGTAAGTATTTATTTTGTAAGAAAACAAAGAACAATTTGAAATTACTTTTCTGGTACTCAACATAAAGCCACAAATATGGTCAATATTCAACTTAATTTGTATTGAACCCCAAATATAGCAATGGAAAATCCAGGCTGCATATTTCTCAAAACTGACAGTATAGAAAATCCAGGCCAATTTATCTTTAGTCATGCATTTATTTGATGTTATTATCTTTTAGCCTATTGCAATTATCTTTTATTGAGTGCTCATTATTTGCAAGTAACCTCTATAAAAGTACTTTTTATATTCGTACTGAGTCCCCGTCACTGAATTTGCCATAAGGTACTGCCTTTTTTGTCTTTTCGAATAAAGAAATGGCATATATGTGAATTAGCTTGGCAATTTGCCCTGCAAGGTTGCATCTGCCACCTTTATTGCATCTGTTCATCCTTCTATTCAACTATTTGTCCATGCTTTGTGGTCTAGTGTTGAGCTCAGGCTATTTAAACTCACCTCCCACCTCCACTCCTCTATTTCCCTCCACTCTATGGGCTATAATGAGCCAGCCAGCACAAAACCAGGAAAACTTAATGAGTCATTACAAATCAAGGCCTGCAACCGCTCTCACCCATCCTCTTTTATGCTCTTAATACCTCATTCTCCCTCCCTTCTCCTCCCTCTCTCTCTCTTTCTAGGCCGGCAGAATAAGCTTCGACACCTCCCTATCTATTAGAAACAATTAGGAGCCCACAGCTCCTGGTGCAGACTCAAAAGAACTTCACATCTCAAGGGCTCATGGCTCGCTAAGTAGCCGTGCTCAATGAGGAATGTAGAGGTGGTCCTTTCACACCCGTTACGTACCTCTCCCGCTCGGTGCCTCTCACTCTCTTTCACCCTTTTCAGGGAACAAGCATCAGATGAAAACCAAAGTTGTCAAAAAAGGGACAGAATGGCCTGACTGAATGAGTGTAGGGTGTTTTATTTTCCCCTTACATCTTGTTCCAGAGTTGCAAAGTCATATTACACCATCAGTGTCATTCGCTAGCTGAATAAGCCATGGCGAAGTGCCATGACATGACCAAAAGCGACAGAAGGTTAGGCCTGATGCCCCTCTACAGGAAAAAGACGTGTTAACAAACAGAACAAGAGTACAGCTTGTACCATCTGTAGTCCATAGATATAAAAAGAACTGAGGATCTGTGAAGCGTTTGCTTTCCCGGCCTCAGCAAAGCGATGCACATTTTTGTAAAACAAATCCATGTACAGACAGGACATGAAAACGATTTGTTGTAGTTAACGATTTCTAAGTGAAACGCGATACTTCATTTAGAAAACGCTTGCGAGATGTCCCAATGCAAGCGCGGCTCCGCTGCACTTTTTTCAATAACAAAATTCAAAATGGTATTCCGCCTACCTAGCGTTTTAGCATTTGTGAAGATATTCATTGTTCCTCTGGTGGGAACAGGGCTTTTCTTTCAATTTTCTTCACTGGCTTTTGAAACTGCATTCCACACTGAGCCCTCAGAGGGCAAATAGGGGAGATCACATGGGTTTGGAAAGGTTTAAAATGGCAAATCCCATTTAATGTGTCGTTTCCCCAACTACACATCAATCTCATGTCTGAAACCTTCTTCCCAAGAGAGAAGGAGAAGATGGTTAGAGATTCTCCAACTAGAGAAGAGGGGCTTTGGGATCTACACACATTCTCCAACATATGTAAGAGGAGAACAGACACAGAATGACAGACTGAATGATAGACATAAAATTCAATGGCAGATTGATCAGAAGAACGATACATAGACAAACAATAGACCAGAGATTTTGAAACTTGTTCCTGGGGACCCACAGCTCTGCACATTTTGCATGTCTCCTTAATTTACACACCTGATTCAGATCATCAGCTCATTAGGAAAGAGCTCCATGAACTCAAATGAGAGTGTCAGATAAGGGAGAAATGCAAAATGGTCTCCCTTAGCTTTGTCTGTTGATGGTGTTGCTCTGGAGATACAAAGTAAATTTAAAAACCTGGGCGTTATTTTTGATCCCAGCTTGTCATTTGAACCTTTCATACTGAACACTTAAGACCTCGTACTTTCATCTCAGAAATATTGCACGGCTACGACCTATGCTGTCTTTCTCTGTTGCTGAAAGGTTAATTGATTTGTTCGTCTTTTCTCGTCTAGACTATTGTAACGCCCTTCTTATTGGAGTCTCAAAATCTTGTATTAACAAACTTCAACATTTACAAAATTCAGCAGCCAGAATTCTTTCAGGGGCCAGGGTTGTTGATCATATAACTCCTGTTTTGGAATTATTGCATTGGCTCCCGGTTAGATTCCGTATTGATTTTAAAGTTTTCACGTTAACATACAAGGCACTGCATGGTCTGGCTCCTCAGTACTTGGCTGAGCTTTTAATTCCCTATACACCTAGTCACAATTTGCGATCTTCTCAGAGCGGTCTTTTAGTCGTTTCTAAAACACGGCTGCATTCTGGGGCAGGATTGCGAAGGCCCCGCGGCCAGCTGTGTGCCAGTGCGTCTGTGCCGAGTGTTCCCTCGGTCAGGGAGTATAACAACTGGCAGTGAGAGGTTTCTGGAGAGGCAAACAGGTCTACCTGAGCAGCTCCGAAACGTCCCCAAACCAGCTGGACCGTCTGGGGATGGAGTCGTCATTCTCCCAGGAGTGCAGCTCGGGACAGCTCGTCGGCTGCCCAGTTGAGCAGCCCAGGAATATGAACAGCACAAAGCGACCTCAGATGCTTCTAACTCCAGAGGAGGAGGTGGCGGGCGAGTTGCGACGGGAGCACAGACCACCTTGTCGGTTGATGTACGCAACGGTTGCTGTGTTGTCCGTGCGGACTAGTACATGCTTGCATCTTAAGTGCCCTTTGAGACGGCTCCAGGCAAGGTGCACTGCCAGCAACTGGAGGCAGCCAGTGCAGTTGGGGCCCCGTCAAAACCCCTGACAATGCAAACCCGTTGTACGTGGCCCCCCAGCCGGAGGTTGAGGCATCCGTGCAAACCACAGAATGCCTGGAGACCTGCTCCAGGGCACTCCTGCCCGGAGGAACGCAAGGTCTGACCACGGGGTGAAGGTTTGGCCGGCAGCCGCACGCCAAACCTGGGGACTCCAGACATGGAGCCGGTGCTGCAGCGGTTTCATATGGAGCAGCCCTAGCGGTGTGACTGCCGCCGTAGCTGCTATATGCCCCAAGAGCCTCTGAAACCGTTTCAGTGGGACCGCCATCCTACTCTTACCGAGTCCCCTCCATACCGGGGAAAGAGATCCTCTGCGTCGGGGAGAGTTTGCTCTGTTCCCAGTTGACCCGAAGGCCCAACAAGCTGAGGTGTGAAAGCACCAAATCCCTGTTCGCACAACTGATCCTGAGACTGCTTCATCGAGGTAGTTGAGAATGCGAATGCTCTGTTCTCTCAAGGGACCAAGGGGTACCTCCGCAACTTACGTGAAAACACGGGGCAAAACCCGGGACAGACCGGAGGGCAGAACCTCGTATGATATGCTCGTCCTTCGGATGTTAACCACAGCATGGTCACTTCCGGTCAACCACTGCAAAAACCAATATCGGGGGCGAATGCAACCGAAGATCGTTCCTGCGTCAACAATCTTGAACGGTTAAAACCGGTGAAGCGGCACACGCGTTCAAGGGACACGCAGGTTAAGATTCGGTCGTAACCCACCACCTTGCTGGGTAAAGAAGAGGAGCTGTTAAAACCCGTCTTCCATTACGGCTTGGACCCCGCGCGACAGGCTTACAGCATCCTTCACCAGTCGGACGGAGACCTACGCACGCAAGACAGGACTATCGGCCCACAGTCACTGTTGTGAAGCGTGATGCCAATGAAACTTGGGCGTGGAGCCGGGTTGATTGAATCGCCATAGCCGAAGCATGAGGTTTTTTTCGAAGGCAGCCATCACGAACGGGCTGGGTAGCTAAGCCAGGCTCCCAGACACCGCGCTAGTGGTCTGGTGTGTTTAACACTGACCTGCGTTCGAGTAGAGGGTGTGTGGGTAGTCCGTTGGTTCGTCTTCCCGATTCGCCCACTGCTGCTCACTGGCGAGAGGGGAGGGTGAGTGTGATACGCACTAGATCGTCCACAACCCCCCGTCCCTCTGGGGACCCAGAAATAGAGGAAATTGCTCTTTTGTCGAGAATTTGGGTAACACCGACCGAGAGGTCAATGGTGGTAAAAGATGAAAAGATTCTTTTCGCCCGGCCCTCCTCCGGGGGAGGGAGTTTACCATCTCCTGAAGAGCAGGTCCCTCCATCTCTGGGTTGCCCGTCTCAGGGCCTCTGTTTTTTCGCTTGCCACCAGGTTTGGCGGGAGTCTGGACGGGCGGGGCGGCTGCCCTGCTACCAGCTCCACGGCACAGCTTTGCTGAAGGCCGCAGGAGCTCTGCTCTTGTTTAGCGGTGGCAGGGGGGCCGCCCTCGGCAACGGCAGCAGCTGCACACCGGCAGGATGTACCTGCTGGCCTCAGTCTGCTTTGGTCAGAGGAGAACCGCTGGGCAAGTTCTCCACCGTGTCTCCGAAAGGCCGGCCTGGGACACGGGGGTGTTCAAGGATTGTGTCTTGTCCGTCTCGCGCATGTCAGCCAGTCACAGCCAAAAATGGCACTCCTGGACCACCATAGGGGACATCGCACGACCCAGAGACCGCGCAGTAACCTTTTCGTCGAACTTTTTTGTGGCGCGAGGTCCGCCGCGGGTGCGGAGTTCTCTGCGAACTTCCGAGTCATGACCACCCTCGTGCAAGTCCCTCAGTGACTTGGCCTGGTGCACTTGCAATCACGCTGTAGCGTGTAAGGCGGAGGAAGCTTCTCCACAGGTCGTATAGGCATTGCTAGACACTCGAGTACCTACAGACCCGGGAGGGGAAGCAAGGTTCTCCCTGCCGGTTGGAGGCGGTACTAGGACACAACTGCATCGCAACCGACAGCTCCACCGGGGAGACTCCCGTATACACCCTAGCTGCACCACCATCGAGGGTGGTGAGAGAGGAGGAACCAGCAAATCAGTTTCCGGCAGTAAAAGGTGACGTCCACGACCTGTTGAGCTCCTCATACACCTCCGGTAAGAAAGGCACCGAGGCGGGGCGCTGAGAACCAGCGCGGACCCACCCTGAGAACCAATCGTGCAACCTTGAGGGCTCGAGCCCTACCCCTACGGTGGCCCGGGAAAGCATAGACATTATTTCTGGATCCGATCCAGTCATTGCTACGGTCCCAGAGGAGAGCAGAGCAGTTGAATCTTCCTCTCCAGAAAGCTCTGGATCACCCTCCGATGCTGCAATCGACATCAGATCGTCAGGGGGAGCCTCGGAAGAAACAGTTGGTACCCCCCGGGAGGGTCCAGCCTGCTTTTTTGAGAGCTCCTCTGGTTTCGGAGTGCCAGCTGGCTGGGGCATCCCCGGAGGGGAATTCCTCAACGTGAACATAAGACCAGTCCGCCCACCGCCAGAAAAAACACACCCCCGGCTGCCACCAGAGGGAACCCAAAATCTAGGCAGTGGCACGGGCACTCCGACCCTTTGCAGGTAACGGAGTCCGGTCAGCAACTCCGAGATGGTCATACCCCCGCAACGGGAGCATGAGTCATCCACGAAAGCCACCCATGCTTCATGCCCAGGCACGAGAGGCAGCGATCGTGGCCATCACCCAGCACCAGGTAACGACCGCATCCAAAAACGCCCGGGTGATACGTTGTCTATAGCAAGAACCACATCGCTTTACAAAGACGTAATGTCAAGTTTTCCACGCAACGTCGTCTTTAAAAAGACACACCCAAAATTGCTCTTTTAGGGGAAAAAACTATTTTAGCGTGCTGAGGCGCACAGTGGAGATGATCATTTGCAACACAAACAGGGGGTAGTGCAGCCTGTTGTGTGCAACCCACTTGACATGGGAAACCAACACCGCTGAAGCGCCGTCCGCCAACACAGAAAGCTTCCAAGAGCGTGCTGAACTCATAGTTCTCGAAATAAACATAGAGCAGAACGATGTTGTCGCTCGGCTCCAAAGCGGAAAGGCTGAATATGCGCTGCATCTGCTGCCTACTTATACTAACGCTGTTATCAGCGGCAGCTGGATGCAATAATTTTATGCCAATGTGCATTGGCTCGTTTAGGTTACACTCAAAGTAGATTGGTCTCTCAAAGCGAGATCCCAAAGTCGGTCATTACCGACGTAATGTTGAGAGTAACTGACTGAAAGGGAACCAAAATTCTCTTTTTTCAAAGTTTAATTCATAACTTTGATGTGATAATTTGAAAAGTATAGATATTCGGTACAACAGGGAAGAACTGCAGAATATAATGTCATACAGATATTTTTTATATTATTAAAAAAATGTGTCTATCAATGGTGGCAATCAGTAGGCTAATTTCTAATGAAGAGACCAATTTATATGACAGTTTTTAATGTAGGCTTTTATACATATAACATTATTTATTTACCATTATAACTAGCTATCTCACACGTTTTTGCTCACTCATTGTATTTTTGATTTTACAGTGGGGTATTTTTGTTGCAGTAGCACGAGATAGCTTGATTTAAAACTTTGAATTGAATAAAAAAAATGACAAGGAGGCTAAGCAGTTAATAATAAAATAAGAACAAATAAAGAAATTACTAATGATAGCACAAATAAAAAAAATCACGATAGGCCTACAAATGAAATAAATTGCTTTTTAGTTTTTCAGGTAGGTCTAACACACAGTAGGGCTATTAAGAGATTTTTTTTTTTTTACCAATTTTCCAAATAATGTTTAGTCCTAGAAAGTTATTATTATCAGAGGACACATGAGCGTAACGGTTAGCAGATCAATGAATGAGAGGGCAGCTTTACCAGAGTTAACCATTTACCATACCTTGTTACAGCACAGTAGGGCTATTGCAAACAGAAACAATACTGTACTACATCGATGTTTCCTGTCGGCTCAATTTTTGAGTGGACTTTGCTGTTCCGATGAGCATGAACAGTTATGAGTGGATGGGCCGTGAGCGACTAAGCGGAGCAAACATGCATAGAGCGGGATAATACGCAGAGCGTCACACCACGTGAAAGTAAATCTTGAGCGGTGGAACTAATTTTCGGCAGCCGGAATTTCAGTGCATCTCTAATTATTGGCGACATTAGAAATGGATATTATATAATAGCTGCTTTTTTGAACATTTTAGCAATTTAAAAATATTAAAAAAAGATTTTTTACACGGCACCCCAGTTGGGAAACACTGATCTAAATAATGCCTCGAGTGGGGCTTGAAGAAGTGACATCGACCTGATGCAGCCCCTGAAGTGAGACACAGGAAACAGAAATACTGCAAAATAATAATAATAACGCGACTAAACGAGACGAAATAACGTTATAACATTTAGTTTCATCTCGTTTTGGTCAACAAAAATGAAGAGACATTTTAGCATAGTTTTTATTTTGTAAACCACATTTAGTCTCTTTTTTTATTCGTTAACAATATTGCATTATACATTTAATTATAGTCATCGTCACATGACCAGCATTACGTTGCGTCTCGTCTCATTTTCGTCACGTGGTAAAGGTTCGTTGACGACGATATTTAGTCATAATTTTCGTTGACGAAAGCAACAGTAATGGTCTCACCCTCTTTTTCTCACCTTCTGCCTTAAAGGGATGGTTCACCCAAAAATGTAACTTTTGTCGTCATTTACTCATCCTCATCCCGTTCCAAACCGAAGATATTTTGAACTCTTTTTGTCTATACAACGGAACACAGTGTGGTCCAAAACAACATATTGGCTGCCATTGTTTGACATTCATCTCTAAGATGATTTCCAACTTACATCAGTGTCTTTTGTAGGTTTATGGTTTTCTGCATGTTAAGCTGGAAGCCCATTTTCACCTGAAAGTAAACATTAAAACAAAAGTAATTGTGAAATAAAGTTTAAAATATGAATTAGTCACATTGTAAGACATATATAATTGTGAAACATATTAGTATATTATAACTAAAGTAATAATTATAACCAAAAAAAAATATTTTATTCAGTTGAACTTTTACTAAAATAACTAAATTTTAAGTAAAACAAATCATATTAAAAATAATAAAGATGACAGATTCAACAAAAGTAAAATGAAAATGGAAAATATAAAAAGCAAAAATAAAAACTAATTCCGAATATAAATACAAACGACAGTATCTCAGTGATACTAAAATAGCACTGTTAAGATAAATAAAGTCAAGGTTTTAAGATATGACAATTCAGTTGTCAGATAACAATTCCCAATTGTGATAAATTAAGTTTTAATTATGTGATATATAAATTGTGACTGTGAAATCTAAATTCACAAATGTTAAAAAACATTTTTTTCCCTTCTCTGAGTCAGAAACTTCTCTGTCTTCCGTACATAGAAAGTATTTTAACATTTTCTTTGACATTGCTAGGAATGAACTCCTTTCTTTCTTCTGTGAACTGTTCAGTACCAAGTAAAGATCTAGGCCATTTTACTACTTTTATAATTAGAGTCAGACAAATTTAAACAGCCTAAAAATTAAACCAAATTTGAGGTTAATTATTAGGATGATAATTAGCTTTATGATTAAGAAGATAAGAAAAGAAACAATATTTTACTTGTTAGACTTGGTCAAAAATACAAAATGGCACAATCTCCTCTGGGTCCAGACTGGGATAGAATCAAATATTCATGTCAGTTTGACATACTGGTGTTAATATTACAGTCAGTGTGACTGGCAGCACCAATTAATGTGCATTTCTCTTTATACAAGTGAACATGCAAGATAGTATGTTAATTAGCATGAACTATTAGTGATGTTTGAAACGATCTATTGTAATGAGGATGGGAATGTTTCTTTTACATTTTCACCAGCTATTTGTCATGATTTCTTTATGGATGGTGGCCAATTTTAATATTTTATAACGAAAGTACATTGTGAAGTGTGTATGTAAATATGTCTAAAACGACATAGATCTGCCCCAGCAATAAAACGGAAGAACGTCACCTCATGGGATGTTTAGAATCAGAAATTTTACAGCAAAAACTTTCATTTTTAAATGCGTGTTTTGTTGGTATAACAAATGAAGCTGAACAATATGTTCCATACTCCATACAGCAGAAATAATGAGCAGCGCGCTGAAAAGCGACTGTCAGCTGCTTCTAGCGAGGACGCGGCTTCACCAATCTGAAAAACACTCAGAGATGTGAACTGTATGTTGAATTGCACTGAGCAAACCCAGTCTCTTCCGAACCCCATGCTGTCACTCATTGTACTTACACCACATGCAAACCAGAGAGTTCCCACTCGCTCTCTCCAACGGAAGCTATCACTCTCTGCTGGAACTAAAGGAGGTGATAGAGATGGAGCGAAAACAAATGGTAGCGAGGGAGTGGGTGATGGGAAGAAGAAACAGGAAGTGAGGGGGAGAGATTGAGAGAGAGAAAGACGCTCCACATCTGTTAATCCAAAGAAGCTTAGTTAGGCTGAGTTTGTCCTGTATTTGTTTGTAGGATGGGAAGAGAGAGACACTTCCATATTTAGCTACTGAGAGGTTTAAAATCTCAGACAGCCTTTACTGTCACAGAAAGTGAGTTCCCAGGCCGAAACATCTCAAGCTGTTCAAATACCCATTAGGATGTTTTGTTTCCCATGCGTGCTGACAAAAAAACGGAACAAAAAAAAAAGGAAACGTGAGCGAGGGGGAAGCCGATGGAAATTGATCAACAAACTTATGTGATATTTAATGATCCTTGTATGCGGAGGGAAAGACCACAGCCTGATTCGCCTCTGCCAAATACCGATCCCCTAACTTAATTTCCTACCCAATTGCTGTTTTATAGTGCATAGTGCAGGGATACCAGCTAGTTATATAGAAAACAGATTGCCTGTGCAGCCATGTGGATCAGACTGTTATGGGGCTGGGGAGAACCTGTAGTCTATAGGGGGGGTCTGTCAGTGGGCTTCACTAAAACAACAAACCCAGGCGCTTCCCTCATCCCTGACTGGCAGCAGCTGGCTGGATTGGGAAGAGATTGAGATTCCAGAGCTGGAACTGTGTCAGAGACGTACTTCGAGGTTTAACTTCAGTGGTGTGTAGACAGCTCTGATACGTTTATTATTAGAGAATATTCATGTGCATAATTGTTGCCTATAAGGCTACAGAAATGACTGATTGTGTAGATTTATCAGAACGTTTACAATGGTTTAAGCGTGAGCTGTTTAGAGCAGAGTTTTATGAGTGAATTTCTGAAGTAATCAAAGTTTGCATAGACAACCACAAACTTTGGTACAGTGAAGGGGAGTCACTAATGTCTCGGTTACGTATGGTAACCCTAGTTCCCTGAAGGAGGGAACGGAGACATCACGTCGGATGACCGACGAAATTGGGATCTCGCTTAGAGGGACCAATCTACTTCGAGTGTAAACTAAACGAGCCAATGCACATTGGCATGCGATTATTGCATCCAGCTGCTGCTGATCACAGCGTGAGTATAAGTAGGCCCCAGATGCAGTGCATATTCAGGTTTTCGCTGAGGAGCCGAGCCGGTGACCTGGCCGCTCAGCGGTGGTACAGGAGCTGTGGCGACGGGACAGGACGTGACGTCTCCGTTCCCTCCTTCAGGGAACGAGGGTTAAAATACCATGTCGGCTCTGTCTTGTTAGTTGGGGACACTTTCATTTCCAGCGATATCGTTGACATGATTGCAAAGATATTATTTAAACTGAGCTGGATGTTGACATCACTGAATTCAATGATGAACTGTCTTTAACTGAAAAATTAGTGTTTACTATTGTCATTTTGCATTATTGACACTATTTTACTAATTAATGCTGTTCAGTTGCTTTGACACAATCAGTATTGTATAAAGCGCTATAAATAAAGGTGACTTGACTTGACTTGACGTAACCGAAAGAGGATTTCCCTTTCAGTCGGAAGGCGGTCACTCTCGACGTCACGTCGGTTGACCGACGAAATTGGGATCCTACCAACGGGCCACAGCTACTGCCCCTTCCAGTCTCCTGTGGAAGCCACCTGCGCCCCTAATTTTTGGCGTAGACCAGAGCTTCTTCACAAGAGGACCAGCTACTGCTGCTATGGCACAACCCAATGAGTAAGACTGGATAACACTAGGAAAAACGTACCCGTTCTACTTGGAACAAGGACGTTACAGAAGCTCGAACATTCCCGAAGGAGGTTTCGGAAACAATACACATATGAACATTCCTTAGGAGCATATGGAAGAATGGAGGTGATTGAAACCTCTTGGAATGGCAGAAGTCTGCAGGGGAAACACAGACTCTGAGGCTATACCGTAGACTTTACACATATGAGATCCACTTAAGTCTTACATATGGAACACAGCCTTCTACCGGTTCTCGAGAATTCAACGAGTGAAGGCCTGGCGCCGGACGCTCCGCCACGTATGGCTGCCGAGGGGACGGAGGATCTCAGCAGGGTCTACTATATGGACTCTGGAGTGGTTTTGCAAGCCGACCCGAAGCCGGGGCCTCTTAGTGCTTCTACCCGTTTGAGGTGAGAACACATGAGGATACCGGCTCCAGACGAAGGCTATAGAATCTAGCGAATGGGTTAGGGGTCGCCCAGCCCGCAGCCCAACAAATATCTGTCAGCGAGGCGCCACGAGCCAGCGACCAGGAGGATGCAACACCTCTAGTTGAGTGAGCTCGCAACATGAACGGGCAAGGCACACCCTGTGCCTGATAAGCCAGGGTGATGGCATCCACTATCCAGTGGGCCATCCTCTGCTTTGAGACGGCATTCCCCTTCTGCTGGCCTCCGTGACAGACAAAGAGCTGGTCTGAGGTCCTGAAGCTTTGCGTCCGGTCAACGTAGCCCCTTAAGGCTCGGACGGGACAGAGCAAAACTAGGGCTGGGTCTGCCTCCTCCGAGGGCAGCGCTTGGAGGTTCAACACCTGATCCCTGAAGGGAGTAGCGGGACCCTTGGGCACATAGCCGGGTCGGGGCCTCAGGGTTACCTGGGAATCAGCCGGCCCGAACTCTAGGCACGAATCGTTGACCGAAAATGCGTGCAGGTCCCCTACCCTCTTGATGGAGGCCAATGCCAGCAGGAGCAAAGTCTTCATCGAAAGGAACTTCAGCTCAACCGTCTGCAAAGGCTCAAATGGGCCCTGCTGTAGTGCCGTGAGCACTAGAGTCAGGTCCCAAGAGGGTATAGAGGGCGGCCGTGGAGGATTTAACCTTCTCGCCCCCTTAAGGAACCTGACGACCAGGTCATGCCTCCCCAACGACCCCTTCTACAGGGTCGTGGTTAGCAGCAATTGCAGCGTCATAAACTTTCAGGGTGGATGGAGACAGCCTTCGCTCCAACCCTTGCTGCAAAAAGGACAGCACGACTCTGATCAGGCATATTTGGGGGTCTTTTCGGCGAGAAGAACACCACTCAACGAACAGGTTCCACTTCAAAGCGTAGGCGTGTCCGTAGACGGTGCTCTCGCTGAAGTGATGGTGTCAACTACCTCTTGGGGTAGGCCACTCAGAACCGCCGCGTCCCGTCCAGGGACCGGACATGAAGTTTCCAGAGGTCTGGACGCGGGTGCCAAAGGGTGCCCCGTCTCTGAGTCAGTAATCCTTCCTCAGAGGAATCGGCCAAAGAGGGGCTGTCACGAGGAGCATTAGTTCAGGGAACCAGGTCCAGGAAGGCCAATAGGCCACCAGCAGGACCTGCTCCTTGTCCTCACTGACCTTGCACAGCAACTGTGCCAGAAGGCTCACTGGGGGAAACGCATACTTGCGAAGGCCCCGCGGCCAGCTGTGTGCCAGTGCGTCCGTGCCGAGTGTTCCCTCGGTCAGGGCGAAGAACAACTGGCAGTGAGAGGTTTCTGGAGAGGCAAACAGGTCTACCTGAGCGGCTCCGAAACATCCCCAAACAAGCGGGACCGTCTGGGGATGGAGTCGCTATTCTCCCGGGAGCGCAGCTCGGGACAGCTCGTCGACTGCCCAGTTGAGCAGCCCAGGAATGTAAACAACGCGAAGCGACCTCAGATGCTTCTGAATCCAGAGGAGGAGGTGGCGGGCGAGTAGTGACATGCGACGGGCGTGTAGACCACCTTGTCGTTGATGTACGCAACGGTCGCTGTGTTGTCCGTGCGGACTAGTACATGCTTGCCTCGTAAGCGCCCTTTGAGACGGCCCCGAGCAAGGTGCACTGCCAGCAACTCGAGGCAGCCAGTGCAGTTGGGGCCCCGTCCAAACCCCTGACACTGCAAGCCCGTTGTACGTGGCACCCCAGCCGGTGGTTGAGGCATCCGTACAAACCCCAGCATGCCTGGAGACCTGCTCCAAGGGCACTCCTGCCCGGAGGAACACAAAGTCTGACCACGGGGTGAAGGTTTGGCGGCAGGCCGGTGTAACTTGGACCCGGAAGGTGCTGAGTTGCCACGCCCACCTCGGGACTCGGACATGGAGCCAGTGCTGAAGCGGTCTCAAATGAAGCAACCCCAGCGGCGTGACTGCCGCCGTAGCTGCCATATGCCCCAGGAGCCTCTGAAACTGTTTCAGTGGGACCGCCATCCTGCTCTTACCGAGTCCCCTCCATACCGGGAAAAGAGATCCTCTGCATCGGGGAGAGTTTGCTCTTTTCCAAGTTGACCCGAAGTCCCAACAGGCTGAGGTGTGAGAGCACCAAATCCCTGGGTTCGCACAACTGATCCTGAGACTGCTTAGTCGAGGTAGTTGAGAATGCGAATGCGTTGTGAAGGGAACAAGGGGTAACTCTGACTTACGTAAGCACAGACAACAGGGGCAGCACGGAGGGCATGGCCCTCGTAGCTGATAATGATACGTCCTTCGGACGCGAACCAAAGCAATGGTCTGTGGTGCGGAAGGGTCGACACATGAAGTACGCGTCCTTCAGGTCGACCGCTGCAAACCAATCTCGGGGACGGATGCACCCGAAGATGCGTTCCTGCGTCAACATCTTGAAAGGTAACCGGTGAAGGGCCGGTTCAAGACACGCAGGTCCAAGACTGGTCGTAACCCACCGCCTTTCTTGGATACAAAGACGTAAAGGCTGTAAACCCCTGTATTCATATCAGCTGAGGGACCGGCTCTATCGCATCCTTCGCCAGTAGGACTGCGACCTCCGCCCGCAAGACAGGACCATCGGCCGCCTTCACTGTTGTGAAGCGGATGCCACTGAACTTGGGGGGACGCCGGGCAACTGAATCGCATAGCCGAGCCTGACGATTCGAAGGAGCCATCGATACGGGCTGGGTAGCTCAAGCCAGGCTCCCAGACACCGCGCTAGTGGCATCAACAAAACTACAGGCGTACCCACAGTGGGGCAGCGCGGAAAAACGCAGGAACCCGGCCCGGGCGTCTCGTAGCCGGTCCGAGGAGGGGGGGGGGGGTGGGGTTCTGGTGTGTGTAACACTCACCTGCATTCGAGCAGAGGGTGCGTGGGTAGTCCGTTGGTTTGTCCTCCTGATCCGCCCACTGCTGCTCACTGGCGAGAGAGGAGGGTGAGTGTGATACGCACTAGATCGTCCACAACCCCCCGTCCCCTCTGGGGACCCAGAAATAGAGGAATTGCTCTTTGTCAAGAATTTGGGTACCACCGACCGAGAGGTCAGTGGTGGAAAAAGATGAAAAGATTCTCCGCCCGGCCCTCCTCCGGGGGAGGGAGTGGTGTGCTTACCATCTCCTGAAGAGCACGTCCCTCCACCTCTGGATCACCCGTCTCCGGGCCTCTTGCTCTCTCGCTTGCCACCAGGTTTGGCGGGGGCCTGGACGGGCGGGGTGGCTGCCCTGCGACCAGCTCCACGGCACAGCTTTGCTGGAGGCCGCAGGAGCGCTGCTCTTGTTTCGGCGGTGGCAGGGGGGCCTCCCTCAGCGACGGCAGCAGCTGCACGATGTACCTGATGGCCTCAGTCTGCTTTGGTCAGCGGAGAACCGCTGGGCAAGTTCTCCACCGTGTCGCCGACAGGCCGGCCTGGGACACGGGGGTGTTCAAGAATCGTGTCTTGTCCGTCTCGCGCATGTCAGCCAGTCACAGCCAGAAATGGCGCTCCCGGACCACCATAGTGGACATCGCACGACCCATAGACCGCGCCGTAACCTTCGTCGCTCATAGCGCGAGGCCCGCCGCGGTGCGGAGTTCTCTCTGAACTTCCGGGTCGTGACCACCCTCGTGCAAGTCCCTCAGTGCCTTGGCCTGGTGCACTTGTAATCACGCCGTAGCGTGTAAGGCGGAGGCAGCTTCTCCACAGGTCGTATAGGCATCGCTGGCCAGTCGAATACCTACAGACCCGGGAGGGGAGCGAGGTGGCAGCGGTATTTGGACACAATTTCATCGCAACCGACCGCTCCACCGGGGGGACCCTTGTAACCCCCTAGCTGCCCCACCATCCAGGGTGGTGAGGGAGGAGGATCCAGCAAATCAGTTTCCGGCAGTAAAAAGGTGCCGTTCACGACCTGTTGAGCTCCTCATGCACCTCCGGGAAGAAAGGCAACGAGGCGGGGCGCTGAGAACCAGCGCGGGCCACCCCGAGAACCAATCTTTTTTTTTTTTTTTCGTTTATTTTTTTTTTTTTTTTTTTTTATTTTTTTTTTTATTTGTTTATTTTTTTTTTTTTTGTTTTTTAGTGCAACCTTGATGGCTCGGGACACGGTGAAAGTCTTCACTAGAGCCCTACCCCTACGGTGGCCCGGGCAAGCATAGCCATTATTTCTGGATCCGATTCAGGGATTGCTACGGTCCCGGAGGAGAGCAGAGCAGCCAAATCTTCCTCTCCAGAAAGCTCCAGCTCACCCTCCGATGCAGCAACCGACATCTGATCGTCGGGGGGAGCCTCGAAGAAACAGGTGGTACCCCCCGGGAGGGTCTTTCGAAGACCCGGCAGGGAAGTGCCGGCGGCGTTGGCATCTCCGGAGGGGAATTCCTCACCGTGACCGTAAGACCAGTCCGCCCACCGCCAGAAAAAGGACGCCCCCGGCTGCCACCAGAGGGAACCCCAGATCTAGGCAGTGGCACGGGCACTCCGCCCCTTTGCAGTAACGGAGTCCGGTCGCAACTCCGAGATGGTCATACCCCCCGCAATGGGAGCATGAGTCATCCACGAAAGCCACATCAGTGTGCTTCATGCCCAGGCTCGAGAGGCAGCGATCGTGACCATCACACAGCGCCAGGTAACGACCGCATCCAGAACGCCTGGGTGATACGTTGTCTATAGCAAGACCCACATCGTCTTTACAAAGACATAACGTCAAGTTTGCCACGCAACGTCGTCTTTAAAAAGATGCACCCGAAATTGCTCTTTTAGGGGAAAAGCTCTTTTAGCATGCCGATGTGCACAGGGGAGATGGCCGCCTGCAACAAAAACAGGGGGTAGTGCAGCCTGATGTGAGCAACCCACTCGACACGGGAACCACCACCGCTGAAGCGCCGTCCGCCAACACGATGAGCTCTCCAAGAGCGCGCTGAACTTGTTCTGTCTTTTCTCTCAGTAGAGTAGTCAGGACCAGAACGATGTGATCGCTCGGCTCCAAAGCGAAAAGCCTGAATATGCGCTGCAACTGCTGCCTACTTATACTCACGCTGTAATCAGAGGCGGCTGAATGCAATAATCGCATGCCAATGTGCAATGGCTCGTTTAGTTTACACTCAAAGTAAATTGGTCCCTCTAAGCGAGATCCCAATTTCGAGTCATCCGACAGATGACGGCGCGAGGGACGCTGAAAGGGAACTAAAGTAGCTACTCCTGCATTTTTCACTAGCGTGATAGTAGTTCAACTGTTTAAGTAACTCTCTCGTAACAAAGCCAACGACTGCATCCTTTTTGTAAGTCACATTCCCGGTTTGTTTGGTGGTTCGTTTAATCAACCATTAAAAGAAAGTGTAGTGATCTTAAAATATATAAGTGCATAATTGTACTAAAATTACCCATGATTTACTCACCCTCAACCACATGTATATGACTTTCTTCTTTCAGACAAACACAATCGGAGTTATATTAAAAAATGTCATGGCTCTTCCAAGGTTTGTAATGGCAGTGAATGGGGGTCGAGATTTTGAAGCAAAATAAAGTGCATCCATCCATCATAAAAAGCACTCCACACGGCTCCTGGGGGGTTAATAAAGGCCTTCTGAAGTGAAGCGATGCATTTGTAAGAAAACGAGTTAATCTATTTAACTGTTTAAAAAACGTGAATCTCTCAGTTACCGCTAAATGTCGTACACAGTTCACGAAGAGAGTGGTGTGTTCCCGCAATATGAATGATAGGACAGAGGCGTAGCGTAGAGGTGAGAAGTGACGAACGCAACTTTAGCTATGTTGAAGCATCCTGGATATACACACGAACACACCATTTTAAGACTAATAAAATGTAGAGTATAGCTAAAACAATACACTTATTTACATGGTTTTCCTTTGCTGTAAACAAAACTTGGTTCTCGCGAGACCAGCATATTCTCACCGGAGCTTATGCTACGCCTACAATTGCTACCTCCAGTCCCAATGAAACACACGTATGACAGTTAGTGGAAACTAGAGATTACAGTTTATAAACTTTTAAATAAGGATATTTTATTTTTTATATTAACCCCCCGGAGCTGTGGGTGCTTTTTATAATGGAGAGGATGCCACTGTATTGGGAGGTTCAAAATCTCGACCCATTCACTGCCATTATAAAGCTTGGAAGGACAGGACATTTTTTAATATAACTCTGATTGTATTCGTCTGACAGAAGAAAGTCATATACACCTAGGATGGCTTGAGGGTAAATCATGGAGTAATTTTCATTTTTGGGAAAACTCTTTAAATCTAGTTTTTCAAATGTTGTTTAATGCTACTAAATAGCACCAATAAAAAATAAACAATAAAGTAGTATATATGACTGAGTAAAAAACAGATAAACAGCAGGATTTAATTAAATATTTTATTTTGTAGAACTGCAGTAAATATTTCAAAATGTGAACATGATTCAAGTAACTTTTTCTTTAACCCTAGTTTTAAAAAAAAAAATTATATTCCAAGGGCCAACCAAACATGTTGTCAACATGATGTAAGCGTTAAAAAAATCACTTGTTAAATATATTTGCAAAAAAGATGCATGAACTACAGTTACATCTTGTACAAACTTGTATTTTACATATTATATGTTCAGAAATAATACAAGGAAAATGCTTTAAAAAAAGTCTCAAACGTCAAGGTAATTCAACTTCAAAATGACTGAAGGTAAAACACCAGTAGACTATTATTAACTATAAATGTTCTGTAAAAACAATGAACAGCAGCTTTCAGCCTGTCACCAATGATACAAACATGAAATAGGGACATACAGTAGTAGTTCTTTACAGGTTTTCATTAGATTGCACTGCTTTTCCATTGTTTTTTCTATGTGAACATGGATGTGTTTGACTGTTGCGCTCACGTCTCTTGCAGCGTCTCATGCATGAAACGGCATTCTAAATACACGGCGCTCAAGTTAAAAGAAGTTTGACTCCCATCTTCTTGCATGTGTTTCCCATTCCACTGCCTGCGTCGCATATCTTTGTCAACACAAAAGCACATTCTGTGTGAATGGCACCTAATGATATATTCTACTTATGGTCCTTCACAGAGCGCGTCACACATGAGTGGTTAATCAAAGGCTGAAGGGATGCGCGACTAGGGCTGTCAAAAAAATATTTGAATTTCGAATATTCGTTGAATAAAAAAAAAAAAATCCACATTCGAATGCAAAAACGTTGCATTCGAATTTAAGGTCTGCGTCAGCCGTCAGGCAGCCTTATCAGTGGCGCACGAGATGCGATGACGATGTATGTGTCATTGATTGCATTTGAATGCTTTTGTTAGCCTATCCAGTTGAACCCACTAGATGCGGCGCTGCTACGTTGTTCATTCAGTATATTGACGAAAACGAGAGCATCAGTGTGGAGAAGATGTTGTTTACATCAAAACTGAAACCAAGCCATTCACACAGAACGCACATTCAGCAGTTTCTAGAGGGACATCTATCAGCGTTGCACTCGCGTCTCGCAGAGAGTGGCATGTTTAGAAAGCCTTGTTAAATCAATGCAAGTTCAACTTTTAAAAAACAAAAATGCATATCGAGACTTTATGGCGGGTTTTCCCCATCCCACTGAATCTCATGTTTTTAAATGAAGAAAGTAGCCTACTCTTTGTGATTGGTTTTCGGTCCTTTGTATTAAACTATACATACATGCATAATGCCGTTTTGTTTCTAATTGTTTAAGCAACTTTATTAATTATAATTGGTTTATAAACATTATTTGAAACATTATGCACTTTTTTTTTTCAAAAAAAAAGATAGTCGTGTTATTTTATTATGCTTTGAAGAAACGTGAATAATATTTTGCTCGATGCGCCCTCTCTTGTGGCCTCAAGAGAGAAGCCAAAAACTTTTTCCCCCTAACTGAAATTATGCCCTTTAAATTCGAATATAATTCGAATTTTAATAATATTTAAGTACAAAATTCGAATTTAGTTTTTCAGTCATTTTGAAAGCCCTAGTGCGACATGAGTTGGATCATTCTTTTCTCTTGTTAACATTGGCATATTGTCAAAGTATCTAATTCTAACGTTTGGTAATATTTCTATTCAAAATCGTGATTCCTCGATTTATAAAAAATAAAATTGTGTGCAAAACATTAAATTCAAATAATTGATCAAATCGGAAAAAAATCGCCCAGCCCTAACGCATGTAGAAGATTGCATGTCGAATACCGTCTATGTGGTATACATGCAACGACTGGTATAGTCCCATATATAAATACGAGTAATGCAATGAAAAGTGAAGGCACATGTGGTGGTTTTTTTTCTCTATACAAATAGCAGTGCAGTGCTGATGAAATCTCTATCACGTGAGTAGCTCTATTTGAGTTATGTGGTAAGTGTGTTCATCATTATAACTGATCCAGAGAAACTACATGCCAGAGTTGTCTAATGAGCATGCTGTTGAAAGCTGTCGTTTAACAAGTTTATCGTACATTTGCGATCATATGAATTTTCAGTGACTATGAAACTAGGGCTGTAGTAATCGAGTCGGTTCTAGCGCCGGAAGGGCATCCTGAACATAAGAAGTAGCCCTTTGATTGAATCTGGGTAAACTTTACAATAATGGTAATAGTTACTACATTGTGTAACATAATAATAATGAATGTCCTTCCAGCAGTAGTAATATTCGTTAACTTTATTTCAGCATTTACTAATGCATTATTGAAATTACAAGTTGTGTCATTAGTTAATGCACTGTGAACTAACTTGAACAAACAATGAATGAACAACTGTACTTTTATTAAATAATGTTAACAAAGACAAAAATAAATAGTGTAATAAATATATTGTCAATTGTTTGTTCATGTTAGCTAAATGTTAACAAATGCACACGATTTAAAGTGTTACCGACACTTTGTATGGCGTTGAAGATAGGCTGAAAGATGAATGTATTTTCATTGTCCTTCAGCAGTGAGACATTATTTAGCAATGGCTAAATAGCAGCTCATTGTAATCGCAGCATGGGCTAAATAGCAGCATAAAAAGGCTTGAAATAGCCGGAGTTGGTGGAAGTAGGCCGCCAAGGGCAGAATTCCGCACTAACAAACTATGGTGTTTCAGCGATGATCATTGAATTGCGCCTTTGATTGGCCATTGCACTTAATAACTCAAGGGAACTCATTATGTTTTGTTGTATAGAATGCTCACGCACTGTGAAAAAACAAAAAAAAAATTAGGTTTGCACTTTGTTTGCCCTAATTTGCCAGTTAATTATTTCATTATTTATCCAAGTATCATATTGCAAAAAAAAAAACTCCAATGTTATCACCATAGCAGACCTCCTATATCGGCAGGGAATATTAGAAAGGCAAAAGCAGCTGCAAATATGTGATATGTCAGCTCTAATAGGATAGTGTTGGTTAAGGCCAGTTGGAGCTAAACTCTTGACAGGGCCAATGGACTCCAGGATCAGTTTGGAGACCCCTGTCCTACAGAGTTGTTATTTTGCACATGCTTTTTGATCATTACAAATATTAATGTAAAATGATTTTCTTAGAATATGAGATATGTTGTCTCTCGCATCACATACATTATCAATAGTTACGTATGTGGTCTTGAAGAGGATCATTTTCTTTTCTCTCATTTGGACTCGGTCTTGAAACTTTTGGACTTGGACTTGACTTTGACTCGAACCTTGACTGGGTCGAAACCTCTTTGGACTCTGGCTTGACTCGTGTATCGGATAGTCTGGTCTTGGACTGGGTCTTGGACTCGGACAAAGCTGGACTCAGACTACAGCTCTACATGAACATCTGAATCAAATTGATTATGGCTGAAAAGAACTCTTCTAGGTGAGGTCCATGATGAATTTATAATAAGGTTATACAGTTAGGGTCTTCACCCATTTGGAAAAAAAATTTAGTAACTGAAGTTGCTGAACATAAGTCATCATAGTTTATTATATTGGTTCTTAAAGCGTTAGTGTCCCATTTTGTATTTGCTGTTTAGTACAGAACGTTTATATACATATATCTATATATATAATTTTTTTTTTTTTTACAACTGCTTGTTATGTTTGCTAGTGAGTAATATATTTTAGATCAAAGATAGAAATGCATGGAAAAGGTACATTCTTGTTATAGTGGGAAAGAGGAAATGGTCTCTCCCTATGGGCAGAGTTAGGATGTAAAACAATCTCCCTTCAAACCACATCACAAGGGTTTCTGCCAAGAGCCGCCAGAACTGACCCTTGAGGCACTGCCAGTATTTCTCATAACCATTCCAGAGAATTAATCTTCCAATCTTGGCATTATCACTTCTTCCTTTATCATTTTTCTTTCTTTTTTTCATATCCTCCCCCTCACAGGGGAGTGGGAATTATCTTTTGCTTCCTACATTCTTCAGATATTTAATATTATTTATATCTACTTTGGCAAGGGCTGGCCTTAGTGTACTGGTTTGTTTCATTGTTTTGATTTAATGCCAATTTGTCATTTTTTTGGGAGGTCTTTTGCGATCTAATGTGTTGTTTTAGGGGTCTTTTCCAACCCCTTTTTTTCATAAGTGCAGTATTTTAAGCGGTTACATTTTGAAGGGTAATTGCTCTCTGGTTCTTTAAGCATTTCTTCACTCTGTTTACTGCACAGACATACAGCTTGTGCTATATTTCCCCATCACCTTTTGCTGGTTTATCACTCTGGCATGAAATGGAGGCCAATAAATAATATTTGTTCTCTCAGAGGTACATAAATTGACACATGAGCTCATAAATTGTGGATTTACTGCTTAAGATAAGTGGGGGAAATTGGTTGTGTGTTTTGAGCCAATCACTGAGCCATTTTATTTGATTTTCCAGGTCCTTAAAAACAGTTCCTGTCTTACAGACATAATTTGATATTGCTGTATAACTCCAGGCCATCATTTAAGAGGTCCATTTGTAAATGTTTAAAATGAAAACACTAGTGTTGTCCATGTTTGCACGTCTGTCTCCACAGACAGAACCCTGCCAGGCTGTTCTAACTTCTTTTGCAGCACCCTGCTCCTCTTTAAAAACGTTTTTTCCCCTCCTTTCAGTTTCTACTTTTTCCCCGTGCTGGATTTGTGCACAGAGGGCGATTCGAAAATCAGTCCTGAACTTCAAGCAAAGGTTAATGCTATTCACTGTTTTTCTTTTTCTCCTCCTCTCTTTCTGTTCATATTTTCTTGTGGGCCGAACCACCCACTTTGCTTAAGGTCACAAGCTGAGGCTAATACTGCGTGGAAGGGGCTGCCTGCAAACTTGGGATCCCTATGATTAGATGTCCTGCTGGCCTACAACACATACCAGCTCACTTGCCAAGTCAAATAACACATTTAGTGAATTGAAAATAAGATTTAAGTGGCTCAGGACTGCCAACCCTCTCATCTTTTTTTTCTCAGCCATTTCTTTGTGTATTAGTGGTTGAAACGGCTGTTGTTCACAGTTAGGAGTTAATCTTCATTTTTTTCCCTCGATTATTTGAAAACAGGTGAATTGAGAGCCAGGGATAAAACCCCTTCTGGCTAAAAGGAGAGAAAAGGTGCAGTTATGCACTGCATTGCATTTGTTTCTCCGCTTTCTTTCCTCAGACTTTTTGTCTTTCTTTTGCTCTTTCACTTTTTCTCTCTTTATTTGTGGATAATAACCATTTTCAAGTTCTTTGGCCAAGTGTGGGGCCTTCAAATGTTGGCATTTGATTCAGAGATCCTATTTTCTTTTATTATTATTTTCTTTTATTTTTTTTTCTCTTTCCATTAGTTTGAATGAAGGATACACATACATTGCATTTCAAGTTTGGGGTCGGTAACATTCTTTATTAAATGTTTGAAATAAGTGTTTATGCTTTCTGACAGTTTTCTGTTGTAATATATTTAATTTTTTTATTTATTCCTGTGATGGCAAAGTTGCATTTCAGCAGTCATTACTCCAGTCTTTAGTGTGACATGATGCTTTAAAAAATCATTCAGATACACAGATTTGGTGTTTAGGAAACATTTCTTATTATTATTAATGCTGAAAAAAGTTATGCTGCTTAATATTTTTTGTGAAAACTGTTATACACTTTTTAAGGATACTTTATTACTATTATTCTTTATTTATTTTATTATTATTTTGTAACATTATACATGTCTTTACTTTTGATCAATTTAATGCATCCTTGCTGAATAAAAATATTATTTAATTCTTTATTTTTCTTTCTTTCTTTCTTTCTTTCTTTCTTTCTTTTTTCTTCCAAATTGGAAAAAATAGGCAATATTTATTGAGTGCACTACCAGGAAATGAGCTACTCATGTATGTTTCCTTGCATTCATTTAATCAAAATACTAGAATTAGTAGTTCCAGTCTGTGCTCTGACATCTCAGCCGCCTTCAGCACAATGCTTTGGAGGCTGTGCTAAAATTATGCTAACTGCTTCAGTGCCAACAGCGCAGTGCTACATGTTTGCTAAGCATTATATAAGAGAAATCAGCAGCTCCCGTGCACTATGTGACGGGCATCTAATGAGGGCCTAATTAATCTTGCTGCTTTTGATGACATAAGCATGTCTGGATCAAGAGTCTATAGTGAACAGCTTGTTTTTGCACTTACCTCAGTGACAAGTGGCCAAATGAATCACAACTGCAGCTGTGACCGTTTGTTACATTTGGTCATGGTATGGGCCATCACAGATACTGTATGTATGTGTATGTAAATCAGCAATGATAAGAGGTGCTAATTAGCATGTTGATTTCATTTGGATGACATTAGGATACTTTGAAAAAAATCAGCATGACAGAAAATGTTAGAATTTACACTGTAAACATGATTTATTTTTAAGTTGTAAATAAATATTATTAGAGTACATTTTACAAGAAAATAAAATTTCAGTGTATATACTTCAAAATTTCACATTTGAAACTTAATTTTCTGTGAAATTCACTAGTAATATCTGAGTGAACATTTTCACAGTAAACGGTCACGTCAACTCCGTGCTACATGTGTGTCTCCTGGCTACCCTGTGTTGGAATATTAAAGACTGATATTTGGTGTTAACTCCTCGTCTCCTCGTTCCTCGCTCCAACACAGTAGGCGATTGTTACAAAATCCTACACCAGCTTTATTAGTAGTAGTAGTAGTAGTATAGTAGTAAATAAATGGCATTTAAAAATATATAATTTATTTTTAATATATTTAATATTTTAAAGATTTGAACAGTATCTGATGATGCTTTATAATTCTGCATTGTGGAAAAAAAGCAAAAATTAAAGGAAACAATTTTATTTGTATATGTTGTCACAAAAAAAAGAGTGTTTCAAAACACCAAATGGTCGCCTCAAACTCACACTATTGGTTGAGTTGCTAAGTTGGGGTTGGTTGGATAGTTAAACAAAGTAATGTTTTGATTTCTCCACAATGGCAGTTTTGCATATTTTTTGGGTTTAAAAAAACAACCTACAAATTGCTTAGTTAACTCTGTATTAAACTGGGAAAGGTATTTTTAACACAAAAAAAGACCTACTGCATGTCAGTGCAGTGTGTGCCTTTCATGAAGAACAAGCAAATATAAAATACACTACTATTTACTGAAGCACCAAAATAGCAAGCATCTTTAAATTATAATAAAATTACATTATGTTAGGGCCTGAGATTGGCCTCCATTTCCATAAAAAATGTATGTGATATTAGTCTGAATGTGTTTTGAGCCTGAAGGAGTATAGAAACCGCTGTAAAATCTGTTTGAAAGTTGCAGTTGAAAATGAAGCTATTGGAGCAGGATGTTCCTGCCGCTAGTAAGCTGCATGAAGTGGGGTCAAAACTATGCTGGAAGAACCACTAGCTAACTTTCGTCTGGAGTCCCCACAGCGCTGTACTGTGGCATCAGTTCAACAGCTAATTTGTGGTGTATTTGCAAGAGTGAAGCTGGGAGAGTGGCTGAGTGTTGGCTGGCAGTTAGAAACAGCCCAGATCAGGGTGCTGCTTGCAGGGACCAGCTGGTTTGGAGCACCCTCGACAGGGTCCAGGCCACCCAACACCTCCCTCCCATCCCCTCCCTCACTCCACATTTGATCTAGCTTTGATTTTGTTATGTTTCCGAGGGCCAGAGCAGACGAGCGGGTACAGTAGAAGGGTAGATTAAGTTGTGGGTAGGGCGAGGGGTTACGGAAGTTAAGATGAGTATAATAGATGTAGCGTAGAGGACATGAAAGAAATTATGCTTTAGTTTTGTGAAGTGTTTTCTTGAGATATTTATTAGGGGTGTAAGGAAATATTGATACACGTGAGTATCGCGATATTTTGTTTGGTGATACTGTATCGAGTCTCAAAAACGGAATATCGATATTTAAAATATATATATTTATAATATATATATATATATATAGATATAGATATATCTGTGTAGATATTATATAAAATATATATATTATATATAGATATATAAGATAATATATATTAAAAAGATAAGAGGAAAAATCATTCATTCATTCATTCATTACATATATATCAAGATTCATGGCCATTGGTTCGATGAGTTATATCCTGACTGCTAGATAGCACTCTTCTTACCTCTGAACTTAAACAGTGACAATGTGTGTGTTCCGCTCCTGCAAGTTTTGTCCAGTCCCGTCCGCTCCCGCAAACATTCTAATATTACATATAATTTTCGCGTATCAGGGAGCCACTATCAATGGGGAGTATTTAAATCTCTTTTGAATGAGCGCTCGCGCTGTTCACTTTCACTTTCGATTTCACGATCACGCGCACTCTGTGTAAAGGGAGCGCTATATGCAGAATATGCAATATATATTATGATCTACGATATTTGTCATGAGCTCCGGATCTGTGAAAGCAAATCTACACCATGGTTCTGTAGGTCATCCCTACTCTCCAACATGATCACCAAATCTGATTCCTGCAAGCACTTATTTGTTCTCTCTTTACTCTTACTGCACAAAAAGTGGTTCAATAGCGTTGAATGTTACAGGGACAGATTAATGCAAATGCAGATGCCACTGTGTTCTGCTTAATATATACAGTATATATATTATCTATGATATAGTAATATATAAATATATATATATAGATATGTATATACATAGCATACATCGTCATTACATTACAACAATACATTTACAGTGGGGAAAAAAAGTATTTAGTCAGCCACCAAATTGTGCAAGTTCTCCCACTTAAAAAAAATGAGAGAGGCCTGTAATTTTCAACATAGGTATACCTCAAATATGAGAGACAAAATGAGAGAAAAAAATCCAGAAAATCACATTGTAGGATTTTTAAAGAATTTATTTGCAAATTATGGTGGAAAATAAGTATTTGGTCAATAACAAAATTTCATCTCAATACTTTGTATATACCCTTTGTTGGCAATGACAGAGGTCAAACGTTTTATGTAAGTCTTCACAAGGTTTTCACACAATGTTGCTGGTATTTTGGCCCATTCCTACATGCAGATCTCCTCTAGAGCAGTAATTTTTTTGGGGCTGTCGCTGGGCAACACGGATTTCAACTCCCTCCAAAGATTTTCTATGGTGTTGAGATCTGGAGACTGGCTAGGCCACTCCAAGACCTTGAAATGCTTCTTACGAAGCCACTCCTTCGTTGCCCGGGCGGTGTGTTTGGGATCATTGTCATGCTGAAAGACCCAGCCACGTTTCATCTTCAATGCCCTTGCTGATGGAAGGAGGTTTCACTCAAAATCTCACGATACATGGCACCATTCATTATTTCGTTTACACGGATCAGTCGTCCTGGTCCTTTTGCAGAAAAACAGCCCCAAAGCATGATTTCCACCCCCATGCTTCACAGTAGGTATGGTGTTCTTTGGATGCAACTCAGCATCTTTCTCCTCAAACACGACAAGTGAGTTTTTACCAAAAAGTTCTATTTGGTTTCATCTGACCATATGACATACTCCCAATCCTCTTCTGGATCATCCAAATGCTCTCTAGCAAACTTCAGACGGGCCTGGACATGTACTGGCTTAAGCAGGGGAACACATCTGGAACTGCAGGATTTGAGTCCCTGGCAGCACAGTGTGTTACTGATGGTAGCCTTTGATACTTTGGTCCCAGCTCTCTGCAGGTCATTAACTAGGTCCCCCCGTGTGGTTCTGGGATTTTTTCTCACAGTTCTTGTGATCATTTTGACACACAGGGTGAGATCTTGCGTGGAGCCCCATAACGAGGGAGATTATCAGTGGTCTTGTAAGTCTTCCATTTTCTAATAATTGCTCCCACAGTTATTTTTCTTCACACCAAGCTGCTTACCTATTGCAGATCCAGTCTTCCCAGCCTGGTGCAGGTCTAAAATTTTGTTTCTGGTGTCCTTTGACAACTCTTTGGTCTTGGCCATGGTGGAGTTTGGAGTGTGACTGTTTGAGGTTGTGGACAGGTGTCTTTATACTGATAACGAGTTCAAACAGATGCCATTTATACAGGTAACTGGTGGAGGACAGAGGAGCCTCTTAAATAAGTTTGTTACAGGTCTGTGAGAGCCAGAAAATCTTGCTTGTTTGTAGGTGACCAAATACTTATTTTACCGAGGAATTTACCAATTAATTCTTTAAAAATCCTACAATGTGATTTTCTGGATTTATTTTTCTCATTTTGTCTCTCATAGTTGAGGTATACCTATGATGAAAATTACAGGCCTCTCTCATCTTTTTAAGTGGGAGAACTTGCACAATTGGTGGCTGACTAAATACTTTTTTGCCCCACTGTATACATGTATGTTAATTTATTTATTTTTGCTAAGGTTTGCATATTGTGATGTTCTAAATGACAGTTTTCCTAAAATTGTATCCTATTCTCCTATTCCTAAAATAAGAAATATCTCAATATATCGTCTTGCTTACAGTATCGCAATATATCGCAACATATCGTATCACAACCCCTGTATCGTAATACTTATCGTATCGCCAGATTCTTGCCGATACACAGCCCTAATTTTTATGTACACAGGAATGATTTGTGTGTGTGTGTTTGGCATTTTGGGGGAAAATCGATGGGTCTATAAAGGTTTAATACAAAGAAAGAGGAAAACACAAAAAGGAACTTTTTTTGAACAACAGTTTTGATGATAACAAATAAGGCTTATCAAATATTGAAGTGAAAAACACACATAACGTATTTTCCATTGGTTCTAGTCTTGATGTCATTGTGGTGTAAAAATCTGATTATACAAAACAACAAAAAAAGATGAATTAGCATTGATCTAAAAACAGTTGTCAAAAACTTGTGGCTTATGAATATGTTGGTTCTTTAGGTTAACAGCAGCATGCATGCATTCTCATGACATCACATCAGCTAATGAGATTACAATTTGCAAAATAAGTCAGCAAATCATTGTGACACATAAGCATAGCACATATTAGTTGCCTGTAAGAGGAGAGATTAGGAAACTAGGAAAGCCTTTGTCCAGTTGATGATTGTTGCTATCTTGTGTCATGCATTAATTAAGCCGTCCATTGTTACTTTTAATAGACAACTATACTATTAAAGACAATTAATATAACTGTAAATTAAATAAATATCAAAAAGCAAATATTTGAAGAGCATAACAGAAAATTATTCATTCAAGACCGCAGAATTTACATAGAGCTGTAATGATGCAGTAAATAAATACATAGCCTACAAATATCCATTTAATTCAGCACTGACAGAATGAGGTGATAACTGACCTGTAAAAGGCTGAAGCTGAAACGATTAATTCTGCTAAACATGGAATAAACGTGACGGGAAAACACTGCAAAGCTGGGCTACTTTCACATCAAATTTATTCTGAACCTGTAACGCAGTGACAGATACTGCTACACTCTGTCTGAATTACAGAATTACAGAGCCTCTTGCTACAGTTACATAGTGAATATAGACATTGTTTTCTGTTTATAGTTGCTCTTTCAGTTCTGCTACCAAGTTGGCGCTATTCGTTTGCCATTATAATAATGCACATAATAAACCTTGATCTCCGCCTGTTGGCCTTTTCAGCTCGAGAGATAATTTTTTCGCACCCCATTAACAGAGCATGGCCGGCTTGGCTGGTGTTAATACTTGTTCGGTGACCGTGGCACTCAGCTTTATAGCTGTCTGTTTATCAAGAGAGAGATTACACCCCAATCCATAATGGCCTGCATTCGGTGATTGCTGCCACACTGTTGGTGCATTAATTGAATTCATGCCAGTGCAAAAGTTATTTTGCTTGAGTGCATAAATTTGCCACATTTATGGAACAATGTAAAGTTATTTATTTATTTATTTATTTTAATGCATTTATTTATTCCCTTTTTTCAGGAATTCCACTTATTATTAAATAGATAAAAACATGCTTTTTCCTCTCAAACAGAAACATGTTCTTGGTCACGGCTCTGAATATTGTTATGTAGCTCGAGGCTTGTATTTAAAACCACTGAAACATTTCAATCAAATTATTTTAATTGAGTGCTGGATCAGTAATTACAGGTTGGAGTCATTTAAACTGCCCTGGAAGTCATGTGATCGTGGGCATATTAAAAGTTTATGTCCAAGATAAAATTAATGAAGACGATTGTAATCTTCGGACTGCCTGAAACAATAAAGCGATTTGACTTGAGTGATGTGAAGAATACATCATATTCGATAGTCAAATGCCTGCCAAAAAAATTCAAATGGGATCGTAGCCATTCACCAGAACCTCCGGCTGATGCCCTCATTTGCACCTGGGTCTGTGTCGTACGCCAAGGCAAATGTTAGGTAACTTTAAATGCCACCAAGCCTGTCAGGAACGCATGCGAATTATGAGATGTGTGTGACAGCAGAACCGTGGCTATAATCCTGTTTACCCACATCCGCATCTTCTTGTCACGAAGCATAAATGCAGGAAGAGCGGTTCGAGGGGCGCTCAGGGAGGAAATAAAATCGCACGTGTGCGTGCGTCGGATGCGAGGACATCTTCGCAGGGCATAATTCAATATGACTAATAACGGTGGCCACTGCCAACTCAGGAGCTCCTCTGACAATCTCAACCCAGCGGTATTTCGATAAAGCCAAAAAAACAGTGAGAGGGGGAACCGGGGCCAGATGTAGTTGGGGCACGTACCTGGGAAGCTGCATCTCGGCTGGGCACCTGTCCATGCCCGGCTCCCTGAGCTTAATCCTCCATTCACAGCTCTGGAGAAAGCTGGCTCCCAGGCCCGGCTCCTCTCTCTCTCCTCATCACGCGGCTCTCGCCCCGCTAATCGGCATGCCAGGAAGCAGCCTACAAAAGGCAGCAGGAATTTACAGTAATAATCGGCCAGGAAATAAGCAGCACCTATGCGTTTTTGAACACACAGGGGCTTATGAAAATTGATCGTAATGGCTTTCATCACCATTACTGATGCTTCATGCCTCACTTGCAGGTATTGTGAGAAAAGCAGGTCATGTCTTAATCTCTTTGCCGTGCCCGTATAAGGGCATAATCCCATATGCACTGGTATTGAGGTGAATTTGCATATCTTGGGAGGATTGGAGTGTGTGATATATCATTGAACAGGCATATTTTCAACTACTTAGCATTACTTAGCATGGTTGCGTGTTTTTTTTTCTCACTCTAATGTAGGAGACAAAGTTAGATGACACAGTGCCTCTGTGAACCCACAACTTGCCGCCCACTATATTGCCGCCCACTATATTGCTATTAAGAGTAATGGATTCAAGTTTATGGCAGTCTTCCCTCTCACATTTTAAAGGTAAAAGTTTTACTTGACTTAATTGGTCCTTTTTGATTTGCAGCATTGACTAAATACAACTTTGCAGTGCAGTGTAGTAGCTATTGTGCACAACACAACTGATTTGTTGTGATTTTTCTTATACTGCAAAAAAAGCTAACTATCAATTACCTGACAGGAAAAAAAGAAATATTAACTAGTTATGTTGCAAATGGCAAAAGTAGCTTAAGCTGCTTGTTTTTCTTGTAAATACTAAATATTAAAAGTAACCATTCATAGTTTGATTTAATGCTACGTATTTAAAACATCCAGTGCCAACAAATAATGCAAGTTGTTGTCTGTGCCTCTTTGGGGGAAAATTTGTATCAGAAGTCAGCTAAGTTTGACAACGCCTCCTTACTGAGATGTCCACATTTGTAAACGTGTTACAGTTTGGTGTCATTTAAATGTAGGTTACACTTCAATATTATACTTCATATTTCACTTTATTCAGAAATTTGTTTGTTGTCTCTATACTTAAATGCATTGTTACTGTGTTACAATGTTTTTGAGTAAGAAACCACTCCAAAAGACTCCAAGAAAGTTTGTGAGTTAACTGTGTGAACGATTCAAACCATTTTACTAGCCTGTTTGACCAATTCATTGAAAAGATCCAAGACTGATATAATCACAAGTCCCCAAATGTTCACCCAAATATTTAGTCAACATTTATTCACCCACAAGACTTTTCAACCTGTATGACATACTTTCTTCTGTGGAACACAAAAAACAATTTTTTTTTTTTTTGTTTTTGAGAAATGTCTCAGTGATTTTTTTTTTATAGTGCTGGATTATAAAACGATAACAATAATTATTGCGATATAATTTCCCTCGATAAAACAATAAGAGTTTGATAAATGTCCGATATAATGTTTATGCAGCAAAAGCTGAACGAAAGCTACTCATTTGAACATTTATCCGCACAGCACAGAGTTCAAACAGCAGCACAGCACAAGTTCACTAGAGTAGATGCGTTTACTCGCTGATAAGTCTCAGTCAAACAGTGCTGTGAGATCCAGTGTGAAGAAGGCTTTTCAATCTATAGATCGACATCATTTACACTGCATTTACTGTAGTAACACTAACTGAGTCATTGTATTGTGGTAGAAATGTGGGATATACATATCGAATTTAATTATATTATTAATGTAGACATGTATTAAATGAGCAATGAATATAATTACAGTAGTTTTGTGATTAAGCTATAGCGTTTGTGCATTTATACTAAATGTATTTAGACTACTGTTTTTCATGCAAATACCTAGAAAACATGTAGTTACATTTTTGCCATAGTATTGAGGCGCTATATGTGTGTTTTAACTGTGGTTATCATGATCTAAATGTATGCTACTATGGAAGACCAATGGTTAATTTTGATCAAACTAAAACAGTCAGGAAATCAATTTAACCATAGAAAATGAGGCTGTTACAAGTTTTACAGATGTTATTGTTTTTGATAATGAATATAAATGTACATCTGCATCCAAACTCAAGCTACTACTACTGTCAACTCTGCAACAATGCTAAATGTGCATTTCTAAGAGACAAAAAAAGAAAGTAATATTAATATTGGGGCCTGCACTGCAAACTCTTTTTCTATTAAGATAGTTGTTTTGTTAAGGAAAAATGACTGAAAAAGTGTAAAGAATTCAAAAACGCAAAGTGTTTGTCATGTTCTGACCATTCAGAGTAGTATAAAAATACTATTTTGTGCAACACAGAAGAAAGTAAGTCATGCAGTCATTTGGAAAAACATAAAGGTGAGTTAGTTGATGGCAATTTTTTAGAATTTTGGGGTGAATAACCTTTTTAGTAGCTGAGAGAAAATACAAGCTACATGAATTGTGTCAACTGTGCCATTACCCAGTAGAAAGATGGTAACAACACTAATTGTATTAGTCAGCTGGCCAATACTTACATTACTATGGTATGGCACTCGGTTATAAGAAGCCCTCTTCTCCTTAACCACATAATTATTTTGTGTAATTCTGATGTAATGCTCTTCCAGTACAAGTCACATGACCTTAGGCGAGTGCTCGGCATAGTAATCTCCTCTAATATCAAACATCTCCAAGTTTCAGGCTGTGGATGAAGTTCCTGAAATGCTAATCATCCCAAACTTAACCACTGGCCATTGTCAGAGAGGTCAACAGAAGCACATTAGCTAATTGGAGATTGGCATTTTCTAGTTAGTTTTAAAGATGACAAGAACAAAGAACACAGGCTTTCTGCACTCTATTCATTGCCTGCTGCTTTGTGCACTTGGACTGAGGGAAAGTGTGCTGTGAATGTAATTAGTTCTTCTTGTCTTCTCTGCCACTCCAACTCTACAGCATGATTTCACCATCCAGCTAGGTTCTTCTACAATTACCCCATCGACTTCGGTCAGAAATCTTGGTGTAATCTTCGATGACCAGCTGACCTTCAAAGACCACATTGCAAAGACTACCCGATCTTGCAGGTTTGCATCAGGCCCTTTCTAACGGAGCATGCTGCACAACTTCTTGTCCAGGCCCTTGTCATCTCTAGGCTGGACTATTGCAATTCTCTTCTGGCTGGACTTCCATCAAGCTCAGTCAATCCTCTACAAATGAATCAGAATGCAGCGGCATGACTGGTCTTCAATGAGCCCAAAAGAGCCCATGTTACACCTCTCTTTATCTCCTTGCACTGGCTACCGGTTGCGGCTCGCATCAAGTTCAAGACATTGATGCTTGCATATAGAAGTGTTACAGGCTCAGCACCCGCCTACTTCCATTCACTACTACGAATTTACATCCCCTTTAGAAGTCTGAGATCCGCTAGTGAGCGTCGCCTCGTGGTACCATCACAGAGAGGCTCAAAATTACTTTCCAGAACATTCTCGTTCACCGTTCCTGGCTGGTGGAATGATCTTCCCACCCCTATCCGGAATGCTCAATCCCTGACAATTTTCAAGCGACAGCTGAAAACTCAACTCTTTAAACGCTACTTGACTTCATCCTAAATTAAAAAAAAAAACTTTGTCTTTCTCTTTTTTTTATTCCTTCCCTTTTCTAGCTTGTACTTATTTGAACAATGCCTAAAACTTGGTATTTCAAGCACTTCCTGTGTCTGTTTGCCTCTTTAAGAAGAATCGCTTTATGTATTCCCCAATTGTAAGTCGCTTGCGTTGGCAAAATGACTAAATGTAAATGTACTACTTATAAAGAAATCCACCTTTAATGCATATCTGCGGAAATAAACTCCAGGAATTTTCATTCAGGACAGGCACTCTATTTCTGCCTACCTCTCCCTTTCTAACATGTCGGGATAATGGGCATCCTCATAGTCATTTAGACTTGTTGGGCCCTATCATACACCCGTCTCAATGCGCTTCCGCGTTTTTACTAGTTTCAGCCGATGCCGTTCTCATAGCGTCTATAGGTGGTGCCAACACACATACAACTTTGCTTATACACCACAGGACATTCGCCGCAGCCACAAAAACATTACTCCCAATGTAATAGCAACCTGCCATGGCTCAGCGCAACTTGCTTTAAAGATGGGAGATTGAGCCCTCTGTATTGGTTTATACTTTGCATGTTAACTACCCCAAAACCCGCCATATGACCCATTTAAGAGAATAGGGACAACCCGTTTAGATCATGCGCCCGGGTGCGCCGACCGTTTTCCCGTCGTTAAACTTGCAAAAGTGGATTTGGACACGCCCTGAGTGCACCTGCGCAGTGCGCTTTAGACTTTGTGCTTAGATCGTTAAAATAGGGCCCTTTATCTTTGCTGTTGTTTTGGAGCAGAAGTCAATGCACTTGATCAGTGGTTAGTATAGAAAAGTGATCAGTATTTAATAATTCAGTGTTCTGACAATAAGAAGCAATGCAAAATAAAATTTTAATATATGTTGTCATTAAAGAGGATTTTCTCTTCCATTTAGAACAGACAATTTTTTGAAAATGTTTTTGAAATTACTTATGCTCACAAAGGCTGCATTTTCTGTTAAAAATACAATAAAAACAATAATATTGGTGAGTATATTACAATTTAAAATGTAAATCCTCATTTTTGATTTATAATATATTTAAAAATGCAGTTTTTCAGATGCAAAGCTGAATATTCACATCTATTACTGCGTCTTAGGTGTCCACATGATCCTTCAGAATCCGTTAGTATGCTGAACACATGTTCTTATCACCAACTGAAAGTTGTACTAACATATTTTTGTGAATACATTTTTTTTTTCAGAAAGTTCAAAAGAACAGCATTTATTTGAAATAGAAATCTTATATTCTGAATGTCTTTACTGTCACTTTTGATCAAATGTAGCTCCATGCAGAATAAATATAAATTTCTTTAAAAACAAAATCATGAACAGCCACAAATTGCACACATAGCATGGACTACTCTTGGGTAATCCCACACTCAGCCGAGTCAGTAGTCCCTCTCCTTTGTCAAAAAGAAAGACACCTTGAATAAAAATATGGTCTTGTAAAATTTTAACTTTAAGATTAAAACTGGCAGGTTCGTACCCTTTCCATCCCAGAGTCAAATATAAACAATGTCTATTAGAAGGACAGATTACTTACCTTGCAAATGGCAAATGTGCAGCCGTGTTCAGTGGAGTGTACTCTGATGGCCTTCCCTCAAACACTGGACTGTCAGATTTGAGCTTCTGCTAATGGGTCTCTGGAAAGGGTAATTCACGCCATGGGCCAAAAGCTAACGTTGCTCTCTTCCGATGACTGTTGTATTTTATTGTAGCTGACATTTGAAAGTAATTATGTACTGTTTGACCCGGGGACCGATTCCTGGTTTGGAGCCACTGTCTTTGGTGGCCTGGCTCCTCTTCTTTCTGTCTCGCTCTCTCACTTAGTTCCTTTGCTGTTAGGTCATAATGTAACAAGCCAATGACCGGACCACGGAACACCATTGGGCTGGTCCGGTGACCAGCTCCAAATGCCACTTGCTCCGGCGTCATCACCACCCCCGCCATGAACAGGTAACAGTGGCGCGTGATTTTCGTCCATGGCTCATCCCTATTCAACTATTCTGTGTAGATCACTGTATTGGTAATTGTGCCATTACCGTGGTCATCATGATCACCTCCGCGTGGCTTTTTAGCTGGGACTTGAATAAGCAAATGTCCAATGGGTTTTCCTCGCGCAATATTGCTCGCAGGTGTAATCCAACTAAGTGCACATATGGAGAGCCATTGGGATATTTCATCGGCTCTCACTTTTGAGGTCTTGAATACGTAATGAATAGAATCAGTATGTTTGTGGGGCATGGCTTTACTGTGGGCATACATATTTAACATTATATTTCTCCCATCTGTAATATTTCCTCGAAAAAAGTGTTTTCACACATACCAGAGTGAAAGGAGTAACCTAAATAGCCATTTGAATCTCTTATACTGCAAATATATTATTGCCTCCATGTAATGTGGTTTTGAGTGATAGTTTGTTTGCTTTTTCAGTGTCAAAGACATGGTTTCTTACAATGTGGATGTTCTGTTGAGAGATGTTTTTTGAGTTGATTTTTGTGATTTTGTGTTTATTTTTTCTCTGCGTTGGAATATGAAGTGAATTGTATTGATTAGTTCTAGAATAACCGAGGTTTGGGACCCTCTTTTCTTTCTTTCTTTCTTTCTTTCTTTCTTTCTTTTCTTTTTCTGTATAACACAAAATAATATATTTTGAATACATTCATACAATGAAAGTCAAAAGGTCCAATGTTGTTTTTAAACCCCACTGACCTTTTTTATAAAACGGAACCTTGTGACTATTATTACAAGTTTAAAATCAATATTTTTTCTATTTATAATATAGTTTTTTCAATGTATTAATTTATCAGGAGCCGCAAGAATGACTGACTAAAGATCCTACTAAAAATCCTTCAGAAATCATCTGAATATGCTTAATTAGTGCTTGTTGAATGTGCTTATTTGGTAATAACACAAATATTTCATATTATTGTCAATGTCTCTTCTGGAAACTGATACATTTTTAGGGATTCTTTTTAATGATAAAAAAGTTAAAAAGGTATGTAACATTTATACATTGAACTGTCATATTTGATCAGTGTAGTGGGTCCTTGCTGAATAAAAGTATTAATTTATTTTAAAAAAATAAAAAAAGAAATAAAAGGGAAAAGAAAATAAATTTCTTACTGACCTCAACCTTTTGATTGATACTGTAATACCCCCACATTCATGTGCAAACTCAATGCTTTAATGAGGAAATAATTAAAAGAAAAAATATAAAAAATAAATTAAAAGAAAGAATAACTCTTAATAGTACACTAAATATGTCAGCTGGCCCGGTCAGAGCTTTATTGTACACTGTATCTTCTCTAGCCAAATTAATATCCCAACTCTGTTAGTTAGCAGTGGATTAGTCCATCCGGTGTCTTTGTTAAATTAAAAGACATTTTAATCAGCGGCGGGAATTATGTTAGTCCATTGGTAATGATTTGCTGACAAGTCAGGCATTAACTAGCGTGACAACCTCCAGCACTGAAATCACCCGGAACATCACAATCCCAGGTAGCCTTGCCAAGTTTTCTTAATTCGTGACACATTAGGTTTCTTAGGCTGGAGCGGGGCTATTATTATTAGCCTTTATTTCTCTCGTGCTCCATCGTTCTCGCTATCTCTCATTGGCCATCCTCGCGCTGAATGTAATAAAGACTGACACTTGTGACACTTCAAACATGTAGCCACCAACAGCTCCGTGACAACAAAAGGAGTTCTCAGAGCAACACAAATTAATAGTGGGGGAGAAAGAGGGCTTGCTTGGGCCAGCTCAGCAGGTGTGCTCCCACATCTTTGCACCTCTTAACACCCCCTCTTATTCCGCCTGACACGTCGGACAATGGCACAAAAAGCCCTTTACTGACGTCCGCACAATGTGCCAGGCGCAGAGACAGACCAATCTTTTTTGTGCCGCTGTTGTTTGCAGAAATACGCCGGGGTAAACATTCTCGGTTGTGAGCCGGCTGCACTCGAAAACACGAGGAAAGTAGAAATATGAAGGGCCTGGGATTGAGACCATGGCTGGATTTGACAGTTCTTACCTAAGAGACTGATAACCATTTCAGCATGAACCGATCTTTGCATATTGAATGCGTTTCTCTAATCAAGCTCATTAGCATAATTTATATCGTTAGATATGCGTGTGTTGTTTTAGTGCACACTTGTAATTGATAACGCGTACGCCCATATTTTTCCTCCCAAAATGAGGTCTTGTTTGAACTTATTCAGATCAGCAATCCACCGCTTATTTGATTTGTGCAACACTAAACAATTCGATTTGGGGATCAAAGCCCTGTTCAATTCTATGAGCAATGGGGGAGGGGGGGAGGGGTGTATGTGAATACGAAGGCCCACTAAGCATTGCATAGCCCTCAATTCCCCCTCTGTTTTTCTGTCCACTCAGCCACATGCTAACAGAGCCGGGATGGAGCTCATCATATGGTATAGAGCAACACCAAGAAAGCAGCCACATGATCCCGAGGTGTGCTGTACGTTGGACTTTAGATCCCTCTTAATCGTGACAGTTAATTTGTTTACTATGAATGCAATTAATGCACCTAAAATCCACAATGGAGCGCTCAGGCATTCCATTACGCTACTCATATGTGGCTTAACCTCATTCATTAAAGCCAATATTAAGTTAAAAAGAACGTATATGTAATTGGCTACGATAATACTATGAAGTATTTGCTAGTGCCTGTGTGCCTTCCAAGTAAATGAGTAAGTGCGCTTCTCTAAATCCACCTAAACGGATGACTAATTTTACCAAAATGATTTTCTGGTGAGCTCCACACTTCTTAATCACCTTATGATATTTAAAAATACCCCTTTTATGACTGGATTTTCCTTTTTTGGAAATCAGCTAACAAAGACTGTCCCCCAGTGTACTACAAATCTGCATTAAATTCAATTAAAACTATGCCAGTTTTGTGCTACCAAGAATCCGCTTGTCCACAAGATACCGCTTCCTTGATAGAGTGCAAACTGATCTTTAGAGCGTCTGCTTTTTTTTTAAACGACAGCTACTTGACCTTTTTAGGGACTTTGTGCCAAGACTCGGGTAAGACGCATCTCTTTCCTTGCAGATTCCTGTTTCGAGGTCTAATCCATATTTGGCTTGGATGAGGCTCATCGAAAAACGGTTCCCTAATTCATCTCACAATCAACCAACCATATAATTTAAATACTTCTTTGGGAATTAGTGTAATGTTATGATAATTATGCTATGATTTGGTGTAATAATTTCGCTCTGCTTTAAAAAATGACAGTATAAAAGAGAGCGTGATAGGAGAATTTTAATTGCTTAATAAATTGTTGGAAAATAAAATGAAGAGGGATCGGAAATGGAACTCGGAGCTGTCGCTTCACTTGACCTGCTAAAGCTAGCGTCAATCATAACAGGAATAAACATAGACAGTTGTGTTTTTTCCTCTTTATTTTTGTCCTACACTCTTAAAAATAAAGGTGCTTCAAAAGGTTCTTCAAGCGATGCCATAGAAGAACCATTTTTGGTTCCACAAAGAACAGTTTTTTTTTCAGTTTCACAGTTCTTTAAAGAACCATCTCTTTATTACTTTTTTATAATCTGAAGAACCTTTTTATCGCCAAAAAAATAACCTTTTGTGAAACAGAAAGGTTCTTCAGATGTTAAAGGTTCTTTATGGAACCATTTAGAAAAAAAGGTTCTTCTATGGCATCGTGAAGCACCTTTACTTTTAAGAGTGTAGAGGAATGAGGAGAAGAGATGGGATGAACAGGGGTGTGAAGTAACGAATTACAAATACTCACGTTACAGTAATTAAGTAGTTTTTATCAGTAATTGTACTTTTTTGAGTAGCTTAAAAATGGTGTACTTTTACTTGAGTACATTTTAAGTGATGTATCGGTACTTTTACTCCGCTATTTTCCTCCGTTTGTGGTCGTTACATGCTTATTTTAATTTTATTTTTATCCATCAACGTGATTGGATAGAGAGTAATAGGTCTCGTGACTTTCATCAAATCAAATTGTGCATAGAAAACTTTAACCACCAACTGTTTATGGCTGCTGGAAGTGCATTATTCAAGCATCAGTTCAGTCGCATCTTCTTCTAACTTAATATGTTAAGGTAAATTTCGGATTTCTGCTTACTAAATGATTTGTATATATGCTTGCCTATCTATATGGCCTGAAATTTGGTGTGAGGTTGCGGGTATTGGATACAGTGTTAACTCCCGCAAGTGCCACTTTCAGTAAATTCCCACTCACTTATGAGCGCGCGATCTGCTCTGCCTCTTCTCTCTCTCGCGTGCGTTCTGCAGCGGTCAATTGGATAAGTCGTTGTTGCTTGTTGAATTTGTTGACTTTTGATGAGTTTGAGCACGTGATGCGCGCTGTGAAAACGTTTTTTTTATCCATTTTATACAATCCGCCTCCATTTAGCAAGTGCACTCACGCGCATAAACAAATTTCAAGTTCAACACTTTTTGTTCCACTCAGTTGTGGATGCTGCTGATTCACCAAGACCGCCACGGCTCAGCAAAGAGACATCCATGTGTGTGTGTGTGTGTGTGTATACCTTTGAAAAATGTCCCCAGAAATACTCTCTATTTAATGCATTTTGCCTTACAAAATTTGTATTATCAGCATATAAAATTTTGCCATCCGTCTATAAACACTGTGCATTTTGGTTTAAATGGGTCATATGATGCAATTTCATTTTTTTCTTTTCTCTTTGGAGTGTTACAAGTTCTTGGTGCATAAAGAAGATCTGTACATTTGCAAAGACTAAAGTCTCAAACCCAAAGAGATATCTTTATAAAAGTTAAGACTCATCCAAAGCCCTCCTAAAACGCCTCATTTAAACACACCCCACATGTCTACGTCACTATGTGGAAGATTTTGTCATAATGCCGGCCAAATGTTCACGCAAAGAAAGGCGTAACTTTTTTTTATTCTTGCTGTAGTATTGTTGTTGTTGCCACCATGTCGTGAAGGTGCTGTGTTGTTCGTTGTGAAAGCGAAACTACTTTGTTTTTTGTTTGGTCTTCCAAAAGAGGACTATATCTGCTTTGTCATGCCTGGAGCTCATCCGTACTGGTTGCTGAGGAAATACAACAACTTAGTACTGTGGATCGCCGGATCGGCTTTCACCATGTGTCACCGCTCTCCGACCCCGCCACCCCTCTCTCAGCCTTGCCCTTCTTCAGCCACTCTAAGCGGCTTTCGCTCACGCTAGTCCGCTGTGTTTTTCGTTGTGAAAGCGAAAATACTTTGCTTGGCCTTCCAAAAATGGACACGACTATTCTGTTCGTCTGCCTAGAGCTGATCTGTGCTGGTCGCTGAGGGAATACTTCAACTTAGTGCTGTGGATCGCCGGCACATTTTATGGAGGACTGTTTACTGATCCTGGGAGAGTAACGTTAGACTAAAATGCCGGCAGTTCTGACTCACATAAGTACGTTTTCATTTAAAGGATTTGCCACTGATGATTCAAACGTGAGTTTTGGGCAGTGTGGAGTAGCACTTGTTGTTTGTCATTTCTCTGATCACAAATGCGGACATGGTTTTATATTTTTTATGCTGCACGATTAAAAAAATCATGCCACGCAACGCGTAAAAAAGACATTATAAGTCATTATAATCCGTAATTATGTCATCACTGGATGCAACAAATGCCTCGTTTGTAATGGGTTTTAATGTTTTTGTCTCGTCGCTCCGGCCGGACACGCCATCACAGTATGGTGAGGGGCGTAACATTTCCGTCTCACGCTTGAGGTATTCAGCCAATCACAACGCGCTGGATAGCTGGCCAATCACAGCACACCTCTCTTTTTCAGACCGATGAGCTTTGTAAAAATTGACGCGTTTCAAAAAGGCGGGCATAGAGGAGAAACAATAATGTACAGTATGTGGAAAATAATGTTTTTTTTGAACCTTAAACCGCATAAACATTTTCATTACACCAAATACACAAAATTAATTTTCTTTTAGCAGCATCATATGACCCCTTTAAAATTGTAATTTCTTTATTGCAAAATGCTATAACTGGCACCGTTTTGGAGAGAAATGGGCTCTCATTTTAACCCATATCATGGTGTGTGATGCTGAACTATGAGTTTCTAATGGTGTTTGTATTTGCACTGTTCTAAACATTAATATTTATGTGCAACAACAGCATATGCTGTCTCAGTGGCCTGACACATGATTTTAAATCTATTTTTTCAAACTTTATGATTTAAATGGGGATGATTGAATTACTTTCATATTTTCTTCCACTGAATACTGTTTCCGTGCTGTTTTGATGTATTTTAAAGAGTTGGCAGTCAAAATTAAAACTGCTGGATGATAGATATTCTTCATTCTTTATGACAAATAAGATAATATGAATTACAGAATGTACAACGTTTTTAAAATCTATAAATTGCGGTGTACAGCATTTATTATGAGGGGGTAGAATCCACAGCTCAGTACTCACTACTCAATACTCATGAGTACTTTTAAATAGGCTACTCTTTTACTCTTACTCAAGTAGTTTTTTGGACAAGTACTTTTCCTCTACTCACACTACATTTTTTTGGATTGTAATGGTACTTTTACTTGAGTATATTTTTTCAGTACTCTTTCCACCACTGGGGATGAATAGGGAATAGGGGAACAGTGTGCAGAAGAAGAATAGAATAGCTCGCTGGGTGAATGGAAGAGGCCAAGGCAAGTCAAAGGTTGGAGGGATTAAGCTTTCATTTCCTGTTCTCCACGCTGGGTCTGTTTTGCATCCAGGGACACTCCCTGGTGTCCTGCTGCTGTTTGAGTTTGTACAGTAGACCTTGCAAGGGCCTTGATCTGGTTGTTGATCTCGACTGCAAACGCAGTGTTACAAACATAAACAGCTGTTATTTGAAAAGTGTCAGAGGACTGTCTTTGTAAAACTGAGAAGTATATGTCAAAAAGATTTCTTTTTGCAGTTCATATTGTGCGTTTATGCGAGTTTTATTTATTTTTTTATGTTTTTGAAACTTGTTTCTTATGCTCCCCATGCTCACTTATGCATTTATTTAATCAAAAATAGAGTAAAACAGTCATATTGTGAAATATTATTACAATTTGAAATATATATTTTTAATACATTTTAAAATGTAACATTCCAATGACTCCAGTATTCAGATCCAAAGAACATAATTAATTTGAAATTGAAATGGAGTTTTATAAATACGTTTAAAATTATTATTATTGTATTATTATTATTATTATTATTATTATCATTAAATAAAAATTATACTAATATCAAAGTTTTGAGTAGTCTATAGCAATGCATAAAATACACTCTGTCCTAACCACAGAGGACACTGTCAATGTTTCACTGCATAATCTGTCAGATCTGAGTGAAGGTGGTTAAAAATAGATTTTTTTACTGACACTATAGTGTAAATTAAAAACACACATGCTCACACACTTTCTGGCTTCGAACTATAGTCAGCCCTGGGAGGATACAGCCGTACACGTTGGCCTAACAGTAAGTGAGAAGTGGGTTAAAAATGATTAGCTGAGCATTGATTGAGTCCTTACTGGTTAATGAAATTCAAGCATTCCTTTAGCAATTCAAGTATAGTACATTGATGACATCTCTATACTTTCAGCATCATCAATGCTTGAAGTTTGGTTCAAGGTCGCCGAACTCTACTTGTTCTTGTACACCACAAAGGGTGAATGCGTTTAATGTGAATGTGTTGTAAGGCTTGCACGTGGCTTTAATTTCCAGTCTGGGATCACAAAAGAAGATGTGGAAATTGCATTTCTGTACACACAGTAAACACTACCATATTTCCTTGTCTCTTCTGCTCACAACTAAACCCTTGGAGACAGAAAATCCATTACAAAGGAGTGACACTCATGATAAAATGCTCCCAAAGCTTGGCATGTGTTGTTGAGGTCTCTATCCAGCTATCAGCAGGAACATTGTCAGACTTTTTCACCTGCCTAAATCCCACTGCATTACACCCTCAACATCCGGGTGCCTCTGCCACTGACCTGAATAAACAATGCAGAGGGCTTAGAAAGAGAATCACAGAAACTACATCTGCTGGCTACCTATGCACAAAGAACTAGTTTTGCTCAAATTATGTGTGGAGGTCCACCGTTAATCACAATGTCCGGAATATTTTGACATAATTTGGAATTATTTGTCATATTGGATGACAAATTAATACATGATTAAGAATAAGGGGTGAATTCAGTTTTCCATTTTTTGGGCTCTGCATCTTATTTACCGACCACCCTCAATACAACTTAATCTGGTACTACACTGCAGCATCATTATTTCAGTTCTCATCTTCATTATTTGCAGAATGAACACACCTCTTTTCTATGTAAATAAGGCTTATTATAGATTGTGATGTATTCACAAGGCTAATTATTTTTATATTTTAGATAGTACTATATTTTTTTATTGCGCATTCCAAGTAATATCAATCAAACTGCAGTTGGGTTTTTTTGATTAAGTAATAATAACTTAAACAAAAACGGGTAATTAAAAAAATTTAAGTTCATTGAAAGTATGTTTTTTTACATATTAAAAGTTTGTTTTATAGCAAAAGTAGATAACTCCTACAGTCGTTTTTTGCCAAAAGCAGATAACGTACTCGGTTACTGACGTAACCTCGGTTCCCTGAGATACGGGAACGAGTACTGCGTCTTGCTAGATGCATATGGGATAAAGCCTTTTTTCTCCTGAACTGAAGCCTTTTTTCATTCACGCAGTGAAACTGCACGGCCATTGGTTCGTGCAGTATGTTTTAAAAATTAACCAATGGCTCGGCAGCGGAGCTGCTTGAGCCTATGGCGACGAAGCCCGCCAATCCTGCCAAAGCCCGCCAGAATGGGCGGGGCATCTGGCTATATAAACGGGCGTTCGCCACAGGATTCTCAGGTTACTTCGACTGAAGCGACGACTGAGTCGTGCAGCTACATAGCACGGCTTGCAACGCAGTATTCGTTCCCGTATCTCAGGGAACCGAGGTTACGCTAGTAACCGAGTACGTTCCCTTTCGATACTACACTCGTACTGCGTCTTGCTAGACGCATATGGGAACACAGTACAATCACACCGTGCTAATGTAGTGGAACTACTTAAAGTATCAAACTTCCATAAGCAACCAATGCCCATATAGAAGTTAACAATAACCCAAGGCTAAGATGGGCTGAGCTTCCTGAGGTCACACCCGGCCTGGTTAATCGTTCCAGAGTACTCATGTAACTTCGACACCTAGGGGTCGTGAGCTAACAGGTGAACTAATGCCAGAAAGCTTGAGTGTGATACGGCCAAGGGCTCTCTGCCAGATTTGTTTACGCAGCGCATGTCACTTCAAGCGGAAAGGACCCTGGCCTGCTAGGCCGGGACTTCCAGGTTATAAACACTTTGCGAATGTGGACGGCGAGGCCCAGCTGGCCGCTGCACAAATTTCTGCAATGGAAACTCTGCTAGACCAGGCCCAGGAAGAGGCAATGCCTCTAGTTGAGTGGGCCGTACTCCAATGGGGTATTGGAGGCCCAAAGAAGAGTACGCTAGCAAGATGGAGTCTACTATCCATCTAGAAAGTTTTTGCTTCGTAACCGGAAGCACTTTGGTGCGATTACCAAAGCTGACAAAGAGTTGTTTCGACAGCTCAACATAGATTCGCAGGCTCCCGTCGAGTGGCCAGAGGTGCAGGGCCCATAGGTCGGCCCGAGGATGCCATATTGTCCCGTTTGCTTGAGAGAGGAGATCTTGTCTCAGCGGAACAGGCCAAGGGGCCGCTATCAACAGCTGAGTTAGCTCTGATAGCCACAGCTGGTTCATCCAAAGGGGGGCCACCAGGAGAACCTTGTGTTTTTGTTCCCTTACTCGCCTGATTACCTGTGGGATCAGAGCGATCGGGGGGAAAGCATAAAGAAGGATGTTGGGCCAATTGTGGGCCAACGCGTCCCTGGATTTTGAGAAATAAATTGGGCAGTAAGAGTTGTCTTCTGAGGCGAAGAGGTCCACTTCGGCCTCGCAGAAGATCTCCCAGATCCTCTGAACCGTCTGTGGATGGAGCGTTCACTCCCCTGAGGGGACATTGCTCCTTGATAGCATGTCTGCTCCTTGGTTCAATTTGCCTGGTATATGCATTGCTCTCAGTGAACGCAAGTTGAGCTGAGCCCATTCTAAGAAGTGCTCTACCAGAGTGAAGAGACGCTTCGAGGAGAGGCCTCCATGGCGATTTATGTAGGACACCACAGACATGTTGTCCGATCAGATTAGCACATGTTGCCCCTTTAGAACTGGCAGGAAGAACTGACAGGCGCGACATAGAATTTCCAGGCAGTTGATGTGGAAGCTTTTTTCCGCCTTCGACCAGTGGCCGAAGGTCAGTATGCCCTCGCACAGCTCCCCCAACCTGAGTTGGAGGTGTCTGTCATGACAACTGTCCTTCTGCAAACCATCCCCATGGCCACACCCTGTTTCATCCAGCGTGAGTTCTTCCAGGGGGCCAGGGCTGTTACACAGGCCTGACTCACCCTGATCTGCAGGCGTCCGTGACGCCACGCATGGGATGGAACCCGTGGTTTCAACCAGCGCTGAAGGGGGCGCATACGAAGCAGACCCAACTGTAGTGCTGGAGATGCCGCTGCCATGTGGCCCAGCATCCTTTGAAATCTCGAAAAAGGTCGACAGCCTCCGTATGGCCAGAGCCCGTTCCGGCGTGACTACAGCTCTCATTTGGGCTGAGTCAAAAATTGTTCCCAGGAACGATATTCGCTGGCTGGGGAACGATGGGCTCTTGGCAAAATTGACCCTGAGTCCCAGGCACTCCAGGTGGCTGAGGAGGAGGGTCCTGTGTGATATTAATTCTGCCTCTGACTAGGCCAGAACGAGACAGTCGTCAAGGTAATTGAGAATGCAGATTCCCATCTGTCTCAGAGGGGAGAGAGCCACGTCCATGCACTTCGTAAAAGTGCGGGGGCCAGGGAAAGCCCGAAGGGAAGGACTGTGTATTGATAAGCCACTCCCTCAAAAGCGAATCTCAAGAACGATGTTTGGATATTTGGATGTGAAAGTAAGCATCCTTCAGGTCCAGAGAAAAGAACCAGTCCCCGAGGATCTGTTTCAGTGTAATGTTTCTGAACGACCTTTTCATGAGGGCGTGATTCAGTTGTCTGAGATCGAGGATGGGCCGGAGGCCACCATCTTTTTTGGGGACGAGGATGTAACGGCTGTTGAAGCCTGACTCGCTCTGGGCTGGGGGAACCGTTTCTACAGCTCCTTTTGCCAGCAAATTCATCACCTCTGAGCGCAGGACGTGAGTGTCCTTGCTTTGCACTGAGGTGGGGACCACGCCGCTGAAGCGCAGGGGTCTTCGAGCAAATTGGAGAGAATATCCTCGTTTTATTATCCCCATAACCCATCTCGACACTCCGGGTATGGCCTGCCAGGCCTCGGCCCGCGTGGCGAGGGGTTGAATTAACTCGGGTGACTGGCCACACGGAATTAATGCTCAAGTATGGTAAGGAAGTTTTGCTCCTTTTTGAAAATGTTTGTGTATTATTTTTCCAGCTACCACAGTGTTTGAATGCTTGGGCGCATGAACGGACCCGTTGTTTATTATTTCAAAAACATAGATATTTATATCATATTTTTATTCAATATTGATGTTTCAAGAAACCTATAATAATGCAGGAGCCATATTTTGCATGGTTCTTACATCTGTTGTTAAACGTTAAATATTTATAGGGGAGACACATTTGCTGAGAATACTTATCAGTTCAATCTAAGATACGATAAATGTGGGAAGCATGGATGAATGTTGACGGGGGTACAGTTTAAGGCTTGATTGACAAGTGTTTTATATAAGTACACTGTTCTCATTGAAGCACCCAACATCAAGTAGCCAGGCTGAGTAGGGTACTGAGTGACTGGAGGTACACGGCTCAATTTTAAACTGATTAATCGGCTCCCCTCGGAGACAGAGCCACGCAAAGGCAATGAAAACTAAACCCGACCGCAAGCTATTTTTCAGAAACTGATTAAAGATAGAGAAAATACTTACAAGCTATAATTACGATAAAGTGCTTTAGAGATCACTATAGTGACACGACTGGTGGCCTACTTAACGCGCAAGATATAGCATTACAAAAAAGGCGCGAATATCAAACTAACCAGCCTAACAGACCAATCAAGGCCAAACATTTACGCAATGCTAAAGAGAGGTACGTTTTCACGGATGACTTAATTTGCTGTGAGAAAGCTGGCGACTCCTCTGAAGTGCTGCCTCTCCCCCTGCTCCTCTGAGCTGCGGTGTGACCTTCATCGCCACTCCACCTGCAGGAAGCCATGTTTGATTCTCTGTCCATCGAGACGCCTGCTTGACAGCAGAATGGTATCATAGGACCCAAGTGGAGGAATTTCTCTTTCTCTGTCATCATTAAGGGGCATCCCCCCACAGTGAGGGGAATGAAAAGTACGATTTAATGTTCACTCAAGAGTGGCAGGAGAAGAAAGGCTCAAAGCCTCGCACGCTGCTTACTGAGTGGGTCACTCTAGTCCTTGCAGCGAATGGGATGTCCCTGTGGAATTTGCCATAGACTTGCCTGAAAAGAAAGAGATTAAGGCCCTTTTAAGGTTGGAAATGTAACAAAAGAGCACTTTTATGATGTAGCAGCATAAAATGAGGGCCTCCATTGTGGCGCTGATTGCAAAAGATCTTTGAAATGAGGCGGCCCACGATGTGTTCCCCGTCCCCCGCGGGTGTTAGTGGTTTCTGCAAAACAGACTTGTCTACATTAGTAGAGGCACTGTGGCTCGCCTTCAAGAGGCAAAGTACAAGATTATTGGTTTGTTTCTGTTTCCCAGCTTCTCCACTCTCTCTCGCGCTCTTCGTCTCGCCCTCCTCTCCGCCCACTCTCTGAGTGCATCAAATGGAGGTTGGGTCCCCGTGAAAGTTGGTTAATTTAGAGAGAGTGCATAATTAGCATCCCCCACAGGCAAGCACCCCTCTGTACCCCTGCTTGTGTCCGTCACTTTAAATCACGCTACCACTGCAGATGTAAGAAAGGACATAGGAAGTTGTCAAATGTGAACGGTGATGCCTCAGATTGGTATATTTAATGTTCTTTTTTAAAATATTAAATTGGAAAAAATAAATAAATACTATTAACGATCTTATTTCATATATAATCTATATATTATATAACCTAGTATATACAGTATTATATATACTGTGTGTATATACTGTGGTATATTATAGTATATAATATATCCTATATATATAGATATGTGATTTTTAAAGATATTGTTGCTATAATTTACGGTATTGTATTTAAGCATTTACCATTTTACTGTCTTAAACGCTGAGACATTATTTGATCAATCAGGTCATTTCAGGCACTGGAAGAACTAGCAAATGTGGCAAAAACTTCATTACAACTAGATGCAGCCCAGTGAATTCTGCTCTGCATTGCTTTCATCATGAAACAACATAAAAAAACTAATGGCTAGAATTCACAGGCTGCTGCTTTTGTTGCTTAGAGGAATACAGACGTGTGAACACTAGAGGGGGAGCTTAGCCATGGTGGATGCAAAATCGCTCAGGGGTCTGACATGGGGTCTTCCTTTTAGTCTCCCATCGACTCGACCCCGAGCAGGAGGGACTGAGGGGGGTCAAATGTCACAGGAGCACGAGGAGCACAGGGCCGGTTTTATTGTCATTCTCTCCGAGACTGGCGAAGGCTGTGTTTGCTGAGATTGTGTGGGCTGGTGGAGTTTTTTTTTTCATTATTGCTAGTATAACTTTCTAGTGTGGAAGTGAGAGAGTATGTGTGCACTTTTGTGTGTGAGGGACCCTCCTATTGAGCAGTAGAGAGTAGGGAGGGCTTTACGCTGTTTTGTGAGCAGGAGTGAAGTTTTAGTCTACTCCACACAGAGATACAGAGCTTTTAAAACCCCCCTGGAGACTCACTAATATCAGGATAGGGATTATTGCTGTGCCCAACCCTTCGCTCTCTCCACTCGTCTATTCCTCTGCTATCATTTAAATGTCTGAGGAATAATTGAATTAATTATCATAAAATTTTGACAAATTCATTGACTCGGCCACAGCCGCGAGTGAGCGAGAGCGTTTCCTTTCATTTTAGCCGTGCAAGACATGACATTTGAAATTCGTTTATATGCGGCTAAGACCTTTCGCTGTTCCGTCAGTGGTCCAAAGAACAAAAAGAGGTAAGGGCAGAGAAGTAACTGAAAAGGATCGGAATATGGCAAACCAAACAGTATATTTAGCGGCGTACGTGTTAAAATATGCAGGCTTTCTTTGGGACATGGGTTCAGAAAGCAGGGCAGAACTTAAAAGAGAGGAACTGATGTGGGGGAAGGAATTATCTGCTGCACCGAGTGCTCTCTCTGACCTCGGCGTTCCCACATTATAATGCTTCCCTTGTCCATTTCTCACAATGAGCTTAAGTAGATTATTTTCTTTTTTAACACCACTTTTATTTCTTCAATTGTAAACACAGGAAAATTAAGTTTAAAGTGGGTTGATATGTTAGCGCTCTAAATTATGCATGTACATGGCTAGTGGTTTTTCATGGGACTACAGTAGTGTGATTTTGTTTATGAATATGGCGTGTATAAGTGTCACCTTTAAATCTATATATAATAAAGCAGTCCCTTATGTGTAAATTCCCTTTCCCCATAAACGTCATTGTCCCTTCAAAATACTTTTATTTTTCTTCTTTTTTAACCCACTACTGATGCTTCCAGTTACCACTGGTACAGAAGCTTATACGCTGTTTCTATTTGCAGAAATTGCTGTGTTTAGCTTAACGGTCACAGCTGCTCCTCTGCAAGCTTTGATCATGATGACCAACGTTAAGTCGCCAAAGTGGCAAGGGTCACATGTGCTGAGGGCCAGCTGTCACCTCGCTCTCCCTGGGACACCATAATGATTCTTGTTAGGGGTGCTCGGCTCCCCTGGAGGAATGTTGTTTGCTGGTGACTTGGGTTTTTGGGTTCAGGCTCAAGGAGGAAAGGGTGGTGGAAAAAGAGGTGGTGGTTAAGATGAAACGGGTCACTTCTTTTGTCCTCTGCTGTCGAGCAGCTGTGCAGTGCATTTCTTTTTTTGCTGTGATGTATTCTTGAAAACCTTGTGAGCTTTTTTTCCTTTCAATTTTTTAAATCCCTCTAAAAGGCCACCCTCTAAAAGGCCACTATTTACTGATGTCAAATAAAAAGTACTGTTTGTACTGCTTGTACACCTCGTGGGCATTGTGCAGGTGATTTAGGTTACTAAATGTCCACTTATTATTAGGAGACAAGCGCCTATTGTATCCGTTGGCGTTCTTCTTCTCAACATTAACCATAGCAAGTTTGGAGTCTCTAACTCACACCCTCTAGCACCACCAACAGTTCAAAGTTGCATTCATGTTTACGCTAATAACTTTTGAACCGTAAATTTTAAAAGCAAATTTTTTCCCCTCTGATTCCTTGGCTCCTGCCGAGTTGAACAAACACCAACATTTTAAATTCTACAGGTCAAGATTTTTCACAATTTTTAATAGTTCGAAAAACCTACTTTCAAACCATACCCACTTTTCCCATGTCAGCCATGTAACGAATCAGCTCATGACAGGAAATATGAATAATTAACCATAACTAGTTATAATTAACTATTCATATTTTAGATCCGCTGTAGATATTTAGCTGACCACTCAGGGTCAACTGTCTTGTCAATTCTAAGAACGTTAATTTCCTGGTTAAGGGAAATAACTTTCTTACTGTACAATTCTACAAAAGCTTGTAGCGTAAATCTGCATGATTAGTGACTCACAATGATTAGTGAGCAAACAATGAACACGTCAAGTGTGATACAAGTAAGGTTTTATTAACTACATAAACACTTAAACTAGTCTAACATACTACATAAACACATAAACTGGTCTAATATCCTACATACACACATAAGCTGGTCTAACATACACATACACACACACATACAGTTGGTATAGGAAAGGGTTAAAGTTTAACTCAATACAGAAAGAGACATAAGGAATGAAATTTATGAAACCATTTGCATATTCAGCAGATCTACACCTGAGGGAAGCGTCAGATTCTTAGTTCAAACACACCTTCGTAAAAAGGAGTAACTGATACTTAATGTATCAATTAATAAGACTAAGTTGATACTTGCACGTCTCGTCTGTCTGAAAAAGAGTCCTGATGCAATCTTAAGGCCCAAGATCATGCTGAAGTTGGTTGATGAGAAAGAACCAGTTTTGAGTCAGAGTAACGTGATGAATGGAAAGGACTAGGCCGAAAAAAAGGCCTGGCACAATGCTTTGGTACCCTGAAGCGTTTTCTCACATCTTCATCTTCGCATCTGACCGAACCACCGACTGGGGCGGGTCACATGGAGTGTGGCCTTTAAAGCCTGCAGAAGATTCACGCCTCTCAAGATGGGCTTGTCCAATGAGGAAGGCTGAATCCCAAGCGGGAGGTTGGAAATACAGGGGAGTTTTATGACTCTTTGTCTCTAAGCATGGTATTTCGCATATGTAATTCGCTTGGGTGTTGATGCACAAATTAGTAAAGATTCTTAGGACATCAATATGTTGCATAGGTATCAGCATGTAATATGCACTCTCAGTTAGATCATCCGAAGATGAATTCATAGAGACCAAACATGATATAGGTGAGGTTATATTAACTAGTGGTCTATCATAACATGCATAAAACAGCATACACTACAACAGACAATATACAAGACAGTAATGGTATACACAATGAACAAAGGATATGGGTATTCAATCAAAGAAAAGTTTTCCTATGAATTAATTAGTAGAAAAGTCAATTTCTACTGTGCATTTGTGCCTCTTGCTTCTGGAGAATGCAGCTGAGAGTGTGCTCGCATTCCACAAGGTTGTAAATGTATCGGGTTACCATGAAACCAGGGTCCTGTTCGGCGTCCTGGGGTGTTACAGAGTATTTGTGAAATCTAGCTAACAAAATATATATTGTGTGTTTGAGTGGTCCAGACGCTACAGCCATTTTGGGCCAAATTTTTTTGGGGGCGGGCCCCAAATTTTTTTTTTTTTTTTTTAATTTGTCATAAAATTTGATATTTACAAATGCATTGGCGTATCGTTATGAAACTCGGCATGTGTCTTCATCACCATGCCTTGATGGTACTTAATAAGTTTCGGGGTAATGCCACCTTTTGCTCAAAAGTTAAGAATTAAATTTCCAAAAATGCTAATAACTTTTGAGTACATTAGCCTATTGTAATGAAACTGGTCTCAATATATTCTTTGGGTCATGCTGAGAACATAGACACCCCTTTTGCCATAGAACTGAACTTGGCCTGTCCGTCATATTGATTTATGTTGAAAACCTACTTCTTCGAACTCCTCCTAGACCATTGGTCAAATCTTTACCAAATTTGACTCAGATCATCTTCAGACCATGCTGGAAAAAAGTTATTATTTCGGTGATACAAAGGTTGTGTTAACGCATCAACAAATTTTCTGGAATGATGCCAAACTGCATCTGAAGCTGTATCTCTGCAAAGCTTTGACATATTGACACCAAACTTTGTGTGTGCCATTGTCACCTCAGACTGACTATGCTGCATTAATGTGGTAACAGCGCCACCTATTGGTCAAAAGTGATAAACCATTCATTAACCATTAATAATACGGCATTTAGATTTTCTTTAAACACCTACTTTTTCGAACTCCTCCTAGATTTTCACCAAATTTGAGTCAGATCATCTTTGACATATTGACACCAAACTTTGTGTGTGCCATTGTCACCTCACACAGAACACACCACATTGATTTCACACCTATTGGTCAAAAGTGATAGCCCATTAAATAATCTTTCTAGTGGTTGTATTTATGATTTTTCATCTTAAAATGGCTTTAATTACTCTGTGCTGCAGTTGGTCTGATGCTTGCTGCATTCCTTGCTTCTTTAGTGCTTGGCTCCTTTATTACTGCTTGCAGCTATATTTGTTATTATTATTATTATTTTGGAAATAAATTAATATTTTTATTCAGCAAGATTGCATGAAATTGATCAGAATTGGCTTTCTGGTTTAAATATATATTAAACTAGTTATTTGAATTGTAACAATATTTCACAATACTACTGTTTTTTTTTTTTATCAAAAAATTAAATAAAATAAATAAAAAATCATACCATACACACACACACAAAACTTTTTAGCCAAAACTAAACGTTTTAGCCAAATTCAATGGCATCGCATTTATATTTTGAAAAAAGGTAATCCCAGAATGCATTGTGACTGTCTAGTGCTGACTATGACTATAAAAATTGGTTTAGTGTAATTAAAAATGTTAAAATATCGCAACATACTAATAGCAAACAATATTTGCAGCCTATATAGAGAGTTCCAAATCAGTCACAATTAGAAATCCCATTTCAGTTATGATACTGTCTTATAAGACAGAAACCTGTATGTAGACAATGGGGAAGCTCACTAGTTTTTGGAACAGAGCTATTATTTTTTGCTCAAAATATAGTCTTAAATAAAAGCATCACTAACCAGCAGCTTAGAATGATTAGCATGTCCTTTCAGCTGTATTCATATTGTTTTACAAGCGAGTTTCTTTACAAGACCTTCACCAACTGTTATCGGTTGTCTGTCATACTTCTAGCATGCAGCTAAATATAGTTTAGTTAATGTCTGAGGACAATTACAGTCTAACAAGCAGTTTTCTCATGCTGGAAGAATACAGTAAATTCATGCAACAATATTGAGTGAGACAGATCTGCCTGGGTGGAGAACATATTTATAGATTCATTTGTATAGGTCCAATTACTTTCATATTTGTTCCTATTTATAGTGCCACATCACAATTTTGCAAGCATTAATATTCAGGAAATCCCTAAATGATAGAGCAGCTAAACAGATGCAGACCAAGTGCAGCTTTAAAGCATTAATCTTTTTTGTTCTTCGACTTTAATAAATCCTCTCGATCTATTACCATGTACTTCCTTCATCAGTCTAGTAATGTATAGCCTAATCAGTCATCTTGTTGTTATATTATTGGATAAAAAGACTTGCTGAATGAGCTCCAAGGAATAGTGTAGGATTCATGATCTCCTAATACTGGCAACAAAGACTGATAAAATGAGCGATTTGAAAGAGAATGCAAATAAAAAATAAATTGTGTTGCACAGAATGATAAAACGTGTTAAGGCTGAAGTATAAATATTGCATATGTCTTTTCTGAAATGAGGACTGTATGCATTTCTTCTTATGCACACTGTAGACGGCAGTCAGACTGCATCAAGGGACTAATTTCCTTCTCACCCTTCTAAGCAGATGGTCATATTTACTTGGTTGATGTCCCAAAATAACTTTAGTCTTAATTAATAAACAAATTTGCTAATAATATGAAGGGAACCATGAACACAGAGGTTCCTCAATTAGCAGGATTAGTTAGTCAGGGAGCATATAATCCAAGCAGAGGCGTTTACATGCTGCAGATTAGTCCACCTTTTTCACAAGCTTTCATTGTGATGAAATTCAGAGCAATAATGCAACTTGTTTGTTTCTCTGACAACCCCTTTGAACTTGAACACATCTAAACGTTGATGTATTACTATTGCGATTTAATGGGCAAATCACTAGCAGTCACACCCATGTGTGGTAAAAACAGCCCTTAAGTAAACTTTTATCTGAGGACACCAAAGGGTCTCAAATTACTGAATCAGGTTTTTAAATTAAATGACAACTAAGTGGGATATATGAAGGAAAGTGTTTTGCATGAGTTAAGCCATTATTGTCTCATGTCCACACACTGCTGCGTTCTGTCTCTCCTCACATTCCATAGCTCTGTAATCTGCTAATAGAACTTCTGGATTATAAAAGAGAAATTGGTTACACTTTATTTTGATAGTCCACTTTAGACATTCTACTAACTGTAAGTAACGTCTCGGTTACGTATGTAACCCTCGTTCCCTGAAGGAGGGAACGGAGACGTCACGTCGGAGGACCGACGAAATTGGGATCTTGCTTAGAGGGACCAATCTACTTCGAGGTAAACTAAACGAGCCAATGCACATTATTGATTATTGATTATTGCATCCAGCTGCCGCTGATCACAACGTGAGTATAAGTAGGCAGCAGGTGCAGCGCATATTCAGGTTTTCGCTGAGGAGCCGAGCCGGTGACCCAGCCGCTCAGCGGTGGTACAGGAGCTGTGGCGACGGGACGTGACGTCTACGTTCCCTCCTTCAGGGAACGAGGGTGACATACGTAACCGAGACGTTCCCTTTCAGTCGGTCACTCTCGAAGTCACGTCGGAGGACCGACGAAATGGGGATCCTACCAAAGGGCCACAGCTACCAGTGTCCTGTGGAAGCCACCTGCGCCCCTTTTTTTGCATAGTCCAGTGCTTATTCACAACGAAGACATACACATATGGACATCCCTTAGGTCCATATGGAAGAATGGAGGTGATTGAACCCTCTAGGAATGGCAGAAGTCTGCCGGGGAAAAACAGGCTCAAGGCTATACCGTGGACTTAAAACATATGGGATCCACTTAGGTCTTACAAATGGAACCCAGCCTTCTACCGGTTCTCGAGGATTCAGCGAGTGAAGGCCTGGCGCAGGACGCTCCGCCACATCTGGCTGCCGAGGGTATGGAGGAACTCAACAGGGTCTACTAAATGGACTCTCTGGAGTGGTTTTAGCAAATCGACCCGAAGCCGGGGCCTCTCAGTGATTCTACCCATTTGAGGTGAAAACACAGAAGGATACCGGCTCCACACAAAGGCTACAGAACCTAGCAAACGTGTTGGGGGTTGCCCAGCCCGCAGCCCTACAAATATCCGTCAGCGAGGCGCCACGAGCCAGCACCAAGGAGGATGCAACACCTCTAGTTGAGAGAGCTCGCAACCTGATGGGCAGGGCACACCCTGTGCCTGAAAAGCCAGGGTGATGCATCCACTATCCAGTGGGCATTCCTCTGCTTTGAGACGGCATTCCCCTTCCGCCGGCCTCCGTGACAGACAAAGAGCTGTTCTGAGGTCCTAAAGCTTTGTGTCCAGTCTACGTAGCACCTTAATGCTCGGACGGGACAGAGCAAAGCTAGGGATGGGTCTGCCTCCTCCGAGGGCAGCGCTTGGAGGTTCACCACATGATCCCTGAAGGGAGTAATAAGAACCTTGGGCACATAGCCGGGCCGGGCCTCAGGGTTACCTGGGAATCAGCCGGCCCGAAATGCGTGCAGGTCCCCTACCCTCTTGATAGAGGCCAATGCCAGCAGGAGCAAAGTCTTCATTGAGAGGAACTTCAGCTCCACTGCCTGTAAAGGCTCAAACGGGGCCTGCTGTAGTGCCGTGAGCACCAGACTCAGGTCCCAAGAGGGTATAGAGGGGGACCGTGGAGGATTTAACCTTCTCGCCCACTTAAGGAATCTGACGACCAGGTCATGCTTCCTCAACGACCTCTTTCTATGGGGTCGTGGTTAGCAGCGATCGCAGCGACATGAACTTTAAGGGTGGAGGGAAACAGCCTTCGCTCCAACCCTTTGCTGCAAAAAGGACAGCACAAACTACGATCGGGCATCTTTGGGGGTCTTCTCGGTGAGAAGAACACCACTCAACGAACAGGTTCCACTTCAAAGCATAGGCGTGTCTCGTAGACGGTGCTCTCGCTGAAGTGATGGTGTCAACTACCCCTTGGGGTAGGCCACCTAGAACCTCCGCGTCCCGTCCAGGGACCAGACATGAAGTTTCCAGAGGTCTGGACGTGGGTGCCAAAGGGTGCCCCATCTCTGAGTCAGTAAATCCTTTCTCAGAGGAACCGGCCAGGGAGGGGCCTGTTGCGAGGAGCATTAGTTCAGGGAACCAGGTCCGGGTAGGCCAATAGGGCGCCACCAGCAGGACCTGCTCCTCGTCCTCCCTGACTTTGCACAGGAACTGTGCCAGAAGGCTCACTGGGGGAAACGCATACTTGCGAAGGCCCCGCGGCCAGCTGTGTGCCAGAGCGTCCGTGCCGAGTGTTCCGTCGGTCAGGGCGAAGAACAACTGGCAGTGAGAGGTTTCTGGAGAGGCAAACAGGTCTACCTGAGCGGCTCCGAAACGTCCCCAAACCAGCTGGACCGTCTGGGGATTGAGTCGCCATTCTCCCGGGAGCGCAGACTGGGACAACTCGTCGGCTGCCCGGTTGAGCAACCCAGGAATGTGAACAGCACGAAGCGACCTGATGCTTCTGACTCCAGAGGAGGAGGTGGCGGGCGAGTTGCGATAAACAACGGGAGCGCAGACCACCTTGTTGGTTTATGTATGCAACGGTCGCCGTGTTGTCCATTCGAACCAGCACGTGCTTGCCTCGTAAGCACACTTTGAGACGGCTCAGGGCAAGGTGCACATCCAGCAACTCGAGGCAGTTGATGTGCCAGTGCAGTCGGGGCCCCGTCCAAACCCCTGACACTGCAAGCCCGTTGTACGTGGCCCCCCAGCCTGTGGTTGAGGCATCCGTGCAAACCACAACATGCCTGGAGACCTGCTCCAGGGGCACTCCTGACCGGAGGAACGCAAGGTCTGACCACGGGGGTGAGGTTTGGCGGCAGGCCGGTGTAACTAGGACCCGGAAAGTGCCGCGTTGCCACACCCACCACGGGACTCGGCCATGGAGCCAGTGCTGCAGCGGTATCATATGGAGTAGCCCCAGTGGCGTGGCTGCCGCCGTGGCCGCCATATGCCAGGAGCCTCTGAAAAAATTTCAGTGGGACCGCCATCCTGCTCTTGTTAATGTATTCAAGCAGTTCAACACCGACTGAGCACGATCCTGCGTGAGGCGTGCTGTCTGTCCGACCAAGTCCAAATCCATACCGAGAAAAGAGATCCTCTCCAAAGAGAGTTTGCTCTTTTCCCAGTTGAACCGAAGGCCCAACAGGCTGAGGTGTGAAAGCACCAATTCCCTGTGCTCGCACAACGATCTGAGATGGGCGAGTATGAGAATCACGAGGTAGTTGAGGAGCGAATGCCCTGCTCTCTCGTGGGAACAAGGGCTGCCTCCGTAACCTTCGTAAAGACACGGGGGACAGGGACAGCCCGAAGGGGAGGACATTGTACTGATATGCCCGTCCTTCGAACGCAAACCGCAGGAATGGCCTGTGGCGCGGAAGGATTGAAACATGAAAGTACGCATCCTTCAGGTCAATCGCTGCGAACCAGTCTTGGGGACGGATACACCTGAAAATGCATTTCTGCGTGGGCATCTTGAACGGGAGCCGGTGAAGGGCCGGTTCACGACGCGCAGGTCCAAGATAGGTCTAAACCCACCGCCTTTCTTGGGTACAACAAAGCAGGGGCTGTAAAACCCCATCTCCATATAGGCTGGAAGGACCGGCTCTATCGCATCCTTTGCCAGTAGGACTGCAATCTCTGCACGCAAGACAGGGGCATCTGCTGCTTTCACTGACGTAAAGTGGACGCCCCTGAACTTGGGAGGGCGCCGGGCGAACTGAATCGCATAGCCGAGCCTGACGGTTCGACGGAGACATCGAGACGGGCTGGGTAGCTCTAGCCAGGCTCCAAAACGCCGCGCAAGTGGCATCAACGGAAAAACAGACGTACCCGCAGCGGGGCAGCGTGGAAAAATGCAGGGACCCGGCCCGGGCGTCTCGTAGCCGGTCCGAGGCGGGGTCTGGTGTGTGCAACACTGACCTGCGTTTGAGCAGAGGGTGCGTGGGTAGTCCGTTGGTTCGTCCTCCCGATCCGCCCACATGCTGCTCACTGGCGAGAGAGGAGGGAGAGTGTGATACGTACTAGATCGTCCACAAACCCCCGTCCCCTCTGGGGACCCAAAAAAATAGAGGAATTGCTCTTTGTCGAGAATTGGGTACCACCGACCGAGGTCATTGGTTGGAAAAAGATTCTCGCCCGGCCCTCCTCCGGGGGAGGGAATGGTGTGCTTACCATCTCCTGAAGAGCACGTCCCTCCACCTCTGGGTCGCCCATCTCCGGGCCTCTTGCTCTCTCGCTTGCCACCAGGTTTGGCGGGGGCCTGGACGGGCGGGGCGGCTGCCCTGCGACCGGCTCCACGGCACAGCTTGCTGGAGGCCGCAGGAGCTCTGCTCTTGTTTGGCGGTGGCAGGGGGGCCGCCCTCGGCGACGGCAGCAGCTGCACACCGGCAGGATGTACCTGATGGCCTCAGTCTGCTCTGGTCAGCGGAGAACCACTAGGCACGTTCTCCACCGTGTCGCCGACAAGCCGGCATGGGACACGGGGGCATTCAAGAATCGTGTCTTGTCCGTCTCGCGCATGTCAGCAGTCACAGCCAGAAATGGCGCTCCCAGACCACCATAGTGGACATCGCACGACCCAGAGACCGCGCCGTAACCTTCGTCGCTCGTGGCGCGAGGTCCGCCGCGGTGCGGAGTTCTCTCTGAACTTCCAGGTCGTGACCACCCTCGTGCAAGTCCCTCAGTGCCTTGGCCTGGTGCACTTGCAATCACGCCGTAGCGTGTAAGGCGGAGGCAGATTCTCCACAGGTCGTATAGGCATCGCTGGCCAGCCGAGTACCTACAGACCCGGGAGAGGAGACACGGTTCTCCCTGCCGGTTGGAGGCAGTATTAGGACAAAACTGCATCGCAACCGACCGCTCAACCGGGGGGACCCTTGTAACCCCCTAACTGCACCACCATCGAGGGTGGTGAGGAAGGAGGAACCAGCAGATCAGTTTCCGTTAGTAAAAAGGTGCTGTCCATGACCTGATGAGCTCCTCATGCACCTCCGGGAAGAAAAGCACCGAGGCGGGGCGCTGAGAACCAACACGGACCGCCCCGGGAACCAATCGTGCAAACTTGAGGGCTCGAGACACGGTTAAAGTCTTCACTCGAGCCCTACCCCTAAGGCGGCCCGGGAAAGCATAGCCATTATTTCTGGATCCGATCCAGGCATTGCTACGGTCCCGGAGGAGAGCAGCGCAGCCGAATCTTCCTCTCCAGAAAGCTCTGGCTCACCCTCCAATGCTGCAACCGACATCCGATCGTCAGGAGGAGCCTCGGAAAAAACAGGTGGTACCCCCCAGGAGGGTCCAGCCTACTCTTTTTGAGAGCTCCGCTGGTTTCAAAGTGCAGGCGGGCTTGGGCATCCCCGGAGGGGAATTCCACACCGTGACCGTAAGACCAGTCCGCCCACCGCTACAAGAAGGACGCCCCCGGCTGCCACCAGAAGGAACCCCAGATCTAGACAGTGGCATGGGCACTCCGCCCCTTTGCAGGTAACGGAGTCCGGTCCGCAACTCCGAGATGGTCATACCCCCGCAATGGGAGCATGAGCCATCCACGAAAGCCACCTCAGCGTGCTTCATGCCCAGGCACGAGAGGCAGCGATCGTGACCATCACCCAGCGCCAGGTAACGACCGCATCCAGAACGCCCGGGTGATACGTTGTCTATAGCAAGACCCACATCTTCTTTATAAAGACGTAACGTCAAGTTTGCCAAGCAACGTCGTCTTTAGAAAGACGCACCCGAAATTGCTCTTTTAGGGGAAAAAGATCTTTTAGCGTGCTGAGGCGCACAGGAGAGATGATCACCTGCAACACAAACAGGGGGTAGTGCAGCCTGATGTGTGCAACCCACTCGACACGGGAAACCACCGCCGCTGAAGCGCCGTCCGCCAACACGAAGAGCTCTCCAAGAGCGTGCTGAACTCGTTCAGTCTTCTCTCCGTAGAGTAGTCAGGAGCGGAACGATATGATCGCTCGGCTCCGAAGCGAAAAGCTGAATATGCGCTACACCTGCTGCCTACTTATACTCACGCTGTGATCAGCAGCAGCTGGATGCAATAATCGCATGCCAATGTGCATTGGCTCGTTTAGTTTACACTCGAAGTAGATTGGTCCCTCTAAGCGAGATCCCCAATTCGTCGGTCCTCGACGTGACGTCGAGAGTGACCGACTGAAAGGGAACTTTGTAACTACATGTCAACTACATGTCAACTAATTCTCATTAATTTGCAACTACATGTCTACTAACTCTCAGAGTAGACTGTTAGGGTAGGTTTAGGGTTAGTAGAATAAGTTGACAAAGAAAATGTTAGAAAATATTAAGCAGACAGTCTACTAACACTCTACTAACTGCTAGTTGACATGTAGTTGCAAAGTTAATTACTGTTAATAGAATGTCTAAAGTGGACTATCGAATAAAGTGTTACCGAGAGAAATTTTATTAAGACAGTAATGTTTAACTTTTTTCTTTTTAAATTGATGTTATATAGTGGTGTATAGATATATATACAGTGGGGAAAAAAAGTTTTTAGTCAGCCACCAATTGTGCAAGTTGTCCTACTTAAAAAGATGAGAGAGGCCTGTAGTTTTCATCATAGGTATACCTAAACTAGGAGAGACAAAATGAGAAAAAAATCCAGAAAAATCACATTGTAAGATTTTTAAAGAATTAATTGGTAAATTATGGTGGAAAATAAGTATTTGGTCAATAACAAAATTTCATCTCATACTTTGTTATCTTACCCTTTGTTGGCAATGACAGAGGTCAAATGTTTTCTGTAAGTCTTCACAAGGTTTTCACACACTGGTATTGCTGGTATTTTGGCCCATTCCTCCATGCAGATCTCCTCTAGAGCAGTAATGTTTTGGGGCTGTCGCTGGGCAACACGGATTTTCAACTCCCTCCAAAGATTTTTCTATGGGGTTGAGATCTGGAGAATGGCTAGGCCACTCCAGGACCTTGAAAAGCTTCTTACGAAGCCACTCCTTCGTTGCCCGGGCGGTGTGTTTGGGATCATGTCATGCTGAAAGACCCAGCCACGTATCATCTTCAATGCCCTTGCTGATGGAAGGAGGTGTTCACTCAAAATCTCACGATACATGGCACCATTCATTCTTTCGTTTACACGGATCAGTCGTCTGGTCCCTTTGCAGAAAAACAGCCCCAAAGCATGATGTTTCCACCCCCATGCTTCACAGTAGGTATGGTGTTCTTTGGATGCAACTCAGCATTCTTCTCCTCCAAACACGACAAGTTGAGTTTTTACCAAAAGTTCTATTTTGGTTTAATCTGACCATATGACATTCTCCCAATCATCTTCTGGATCATCCAAATGCTCTCTAGCAAACTTCAGACGGGCTTGGACATGTACTGGCTTAAGCAGGGGGAGTACTGGCACTGCAGGATTTGAGTCCCTGGCGGCGCAAGTGTGTTACTGATGGTAGCCTTTGTTACTTTGGTCCAGCTCTCTGCAGGTCATTCACTAGATCCCCCCATGTGGTTCTGGGATTTTTACTCACAGTTCTTGTGATAATTTTGACCCCAAAGGGTGAGATCTTGCGTGGAGCCCCAGATCGAGGGATATTATCAGTGGTCTTGTATGTCTTCCATTTCTAATAATTGCTCCCACAGTTGAGTTCTTCACACCAAGCTGCTTACCTATTGCAGATTCAGTATTCCCAGCCTGGTGCAGGTCTACAATTTTGTTTCTGGTGTCTTTGACAGCTCTTTGGTCTTGGCCAAACTTGAGTTTGGAGTGTGACTGTTTGAGGCTGCGACAGGTGTCTTTTATACTGATAACAAATTCAAACAAATGCCATTAATACAGGTAACGAGTGGAGGACAGAGGAAGCTCTAAAGAAGAGCGGTCTGTGAGAGCAGAAACTTGCTTGTTGTGGGACCAAAATATTGCGAAGCACCAGGAATTACCATTAATTATTTAAAATCATACAATGTGATTTTCTGGAATTTTTTTTCTCATTTTCTCTCATAGTTGAGGTATACCTATGATGAAAATTACAGGCCTCTCTCATCTTTTTAAGTGGGAGAACTTGCACAATTGGTGGCTGACTAAATACTTTTTTGCCACACTGTATATATATAGTGGAGCGAATGTTAATGAGCTACAACTGCGCCATGAACCGGTCTCGAATCCCACGGAGAAGCTCCGGAAAGATCAGGCTCTGTTCCAGAAGCAAATCACTGAGGGTGCTTTAGCCTTCATGTACATCTATTTTGATACATCATATTTTGTCCAGTCCATTTTTTTTTCGTTTTTTTTAAATGAAATTTAAAATCAATTCACTATGTCAATCAGTTCGATTTCAAGATTTATATGCGGATGTCACTCCCGAAACTTTGCAGCGTGTACGCCGCTTTGGTCCTCTTAGCAGCATGAAAAACAAAACTTTTATTCAAAATCTGAATGGATTATATGTAGCCAAGAAAGCGCAAAGACCGCTCCCTATATTATAGCCTATATTCACTGAAAAGCTGTCACTCATTTAAGTTTGTCGCAATCTCAGAAAATTCTGTTATAATCAACGAATCTCTACACCGCACAATTAATCTCTTATTTACATTGTGTCTACACATTGTTCGTTATAATGAGAGAATTTGCGAGCTTGCAGAACTCAGGACTGAAGAAAACACTGGAGTTTTAAGCAGTGAGTGGATTCTGACTAACTGAAACACCTCTGATTGGCCGTTGCATTCCAGAAATCAACAGATATGTCTGTGATTGGCTACAATGTTCAACGCTGCAAAAATGCATTATAAATAGAAACCTTTGATGATCTCCAAAGCGCAAGCAACAAAAGCGAGTCTGCTGAGTGGCAGCTGCCGCTTACTTTAGATTTGTTGTTTGTTTATTTTCTTATTACAGTTAAGTTTGCCGGTTCCTGCTTCCTCTTTCCATCAGTCTTGACCTTTGTTACATACATACTTACATACATTTTCTTTAAATCATCCTGGCAACCCATTTTTATCAGTCTCGTGACCCAGGGTTTAAAAACCACTGTATGAAGCAGATATCTCTTTTTACCTCCCATCTTGCAAGTGTAATGTCCCTTTTAAACACCTTTCAAAGCCTGTGGCTGTCACATAAAAAAGTGTGTAAACAGAGTGGGGTAAAAATCACAGACTTGGAAGTGCATGCTGGAAACAAATTTTCTTGTATTCAACAACTTTGACAGGTACCAAAATAATTATTTGATTTTATTATTTTGTATTTAGGAATTATGTATTTTTCTAGCCTGTGCTTATTTTCTTTAAAGATTTTTAAGATGATTTACATTTTTAAATTAAATTAACATGGTCTGATCTAGTCATCTGCAGTATCGATACTATAGGTGGGATGTTTTTACCATCATATTAGTACCGTTTGAAAGGGTACTTTTTTTTTTGTTTGACAGTATGCAGCAGAACGAGCTTAATATAAAATCTTTCGGCAGTTTATGAAGTATAATTTTGTGTTTTCTTGCATATTGAGCAAGTAAGTTGAAGAAAAAAAAAACATTGCTGCTAAAATCTATTTTCGCTTGATGCATGATGGCACTGGTTGACTATTGTCATCATGTACTATATGCCTTGTCAAGGTTTGTTACATATAATTCCCTATTTTATTCAGGGGAATAATCCAAAGCTTCTAAGAGAAATCTTCAATGTTCCATTTCAATTAGTCTGATTGAGTAAAACCTTATAGATCTTATTATATCTGGCATTTTAACTGATTCCTCTAAATCCCATATGTCATGGGCTAATTCTCTAATTTGAAAGTATTCTACATTGGGGAAGTCTGGACCCATCACTGTTATGAACAGTAATAACAAAAGACAGATGACGCACCACAATGCCAAATCTATTCATGGTCCATTCAAGTTTGATCAATTTCGTCAGTTTTAAAAGATGTTTCTGGTTTTCTTTTAAATATATGGAGCTCTTAGTGTAATCATGGGACTCGTACATCACAATTACTCATGAAACACAGTACATTTACAGGTCTTTTCTTCCTGCGCTCAAGACCTTGTTAGGACATTATCACTAGCAATACTGTGAGTCACACTGCAATGACTCAGTTCTTAGTTCCTGCTTTCTTCTGTTAATTTTGGCAAGTACACTACTGGCAGTGTCGACTCCGTAGCGAATCACATACACACCATCACCACCCACTTAGTCTCACTTAGCGCGAATCGAGCACACTCACAGTTGAACAAGCACGTAATAAACGGCTGCCGACACACACCCTTACGCTAATTGCTCAATGCCTCTAACACTAAGATAACAACAAACTCTGCCAAACAGGCCCTGATCAGTCCGCGTTGAGTGCAATAATAAGAATGGGGTCATCTACAATTCATTCGGCCCAAGCCGTCGCGGCGTTAACCTTACCCCTCGCGCATAATGATCCCTTAATACCTCAGGCCCCCACGCACAAGCTAACCATAACTTACAATCCACGCAGCTCTCATGCGCTCCCTGTCGACGTGCTATTTGCCCCCACCGTGCACTTAGCAAAGCACGGACAAACGAATAGCTCTACCCCTATCAGGATCACTGTCATAAATCCAGCAATAACCCCAAAAACTACCTTCACCTCCACCACTACCCATCATTCCCATTTGCAGAAAGCCCATCCCACCGTAGTTGTCGCTAAATTAATATTCAAAGGTTAAGAGGTCTGTGCCTAGCGTGTAATGTGGAAGCAGACTAGTTAGTTAGAGCAGGTTCACTGAGCTCTTGCATTAAAGCATTGCACATGGATCATTTATGATTTCCATTGTCCCTCCTTCTGAGGGAATACATTTTGAATTATTTATGCCCTCTTCATGCTTGTGGAAACGGAACATTTTAGTCTGTGTCGGCCATTCACTCATAATCAAGCGGTGAAACATTCGCTGTAGCTGGGGGAATAATGTTCATCTCTTGTTATTAAGTTCCACCATCTATTTCTCACTGCCTCCAGGGACCCAATACCCCTACTGGAGAGAAGAAAAAGATCAAGTTGTGAACTTGTAGCCAGAGTGAACCAGGATGTATTGCATTGCAATGGTTATTCATACATATTGCGATTTATTTTGTTATTTTTTTAGACTGCTTTGTGTTCGTACAGTTGTCTTGTGTCCTAAATGGGACAGCATGTGCCATGTTTTGATGTATCACCGTGAGAGCCGGGGACCTGACCCTCGTCTATTAGACATGGAAAGCAAAGTGGTTTTATTTGTGAAATCTGTGTCAAATGTCAAATCTTTTAATCATGTTTTTGTTTTTGCACAAATGAAAATGGATGGACGTTGTGAACCCAGCAAACGAAAGGTGCTGCAGGTTAATAGCGGCGTCTATTTTGCACAATTTGTACAGTTACTCTTTTCTAATATCATTAGGGAAATTAGCTGTGAGGTGATTTATTCACTTATTTATTAAATAAATAATTTAAACACATACCGAATCTTAAGTATGCAAGAGGAAGACAAATTGGCAAGACAACTCTGCCCCTCTTAAGTAGAACAAAGATAAATCAAGTAATAAACGTACGGCCGTGTTTTGCATAGCATTAATTAGAGCTGCTTTAATTTGCCTAGAACATGCATGGATCCGTTTAAATGTGTCTTACATATTTTAAGGGTGGAGATGAATTATGATAGAGGGGGAGTTAGCTCTGTGTTGTTCGTTTCATAGTCATGCTGTACACCTGACCGTGCTTATCTTATTTCTCCTATATTTTCATACAGAAATTCCTTTATGTGATGATCACAAAAATGTACCAAAATTAAACTAACTAAAAGTACCAACGGTACCTTGTTTTTTAAACATATGCCATGATAATAACCACTTAATATTTGTGCCAGTGGGTAAAGGGTTTGTTACCGGTTACAGTTAATTTCTGCTGGTAGAAGCCATATCTACATCATTATGTGTGCAAAAACAAAGACTGTATGGCCTGGTTTCACAGACCGGGTTTTACAAAAATATAATGCCAGGATTAAGTCATAGTTCAATTAGGACATTTTAAGTAGCTTTTATAAACATAAAACATAAAAAAAACCTTACTGGTGTGCATCTTGAGACAAATCAATGACACTTACCTACTTTGAGAAATGTTTTGATAGTCCACTTTAGACATTCAACTAAAAAAACTCTGCAACTACATGTCAACTAGCAGTCATTAGAGCATTATTAGGCTGTCTGCTTAATATCTACTTTATTTTGATGGTCGCTCAACATATGTTCTACTGACTATAAGTAACTTTGCAAGTATGACAGCTTATTCTACTAACCCCAATCTAACAGTCTACAAATACTCTAATGAGAGTTAGTTGACATGTAGGCTAGTTGCAAAGTTACTTACAGTTAGTAGAATGTCTAAAGTGGACTATCAAAATAAATTGTTACCGTTTATTTCGGTTTAAACCGGCTTAGACATGCATTTTAGTCTGGGACAAGGCTCAAGCCTTGTCTGTGAAACCAGGGGATTATATCCAAGATGGTTAACTTATATTAATATGAATGGCAGAAAGTGCATCACGCAATATGACGAAATAAGTCCCGCCTTCTGAATAAATCAGCCAATCACCATCATGTCACTGCAGTTCCCACTAGAATCTCAGATTTCTATAGAAGATATATAATGTTTATAATAAATAATAGTCAAACACTAGTAAAAAATAACAAAATTAAAAATAAAAGTACAGAAACTTTACAAACTATTAATAAAAATGATACAATTATTGTCCTGCCAAAGCAAAATAGCTGCCTGGATGCATTGCAAATATGGCCACCGAAAGAACTGAATTTCCTTGAAAAAGACTTTCACAAAAAAATGTAATTCAAAATTAGTCATGTATGCTCATGAAACAGATATTTTTGAAATCGATTTTGTAATAGATTATAATCATTTGTCATTCTAAATTCCTTGTTTTTTTTTTTTGTTTTTTTTACTGTAGCCTGGTGTGTAGTGCAAGTCCTTTGACATGTTGCAACAACACAAGTTCAATTCCTCCTCAGGTCAATTCCCACCCCTCCTCTCTTCTCCCCATTGTTTCCTGTTGTTGCTTCACTGTCCTGTATGATTAAATGCTAAAAACACAAAGTGTGCAGTCCCTATATGCAAACATCTTCTTTTAAAGTTTGAAACATAAAAACAAATATTTTCCCAACAGCACCCAGCCTCTCTCTCAACGATTGTTTTTGCTGTGCGGCTGAATTAGCTATTAGAGCGATGTGACTTTTGTGCATAAATGGTCTCTTCCCTCCTGCCAAACAATGTCTAATACATCTGAGAGGGGTGAATATTGATGCCGCCGGTGACGGTCACACAAAAGGTGGGTATTTAGAATGAGTCTGCGAGGGTCATGAACAGTATTTTAAGCTGGCAGTTTAACCCTGCATCCTGTCAGCACTGACCTTTTGCCAACCCCAACGAGTGGCTCATTCCTCCCTGCTTGAGTTCTCTTCTTTAGATGGAGAGAGAGCGAGAAAGGGAGGGAGGAAAAAGAGGGATGCATGAGAGGTGTCAGACAGAGACGTTTACATGAAAAGGAGTTAGGACTTGAAAGCCAGTGCTATTTTGCAGTCACCCCATACGTTTGTTTTATTCCTCTTCCGTAACTGTTTCAATTCATCTCCTCTACATTTGCTTTTTTTCTTTTATTACTGTTTCACAAGCTGGCAAATTGATGTGTGGCCCGGGCATCGCCCGCGTGAGGATGCTAATCCGGGGGCGTTATTGACCCGCCTAAGAGCTCGTGCGACCTCCGTTTGACCCGGTGTTCACCTGCAGTTGACCTTGAAGGGAGCCTTCTCACTCTGACACACACACTTGCTTTCTCTCTCTCACACACACTCACACATGCACAAAGGGTAAATCATGGGTTAGAACCTCTCACCTCTTTGTGAGTTCTTGATTATGAGCGCTGGTGTGAATGGGACTGAGAAAAAAACAAAAAATTTGAAAAGGGGAGGGGGTGGCCAGTGTGGAAAATAGCTGTTAAGGGTTGGGGGAGGGGGGGGGGGGGTTACATATACTGCTCTCCTTTTAATGCATTCCTTGCTAATTTCACTTTAAATTTAAACATAAAATCAATTACACTCTGAACATGAAAATATTCGTATTATCATAGAAGTTGGAAATGTCAAAGTATATGTGGGGAGTGTGTGCAATGTTGAAAAGTCAAAGATTATATTATGTTTTATTTTCTTTATTTTTTTTTATTTTATTGCCTCACTGTAGCTTAAACAGCAGAGCATGGCACTAGTGTCACCAAGGTCATGGGTTTAATTCACAAGGAAAGCAAGAGCTGAAATAAAATGTGTACCTTGAATGCAATACAAGTTGCATTTTGTAATGGTCTGACTAATGTATAAAATGATTTTAAAAAGTAAAAAAAGGTTTAATTAATTATTTACATATATATTTATTTTCATACTATTTATTTTCTTTTATTCAGTTAGGACAACTAAAATGTCAAAATGACTGTAAAGACAATTATAATGCTATTTTTTTTATTTTATTATAATGTAGAATTGTAAAATGTTTATAGTGTTATAATGTTCTGTTCAAATATATACTTGTTCTTTGAATTTAAATTCATCAAAGAATCTGAAAAAAAAATCTACAAAAAAGATTAAGCAGCACACATGTTTGCAAAATTGTAATAACAAATGTTTCTTAGCACCATCAGCATCATAATCTATAGACCACAGGGAATAACTTACATTTTAAACCATATAAACAAAGGAATTTTTATGTGATTAGTATTATTGATTTATTTATAAAAAAAATGTAGCATGGGGGTGAAAATTATGTATATGCATTTTCTTACTTCAGACAACGCTAACACACAATCTTTATATACTTATAAAAAATATTTCTAGATACTTATACTTTAAGCATATAAATATATTTTAAGATTCTGCACTACTTATAGGTAACTAATGAAACTTACACCAACTCTATGGATTTCCAACTAAAGAGCGGAACGCAAAATTAAATTCTGAAATTTGTGAAGTTTTCTCTTCAACATTTCACTCAAATTATTATGTAGATGCAATAATTTGTTATTTAAACAAAATGCTTTAAAATACAAAATTGCCATATAGAAACCTTCACTAGTGTGACCCCACTTTATGCATGTCTGTGTGTGTGTGTGTGTGTGTGTGTGGGTTTGTTTGTGTGTTTGTGTGTGGTGGGGGATGGATTGGAGAAATGGGAGGGACCGTGATTTAAACCTGTTTGAAAGCTTTCTGTAATTATACATGAATTATCCATGAAGGCCTTGATGTTAAATCTGTCTCTGTCGACGTGAGGTTTGTCTGTTAGAGGTGACAGACAGACTGTGGTTAAGCTTCTCAAATCACTCTCAGGTATTTTGAGGGCTTATGCCACCAAAGGTGCACTTAAGTCTCGACACAAGTTCTTTTCATAGTTTCTGTCACTGGAAAATTGTACACAAAGCAATTAGTCTAATGTATGGTACAAGACTTTGGTTTCATATCCTGTGGGCCGCAGTTCCTCTGGCCAGTGGGGCAAAGCACTTATGGCACTTTTCCACTGCATGGTATGGCACGGCTCGCTTTTGGGGGGTTTTCCACTGTGTACAGTACCTGGTACCTGGTACTTTTTTCAGTGCCACCTCGGCTGAGGTTCCAAGCGAGCCGTACCGTTACCAAAATGTGACGTGTAAACCCTGCTGATCACTGATTTGCTGGAGAGAATCGTCACTACCTGCATCATTGAACTTGTGACACGAGACACTAGACCCTCTAGATTAAATCAGCACAGCCAGTGAGAATCAAACGCAACTTTTTTTGAAAGAACGCAACAGTTTTGAATGAGTGCACCTTTTTTTAAACAACAAAATAATGGCTGTTTCGTGGTCTGTTGAGGAAGTAGAGACATTCCTCTTGTTGATAGCCGAGGAGCGGATCCAGCGAGAGCTTGATGGGACGACGCAGAATAACATTAACATTACAGTGACCCCTATAAATTCCACTTTATTCTAGGGGTCCTGAGGTCGACCCTTTGCTCTGTCCCCACTTTATATCGGTCTTTTCAATATCACAACCCAAAGGAAACAATCCCAAGTTGAATAAACCAATTACATGTGTTGAAGTACTGCCTGAAATTCCAAACATATTGTCATAAATGCATGGCTTAATTATGTTTTTGTCATTTGTTTCATTACAGATTCAGAGCCTCATATTTGCATCATTAATTTTGGACTCCTCCAAATAGCTTGGTTCTTCTGGGATGTGTGCGATCTCTGGAGAAGACCTAGATACAAGAAACAAAGAACTCATCTACCTAAAGGATCCAAATCTAACCAATCTGTTACAAGTAACATTTCATTATCTCTTCAGATACAAACCACAAGGTCCCGCAAATAGAGGCCTATTTTTCCGGCTCTGCTAATAGAATTGAATTTCACAGAGTGTAACTTAAATTAGACATTCCATAGCAGCCCTGAATGGCATAAATAATCGGCATGGGTGACTAATTTGGCAGAGCGTGTGCTAAGTACACAAATCCCCTTTTTTTCCAACTCTCGCCCGAGGTTTGCGAAGAGCAGCGCACAACCCACAGACAAAGGCAATGCTCGGCTCATATAAATTAACATAGTAAATGACCTGGAGAAGAAGGCACAGTAAATAATCTGATTTAATCAACTCTGAGTATGCGTGGGATGGAATGGAGACGTCCATGAAAATATCCTGTTTTGTCTGCGTACCCTGAATAAACCTTTCACAGGGAAGCCATTCTCTGCGAGTCTCTGGGGTTGAGGACAAGTTATTACCTTCACACTGAAAAATGTTCTCTTTTTTTTTTTTTTTGAGGAGCAAGTTGAGCAAAAACTGACCATGACTAAATCATTTAGCCATTGGGCTAGGTTGTGAGACTTCATTTTATCAGTACATTTAACGTGTAACATTTTAAAAGACTTCTGGCCTGACTACTACACTGTAAAAAAAATGATTTTTTGGAAGTTTTCGACTTATGTCGATTTATGTTTTACAAGAAAATACAATTTCAGTCTTCCAAGTTTAATTTATTCTGTTAATTGTCATTTTGTAGTTAGTTGTGACAATTATTAGCAGATTTAAACCATTTTTTTTCAGTGTGCTTGACAATGTATAATATATTTAGTATATATTTTACTTGAGCAGTTTTTACAGACATAGTTTTTGTCTTTTGATAAAAACATTCTTTAAATGAATTCAGTATTTAACTTGTGTATTTTTTTTGCAGATGCCAGCTGTAAAGTTAAGTTTGTGTTGTGTCTATACATGATCTTGTGTGTAGGATGCATTCAGATGAGTTAATTAACCGGCTAGTGAAGCACTTCAGATAGTTCACCCAAAAATGAAAATGTACTGAAAATTCTAAAGATATCTGAAGGAATTGTGTAAACCAAACAGTTGACTGTAGCCATGGACTTCCATAGAATGGCTACCAGAGACAGATCGTTTACCAACATTCTTCAAACTTATTTTGTGTTCAACAGAAGAAAGAAACTCATACAGGTTTGGAACAACTTGAGGGTGAGTAAATGATGACATAATTTAAATTTTTGTGTGAACTGCTCCTTTAACAGCAAGTTATCCAGTATATTCTGTGGTGAGTTTTAGGTTTAAAGCACATGCAAATGTATATTCTAGGTTGTCTATTGCAGTGTTTCCCAACCTTTTTTTAGTCGCAGCACCCTTTGGAAATTCTTACAAATTTGTGGCACCCTACAAAAATTAATTTGGTCACAATATTTGAATTTCTAACTTCTATATGATAATTTGAAAAAGTATAGATATTTGCACGGTACAGCAGGGAAGAACTGCAGATATATACGTATATATATGTCAATTGAGATATTTTTAATCGTATTTAAACATGTGTCCATCAATCGGTGGCATCAGTAGGTATTCTAAGGAAGAGAACAATTTATAGGACAGATTGTATGTAGGTTTTATACATATGTAAACCCTTATTTAATTACATATAACTAGGGGCTATGTAGCGACTCAGCTCATGGGATATATGAATAATTAATCATAACTAGTTCTAATTAATTATGAATATTTTAGATCCGCTGTAGATATTTAGCTGACCTCAGGGTCAAACTGTCTTGTCAATTATAAGAACGTTAATTTCCTGGTTAAAGGAAATAACTTTATTACTGTACAATTCTACAAAAGCTTGTAGCATAAATCTGCATGATTATTGACTCCAGTTATGAGCAAACACTGAACACGTCAAGTGTGATAAAAGTAAGGTTTTATTAACTACATAAACACTTTAACTAGTCCAACATACTACATAAACACAAAAACTGGTCTAACATACACACACACACACATAACTGGTCTAAAAGCTACTTTTGTTGCAGTAGCACGAGATAGTTTGATTTAAAACTTTGAATTGAATACAAAATGACAAGTAAGCGTCAGTAATAAAATAAAGAACAAATAAATAAATTAATAATGATAGCACAAATAAAAAAAAAACGATAGGCCTACAAATGAAATAAATTGCTTAGTTTTTCGGGTAGGTCTAACAGTAAGGGTTTTTTTTTTACCAATTTTATCCAAATAATGTTTAGTCCTAGAAAACTATTATTATCAGAACATGTGAGCATAACATAGAGGTTAGCAGATCAATGAATGAGGGCAGCGTTACCAGAGTTGCCAATATACCACACCATGTTACAACACAGTAGGGCTATTGCAGACAGAAACAATACTGTACTACATCGATGTTACCTGTCGGCTCAATTTTTGAGTGGACTTTGCTGTTCCGATTCGCATGAACGGTATACGAGTGGAGTGACCGAGTGGAGCGCACACGCATAGAGTTGAAACCTGAGCGGTGAACTAATTTTCGGCAACCGAAATTTCGGTGCATCTCTAATTAATGGTGACATCAGAAATTGATATTATGTAATAGATGCTTTTTTTTTACATTTTAACAATTTAAAAATATAAAAAAAATATTTTTTTCACGGCACCCCTGCTCTCGACAGACGGCACCCCGGTTGGGAAACACTGGTCTATTGTACTGACATTATGTGTGCGTTCCTGCCCCTCTGGGAAGGATACGTTTATGCCAGATCTACTGCAACCACTTTACAGTGCTAAATATGTACTAGAAACCACCTGAGGATGAATGTCACAGATCATTGTATCTCAAGCCCTTCTCTTCTGTGTCCCGTTGCCCTCTGAGGAACTTCAAAATAGAGAGGGCCGTGATGGTTGTCCCCATTGAGCAGGTCATATTCAGTACAGTATTCATGTCAGCCAGGAATATATGTCATTTGTCAGTGTTACAGAGGAGCTTTGAATCAGAGCTGTAGCCTCATAGCTGTGAAGGCCAGCAAATAAATCATTCAGCATACAGACACACAGAATAGCACATAAACAGAGTGATTTAGCGATTTGAGTGCCCCACTTTTGGCTTACTGAATGAGAAAGACATGAGAAAGTTGTCAAAGCAGCACCTTGCTCGCTTTGGCCAAGCCATGGCCTTGAGATGTTAGAGAATCACATTCTGTTGACTGACGCTTTGTTACAGATGATTTATTGATTGATAAGAGCTCTAATTTACACAAAAGGTGCTCTCGATTTTTTTTGTCCCAAGACGAGAACAAGGTCACAACTATCTGTATTTATCTAGCCACTGCAGCTCAATATGGTTTTCAGAGTTCCTAATCTTCTTATATGCAAATAGAGGTAATTGGCAATTTATGGGACTGACACATGCTTTGTATTACTAAATTTGCTCATGAAAAAATGCAGGTAGTGGTTTAACAAAATTTAAGCTGAACATATTAATGTAGCGATGCTATTTAATGAACATAATATTATTGTCTAGATGTCTTCATTGAATCACAAAATCATTTAACAATTTATCCATGAGTTGAACTGAAGCTGTGCTTGAGTCAACAACTCACCAACTCATTGAACGAGAACACTAAGCATTCTTTTGAGGTGATACTAAGTGCATTGGAGTGTACTGAAGGTGTGAGTGATGCGGTGAAAAGCTAGCCAAACAGCATTGATAAGAAAATAATAAATATTTCTGGAAATATGTTAATGGACTGATTGTATGACAACTTGGCTTTTACAAGCATCATTGATTAAAACATGCAGACATTTTTTTCATCCAAGTGATCCAATCGGAATACATTTTTTTGAACGGGTTCATTGAAATGAACTGTTCAATGGAATCAATCCACTGAATTTTGCCACTAATGTAAATTAAAGTGTAAATTCAAGCGTCTCAGTTATCGGAGAGATGTCTCGGTTCAGGGATGAATTTAATTGAGTAATTAAGTTAAATTCATGTAGATAAAATATATATGCTTAAATTCAAAATACTAATTAGAGACATACATTTATATTTTGACGTAATACCACTCAGTAGTTTGCTTTCAACAGCCAGAATGTTTGGTTTATCAATGCTTAGTTTGGTTTATTACCATGATAATAAAATGTATATTTCTATCAAAGGCATCTTAAAATCATATAATGACAAGACCTTGCATTCAGCTTACTGCAAAATTTCTCTGCATGTCTCCTAATGCTCCACTAATGATGGAGTTAATTATTGACTTTGTATTTACTTTAGCAAGTCTGTGCCTGTCTGGTGTGCGTGTAAGTGTGAAAGAAACGGGTCTTTGTCATAACCATTAGTGAGTGATTAGGGAGCAGGTTCTTCTGCTGTTTTTATCACCTCTTGTCTGTGTGGATTACAGAATTAAAGCTCTGCCTGTCAAGAGGGGAGAGAGAGAGAATAACAGCGATAATTCCCATTGTCACTAGTCTTCTTCCTCTGCTCCTTTTGTATATTACGATTGCTTTACTTCCTGTAATGACATGTTGTCCTTTGAGCAGATAGGGCGTCATGTTCAATCAGATCAGGGTTCGTCTCTTTAACATTCAGGCAAGTTTCAAAGGCTTTTAAACTTCTGAATCTTCTGAAGAATATCTATATGTATGTTTGACTTCCTGACATATATTTACACTACCATGTGGGGTCAGTATTTATTTATTTATTTATTTTATTGAGCAAGTATGCATTAATTTAAAAAGTGACATTAGAGACGTGTAATAATACAAAAGATTTCTATTTCAAATAAATGTTTTTAATTGAATGTTTTCAACATTGATAGTAATATTTCTTGAACAGCAAATCAGCATGTTAGAATGATTTCTGTAGGATCATGTGACACTAGCAGTAATGAGGCTAAAAATTCAGCTTTGGCATCACAGGAATAAATTGCATTTTAAAATATATTCAAATATACAGTAAAACAGCCACATTAATTGCAATAATCTTTCACAATATTTCTGTTTTTGCAGTATTTTTGGGATGTTTCTGTACAAGAGACTTCTTTTACGAACCTCTTTTTAACCTCTTAAAGAAGGTCTTGAGAGACCACCAGCGTTTATCATGACTATGTGCTTGTTTTTGGTTTTCTGTGTTTCCCCAGATCAGACCGCACACATCTCGTAGTCGGGATTAGTTACCCTCTCTTATTCAGAAGACACAAGACACTTATTCCTCCTGAGGTGCATGAATATTAATGCATTTACTGTTTAAATATTTCCCTTTTCTTCAAATGAAAGCAATCCATCTAGCTGTCAGAAGTCAAAGGAACATATGACCCCCCCCACCACCCACCCACAGTCTGAAGTAAAGTAAACCCTGTTGATGTTTAGGGGTGATCAGCAGAAGGTGCTGTGATGTGGTGTCAGCTGTGTGACAATAGACCTAGATGAGTCTAGTTGTCTATCGCTGTCTCAAACAGACACACACTCACAAGCTTTTTATCTGGACTGACTTAATTCAGGGACAGCCCTGACGGAGCAACCTTGAGCTCTCTCTTCAAGGGCAGTGTGGTGATAGAGCAGGAATGTGATCTTGGTAACTGTCCAGCTCCTGGGTCACCATTATTTGGAACTGAACCTGTAACATTTGTGTTCATGTAACCTCTCTGGGACCTTCGCCCAAAGTGCTCTGATTTCCTGCCCAGGCCATAAACTGACATGTCTGACTCTCTTCCAGACTCCAGCCACTGGAATGCCACCCCCAATTCTTGAATATCATGCACACTATCTGATTTCTGACCTAAATGCTCAAATGAGCAGTTAGAACCATAAATTCAGCCTCAACAATGAGCCAGTATGAATTAGGCTTCATTTATGGACACATTGACCTAATTCAACAATTCTTAAAACACAGTTTTCATGCTCTTACAAATTTAAGTAGTGTACTAACTACAGTAACAAGGTCCAACAGTAGCATACAGCACATTACTTGAGAATTCTTTCTTTTTGTTTCCCTATTGTTGTTGTTGTTAATATTTGTGCCACAGTGTAATTTCAATCACATCTCAATTATAAAAACACACACCACACACACACACACACATATACTGTGTGGTGTGTGCTGTATATTTATATATATATATGATATATAATTGTACACCTCTCGTATCTTGTGATAGAAAAGTGATTAAATTATGTTGTCATAAAACAAATATTACAATATAAACTCATTCGTATCATAGTTGCCAAATTAATGATTACATTTTTACAATGATTTTTTTTAATAAATTACAGATTGAAAAGTGGGTCTGGGACAAGTTTATACAAAGCAAATATTTCGTTCCTGCTTTCACATGGTTCAAGTGATTTATTTATTTATTTATTTTTTTTGCATGCCAAAAGTCAAATCTTGGATTATGTTCTCCTTGGTATGCAACTTAAAAACAATGTGATATATAGTTTTACAATTAATTAATTTTTGTGTGGTGTATTTTAATAGTTTAAAGAGCAGGTCATATGGGTTTTCAAAAAATATATTTTTTGCAGTTTTTAACATAACTATCCTTCAACGTAAACAGTCTGCAAAGTTGTTAATCAAAAAAGTGCATGATACATAAAGATATTGTCTCTCAAAAGAGAGATTCGATTCTGAATCGCCTTAACGAGTCTTCATATTTTCGAATCTTTTGCCTGTTGCTGGTATAGTTACTGGGTAACACATTTGCATAATCCCGCCTGCCCACGAAATACGAACACTCCGACCTGCCGACAAACACTTCCGCTAGCTAGTGTGTTTACATAATGTGGTGAAGACGCTGTGTTCAAGGATACCACAGAAATACAATTTGAACCTTTTGTTGTGTTCATGTCATTTTACCAAGGACTGCTTCTCTAATCTTGGCTTTTATCTTCGTTGGCTTCTAATCTTCTTAATTTAGACTAACAAGCTCTCCGAACCACAACCTGTAAGTACGATTGAGAGTTATGTGTACAATTTTCAATTGCGTGCTGAAAATATCAAGGTTTTTGGACTAATAAAATGTGATTGTCTACCTAGATGCGCTTAGGTTCCAGGTGAAGCACGATATTTACTGAAGTAGTTCTGATAAGGCGCTTTGAATCCACTATTTCCTAAGAATGTGTCGATTAATGTAGACTGACGTTGTTCTAATTACTTCATTTAATAATAAAGAATGTAGTGTAGCACACAGACTTTATAATCATTGTGAAATTGCTGTTTATTTTGCTGCACCGGTAGTTATAGGGTTAATGCGGGAGAGACGAGCGAGTTAGTTAGGCTGGTGCACCTGTGATACAGCTGTTCTGTGTTCTGATTAAATTTTAAGACACAGAGCGTCTTTTGTCTGGCGTTCTTCAAATATTACAGTAGACATATTTTGGTTTACAAACTGTATTGTTTCTTCAGTTAGTCAAGTTAGCACTTGGCTAACATATCCACCATTATTGTTTTTAAACTTTTTAAACTTTAGCTGTGGGCACGATTCGCTTGCATAAGTGTTTTTGTATTTTATGACATTATTATAAGAACGGATTGGAGCACTATATTATTGTTTTATGTAAAGGTGCTTTGTCAATCGTAGCACTCGCTAACTTGCTCAAGGACTCCTCTCTGTGCCAATCACAACAGGCTTGGCCAGCTGACCAATCAGAGCAGAGTGGGCTTATGGAAGTGAGGGGTTGGACTCCGAACTGTGGTACGAAAATTTTCGTTTAGAAATCATTGGCAAATGACTCTAATATTAAATGTACATTCTGAGAAAATTACAATGTTTTCTGACCTTAGATGCATTTAAATCTGTTGTAGGGGACTCCAACATAATATTAGGACACTTTAAAATACCATATGACCTGCTCTTTAAGACTGGAAGGGTCACGGACAAATGTTTATAAAAAAAAATATATTTTCAGTCCTTGCTTCAGTTGGTCAGGTTGAAGAATCACCCACCGGCGTAGTTTAGATATAATTTGCACTATATTTATTTCAAGTTCGGCCATGAGTGCAAGACCTGTAACTTTACTAACCTACCAGATGTTGCCTCCTCCCCAGGTTTCAGCGGATCCAGCGAAGACAACCTTTTTAGCCTCCAGCACAGAACTGGATATTGCTATTCTGGTTTTCAGAATATTGTTTTTTTGGCAAATTAGAATATGATATCATATTAAGAAGTCATTAAACATTGTTATACCATCACCAATGTTATTACACATATACACAGATCTATAAACACACTCTTACCCAAAAGATAATTAAGCAGATTGACTTTTAATTATATGCAACGTTCTTAATAGTAATGGTTGTAAAACTGCTAGAATCTTAATAGTAACAATTATTTTTGTAACAAATTGCATAAGCCTAAAATTCTGCACTTCTGTGTTGTTACCAGTCAACTGACTTGCAGCTATGTTGATATAGCCTGTTTCTAGTAGTTTTCATAACTAGAAGGAAAATACCTTTTGATCTGAAGCTGTCTGTATTCTCTTAATTATAATATTCTCTTTTAATTATGAGCTTTGGAACACAGTTGAGGGATTTATTCATCAAGCTCTTTTCCTTGGGATTTCTATGAAATAATTTTGTATCTTGCACTGCTCTGAATTATACATGAAACCAAATGTCGTGAACTCCAGTGTGACACACTTTGAGTTCTGACACTTGTTTTGTAAACGAGGTCACCTTGTCATGCTCCTTTCATATCTGACATCTTAAGACAAACATTAGATGTTTAAGAGACTGCGCACATTAAATATGAAGCTTTATATCAGGTGTTTTGTTTATAATAGTAGAGGTTCTGTCTGGAGTTTGAGTGCCATGTGTTCTGATTGACTCTGAACACTTTACAGTGGGACTTGAATTAATCTCTTTTCCTCTTAAAAGAGTTTCCTCTTTTAAGTGTTAGTTTATTTTTATTCACACACATTTGCTGCACACAGACCACACACTCCCACATTTTGAATTCATCTGAAGCTACATTTTTGCTGTTTCTTTGCCTATACACCCTCACTCACTCATTCTCTCTCTCTCGCTCTCTCTTTCTCTCAGTGCTATTTTGCACATTAACGGATCCATTCTGCCTCTTTTATGACTGTCAAAATATTTGAGCTCGCCGGGTGTTTAAGAGAAACTCACAGGGCCGCACAGTAATCTCCCACTTGACTGCCGGTCACCAGGGGTTAAATGAATCAAAGCACAAATCTGTTGTGAGTCTGGCCTCCACATCTGGAGTGTGTGATGCAAAGTGGGGGAGTAATCTATGTATGCAGTGTGGATATGGAAGAATATGGGTAGGTTGTTGTGGTGGCACAATTGTAAATGTGACATGATCAATGTTAATATAGTTCTTTCTTTCTTTTTATTTATAATTGTTTGTTAATTGTAACTCTCACTGACTCCAACCTTTGCATGGTATACGTGCAGCTCGGGGGCGAACTCGGTCCTGGAGAGCCGCAGCACGCAAGAGTTAAGCTCTAACCCTAATTCAAACCACTGCTGTAGCTTTCCTAATAACGTTTCAGGACCTTGATTAGCTTGTTCAGGTGTGGTTGATAAGAGTTGGAGCTAAACTCTGCAGGGCGCGGCTGCTCGCCAGGACCGACGTTCGCCACCCCTGGTATAGTGTATCATCATTTTCAAATAATTAAGCAGCACAAATGTTTTCAACATTGATAATCATAAGAAGTATCTTGAATACCAAATAAGCCTATTAGAACTGTAATTTTACTGTATTTTGATCAAATAAAGCATAAGACCAGCTTCCAAAAAAAATGTGTGTTAGTGTGTGTGTCTGTAATCATTTTAAATTGGTTGCCTTATTCTATATATGCTTTTTCTTCTTCTTCTTTTGGGACACTATGTTTTACTCTTGACCTTTGGCCGATATATACTGTTATATATCTCAAAGCCTGAGTGGATGTTCAGAGTGGCTTTAGTAATAACAGTGGTATAACAGACTGCTTACATTAGAAGGAAGTCTCTTGCCCTGAGATCAAACTTTATAAGCACTCTGAAGTGTCCCAGTTTTCCCATAGTCTCTGCTGTCCTCCCAGTCCTCCCTCATTAGAACAGATGCTTAGTATTAAACCTCTGTAAACTCTGACAGTATTGCAATCTCATTCAATCTCACTATTGCACTGCTTTTTAAGATTCCCAGCATGTAACACTTCTCAGGAAGTCAAGGGGAGCAATTGTGTCTGTTTATGTGAGTGTGTTAATATTTTCACCTCCGTGTACTTATAGTCTATTTATTATTCTCTGCATGAAGAGAGGTATAATGAAGATATGAGAAATTAATGACACTGAGCCCTCACTGGATTGTTCAATGTTAGAACAAGGAAAGTCTTGTGTTTCTTGTGCCCTCTCTTCTTGTTAACAGAAGCATTGATAGCCCAATTTACAAAAGATATATTAAGGCACATTAAAGGAACACGCAACTATTTTTGAAAATAGATCTCCGGGTCTGGCGGTAGCACTTTTAGCTGTAGCTTAGCATAGATCATTGAATCTGATTAGACCGTTAGCATCTCGCTCAAGAATGACCAAAGAGTTTCTACATTTTTCCTATTTAAAACTTGACTCTTCTGTAGTTACAGCGTGCACTAAGACCGACAGAAAATGAAAAGTTGTGATGTTTTTAGGCGGATACGGCTAGGAACTATACTCTCATTCCGGTGTAATAATCAAGGAACTTGTTGAATACATGGGCTGTGCAGCAGGCGCAATGATATTATGAAGCACCTGAAAATAGTCCCCAGCTAGGTAATATCGAAACTCTTTGGTCATTTTTGAGTGAGATGCTAACGGTCTAATCAGATTCAATGATCTATGCTAAGCTACAGCTAAAAGTGCTACCGCCAGACCCGGAGATCGGCTGAATGGATTCGAAAACGGTAAAACTCAACTGTTTAACTCTAGGGGAGTTGGAAAATGAGGCTATTTGAAAAAATAATGGCGTGTTGCAATGCAATTTAGGACATGAAGACTGAAATATATGAAGTGTTCAACTATACGGTAAAACATTGCTGCCATAAAACTCTTCTGTAAAATCTCAAAATACGTTTGGACTCAAATGGACATACTGTATTTACTTCATTAACATGTATTGCTGGATGTTATTACCAAAAAAAAAAGTTTGCTCTTCCACTGACTTTCCATTTTCACTTAGGCTGTGTGGGCTGTTAATGTTAACCAAAAGCCAAATAGATATTATTATGATCCATTTTATTTAAATATTTATTAGTATTTATTATTCTCATTATTATCTTTAAATATGTATTAGTATATTATTATTATTTACAAATTATTTTATTTATTATTATAATTTTTTAGAAAACATGTAGTCGTTGCTTCATTTGGCAAAGGTCAAACATACCAAATAAAGTTAACATTCACAGTTAGTATTTTTAAACTCTCACTTGGGATTCATATATTTCAATTGGTTGGGCAGGGGCTACGTGCTGACTGACCACATAAGCCGAGCGCTATATCTCTGATAGCACAAGTCCCTTTCTACTTCCATCCCGGAAGAGTGCAGTGGACAGATGAGGGAGGATCAACATCAAGTGTGATGAATGTCTTTAGACGGAAGAGTCATACAGGATGTCCTTGACTTTAATCAAAACTATTTGTTTTCTCTCTCTTGCTCTTTTTTTTTTTGGTGAGCTGGGCTGTTGTGGCATCTCTTCGCTCATGTCCACTGATAGCTTGACTTTAACAACATCATTCATCAGGGAAAGTGTGCTGTGCTGTGTTTCAAGGCTATGTGCTGCATTTTTGTGTTTGTTAGAAATGTTGTTAGACAATTAGTAATGCTGATTAAAAAATACAATTATTAATTTAGTTGATTTCTTTTAATTACTTAGAATAAAACAGAAAAAACTTAAAGCATTTCTGTTTTCTTGTTTATTTTAAATTGACATTTTTAATGTAACACATTTAAACACCCAAACATTACTTATTCAAGCAAAATATGCTTCTATGGAGCACAAAAGGAGATGCATGAGGGATGATGCTTGCAACTGTCAAGCATCCAAAAGCACATGAAAGTATCATAAATATAGTCTACATGACTCATGTGCTACAGTCTGAATACCGTAAGTATAAATCCAATACCCCAAGATAAAATAGTAGACTAAAATGTACTGAATGCACCTTTAATAACACAGAATTTGTGTCAGACTTTTGTTGAAAAGCAGACCATTTAATTTTCTAATTTATCGCAGACACTCGATTTGTTCTTAAATTAAAATATTTAGTATGTGAAAACTTGTTTACCTGGTTCACTTCTATGAAGATTATGACCTTGTGTGATTTGTTTCTGGCATTTCAATTCCAGTGCCTATATAAATAGCACAGGTCCAATTAAAGCATCTGACCAACATCTGATGTAATGGAGGAAGCCAGGAAACACTTGACCCGCAGTATTTAACGGTCAGTAGTTTACGGTTTATCAAGTACATCAGCAAGTCAGTAGAAATGTGATGAATATGGAAAATATTACCATTGTAGTGTTGCCATGTTTGTATTGTCAGTGCATAATCTTGATGAGCATATGGGATCTGCTTTTAGTCAGACACAGAACATTGGAAATGGATACCAGCTTTGAAAAGAAATCAGTATATTATTCCACGAATATGATGCATCCTTCAATCATCTCAGAGGTACACAGTTTACTTCACTGAACTGCCCGATGCACAGTGTCTAAACAGAGCAAGGATGATTTATATGTCCTCAGTCTGAGATAACTGTTTATCAGGACAAAACTATGGGAGGACTGTTATATACAAGCCAAAAACACTCCACGCTCTTTTTTTATTTTTTTTTAAATACAGCCCCAGAGTTCCATGGACAGGAAAGCACCACGAGTTGAGACATTCCCACGTTTGTCAAACTGAACCTCTGCAGGCTGCATTTCATGTCGTTATTTTTCTCCCCCATGAGTTTAATTTGGCCGTCTTCGTGAAAGGATCAGTGCTCTTTTAGGAACTGACAAAGTTAATTTTAATGTTAGACAAAAATGACATCAATCCACAAGACTCAAGAATTTCAGTTCATCACCCTGTATTATGTAATGCCATATAAAAGATTAGTCCCCCACCACAATTTTTAATTTTATTATTTTACTGTAATATTACATGCACTACTGTTCAAAGGTTTGGGGTTGGTGAGAATGTGTTTTTATTTATTTATTATTATTGTTTTATTTTATTTATTTTTTTAAGGAAGTGTCTTATGTAAAGGCTGTGTTTTATTATCAAAAAATACAGTTAAAACAGTATTATTAAAAAATATTATTCCATTTTTAAAAATTATTTTTTATTTTAAGATATTGTAATCTAATTTATTCATATGATTTGCAAGTGATTTTAACAGAAGTATATTTGATAGAATAAGGAATAAAATAGCAAGATTCTAATATATATATATATATATATACATCCAGTGGTGTGAAAAAGTGTTGGCCCCCTTCCTGATTTTCTTATTTTTTTGCATGTTTGACACACTTTAATGTTTCAGATCATCAAACAAATTTAAATATTAGTAAAAGCTAACACAAGTGAACACAACATGCAGTTTTTAAATGAAGGTTTTTATTATTAAGGGAAAACAAAATCCAAAACTACATGGCCCTGTGTGAAAAAGTGTTTGCCCCCTAAACCTAATAACTGGTTGGGCCACCCTTAGCAGCTACAACTGCAATCAAGCGTTTGCGATAGCTTGCATTGAGTCTGTTACAGCGCTGTGGAGGATTTTGGTCCACTCATCTATGCAGAATTGTTGTAATTCAGCCACATTGGAGGTTTTCGAGCATGAACCACCTTTTTAACGTCATGCCACAGCATCTCAATAGGATTCAGGTCAGGACTTTGACTAGGCCACTCCAAAGTCTTCATTTTGTTTTTCTTCAGCCATTCAGAGGTGGACTTGCTGGTGTGTTTTGGATCATTGTCCTGCTGCAGAACCCAAGTCCGCTTCATCTTGAGGTCACGAAAAGATTTTTTGGCAAACAGCAGAATTCATGGTTCCATTAAATCACAGCAAGTCTTCCAGGTCCTGAAACAGCAAAACAGCCCCAGACCATCACAAAACCACCACCATATTTTACTGTTAGTATGATGCTCTTTTTCTGAAATGCAGTGTTACTTATACGCCAGACGTAATGGGACACACACACACAAAATTTCAACTTTTGTCTCGTCAGTCAACAGAGTATTTTCCCAAAAGTCTTGGGGATCATCAAGATGTTTTCTGGCAAAACTGAGACGAGCCTTTATGTTCTTTTTGCTCAGTAGCGGTTTTCATCTTGGAACTCTGCCATGCAGACCATTTTTGCCCAGTCTCTTTCTTATGGTGGAGTCATGAACAGACCTAACTGAGGCAAGTGAGGTCTGCAGTTCTTTGGATGTTGTTGTGGGGTATTTTGTGACCTCTTGGATGTTTTTTTCTTTTGTCGTCGCTGTGCTCTGGGGGTAATTTTGGTCGGCCGGCCACTACTGGGAAGGTTCTCCACTGTTCCATGTTTTTGCCATTTGTGAAGAATGGCTCTCATTGTGGTTAGCTGGAGTCCCAAAGCTTTAGAAATGGCTTTATAACCTTTTCCAGACTGATAGATCTCAATTACTTTCTTTCTCATTTGTTTCTGAATTTCTTTGAATCTCGGCATGATGTCTAGCTTTTGAGGATCTTTTGGTCTACTTCACTTTGTCAGGCAGGTCCTATTTAAAATATTTCTTGATTGCGAACAGGTGTGGCAATAATCAGGCCTGAGTGTGGCTAGAGAAATTGAACTCAGGTGTGATTAACCACAGTTTTAACAAGGGGGCAAAACACTTCTTCACACAGGCCATGTAGTTTTGGATTTTGTTTTCCCTTATTAATAAAAACCTTCATTTAAAAACAGCATGTTGTGTTATCTTTGACTAATATTTAAAATAGTTTGATGATCTGAAACATTAAAGCGTGACAAACATGCAAAAAAAAAAGAAATCAGGAAGGGGGGCCAACACTTTTTCACACCACTGTAATTATATAATTACATAAGTAGCATTTTATTAGTACTTTTTTATACATTTGGTTATTTAGTTTGATTGTGTAGAGTCTGGACCAATCAAACACACCATTTTTCATTGATTTAATAAACCAATTATTCATTAGATTAACAAACGTTCACACACCCCTCACCCAATAAACATACTGGGTGCCAAGTTATCTGTGAACAGGGCCCAGGACCCTGGTTACCATGGCAACCCTGACACCAGATACATTTACGACCTAATGGAATGCGAAGCAGGGAAAATCACTACATGTTCCATAGGAAATCCACAATGCACAGTAGAAATGGACTTTTCTACTAATTAATTCATAGGAAAACCTTTCTTTGAATGAACACACATATCCTTCAGGTCATTGTGTATATTATTGCTGTCTTGTATATTATCTGTTGTATTGTAGACTATTTTATGCATGCTTATGATAGAACCACTCATTCATGTAACCTTACATATACCGTGTTTGGTCTCTTTTAATTCGTATTCGGATGATCCAATTGAGAGTGTATATTGTATGTTTATACCTATGCAACATATTAGTGTTCTAAGAATCTTTATTAGTTTGTGCATCAACACCCCAAGCGAATTACATTTGCAAATTACCATGCCCTCACACAAAGGGTCGTAAAAACTCCCCAGTATCTCAAAACTACCACTTGGGATACCGGCCTTTCTCATTGGACAAGCCCATCTTGAGAGGCGGGGATCTTCTCCGACCTTAAAGGCATCACCCTATGTGACCCGGCCAGAGTTCGGTGGTTCGGTTGTATTCTGAGAAGATGAAAATGTGAGCTACAATGCTCCAGGAAACTCTAAGTACGTGCCAGGCTTCGACCTTGACTTTTCCATTCACCAAGACCCTCTGACGCAAACTGGTTCTTTTTCATCAACCAACTTCAGCAAAGATCCACGCGAGCCTTCAGATTGCATCAAGCCTTTCTTTCAGACAGACGAGACGTGCAAGTATTCAAACTTAGTCTTAATAATTGATACATTAAGTATCAGTTACACCTTTTTACAAAGGTGTGGTTTCAAATAAGAATCTGAATCTGATGTTTCCTTCAGGTGTAAATCTGCTGAATAGCAAATGGTACCATAGTTTCATATTCTTATTTCTCTTTCTCACGCGTTTAAGGCTTTAACCCTTTCCTATACAAAAAAGGTATGTGTGTGTGTGTGTGTGTGTGTTGTGGGATTGTTAGACCCAGGAGTTTTAAGTGTTTATGTAGTATGTTAGACTAGTTTAAGTGTTTATGTAGTTAATAAAGTCTTACTTGTATCACACTTGACGTTGTTCATTGTTTGCTCATAACTGGAGTCACTTAATCATGCAGATTTATGCTACAAGCTCTTTGTAGAATTGTACAGTAAGAAAGTTATTTCCCTTAACCGGGAATTTAACGTTCTTAGAATTGACAGACAGTTGACCCTGAGAGGTCAGCTAAATATCTACAGCGGATCTAAATATTTATATTTAATTATAAATAGCTGTAAGGGAAAAAGGTCAATAATTTAGCTCAAAGGGAATCATTTAAGATTGTAAAGGGAACTCCACCAATAATATGTAAGGGAATTTGGACAGAATCACTGTTGTACGGCTGATCACTGAGACGGCCAGCAATTAATTGAACGAGCCGTATGATATCAATTCTGCAATGGATATTTATAACCAAAATATAGTGAAAACACTATTAAATAGCACATGTAACAAGATCGGCAGTTTAAGACAATAACTTGTAAGCACAAAACACAAGATAATTCTCTTTTCAATATAAATAAGACTTTATTGGATAAATCTAAGACATATAAACTAATCTAACACACACATTCACACACACGTTGCAGAAAGAGAGAAAGTGAGGAAAATAATTAGATTAAGAGAATGAAAATGTGAAATCCCAAATTTACAGCAATAAGTGCAATTGCATAGATCTGAACAACCAACAATCACTTAATTAACCCTCGCACTGAGTTTCTCAATGAGGTTAAAATTTATATTAAATGCACCAGTTAAGCTAGGATCTGGAGGTACTTGCGTTTCTGTGTTGCGGGGTTCCCTTTCTTGTATGGTTGCTGAAAGGGGTTTCCCGAGGGTGCTGATTGGCTGGAGGTTCAGTCTTAGGAAGCCAGTGATTGGGCGTTGGCTGACGACACGGAGCTGTGATCTGAAGTTGAAGTTTAGACGGCACTCTTTCGGAGATGCGGCGTTAGGCAAAACTTAACTCGGAACATGAAACTCTCAACGGAAAATAAAATAAGCTAAAGTATAGAAATAGAAGTTTGATGAGACCAGGTGGCGTTTCCTCTCATGGTTTTGGAGGAGCTGGCGTGAAAGCCAGAGCACGCTCAAAAACTAAAGAACCATGATTTAAAAGAAAATCAACAAGGCTCGAAAATTCAAGAAGGAAGAGTGCGAGAGAGCGACAAAAAAGCAAAGTTTGATGGTGTTTCTAGTATTTAAACCAGGCTGTTTAACACACCACAAATGGGGTTTTGACCAATTAGATGTCGTCATTGATCAGGGGTGTTGTATACACAGGGTCCGCGTTTTTCCCGCTCTGGCAGAGTATAAATTTTGGACATGATTTCTATAACGAGAACATGATACATTTGACCAAGAATTGATTAGAAGAAACGTTTCAAGCATGAATTCTCAAACTCACACATACCAAACATGAATACGACCCTTTAAGCTATTCAATAGTTATTAAAAAAAGACATACACAATAAGTGATTAAAACACGATAGTCTAATGTGTGGGTTACATACATAATTTGGAGTTATGCATAGAAATGATTAGTAGCTCACAAGTCCTTTTAGTGTCATTTAGATACATATTTACATGGAAATGAAGTTTCTTTGGCATTCTGTGGACGTAAGGATACGTTCTGTGAAGACCAGAGAGGTTAAAATGTCTGTAAGGAATTTTAGTTTGTTCTCTGTCGTGAGGTGGGGGAAGTCATTTACGGGGCCTCGTGACTCGTGTACTATCACTCGGTGAGGGTCATGTGGTCATCTCTTGCCCATGTAATCTGAGTATGGCTCAAAATTGACAATCTACTGGAATAGCAATAGGTCTTTTGTTTAAATGCTGTGAGTACTCACATGATGCAGTGGGTTCAGATTGGCTAGGGTCTGATTTATGACATCCTGTGTTTTGGGCCTCTTGTGGAATTTTGGGCTCCTCATTTTTCAACCATGTTTTGACCAAATCTTAGATTGTCTGATTCGGTCTGATATCCTACACTAGTTATGAATAATTATTCATATTTCCCCATGAGCTGATTCACTACAGATTGGTGGAGAGAATGCGGGCATGATAAAATGAAAGTTATGAGTTTAAACACTGTCAACCTAAAAGTGTATGCGTGATAGTCCAGGTTAAAATAGGGCGTGACTTGAGATGCCCTGTTGTGTCCCCGTTTGCTGGCTTGTTTAAATGCAGATAAAATAGGGGCTTGAATTGGTACCGCTATTATGATTGGAAGAGTCTTTATGTATTTCATGCTTAATGGTATCAGTGTAAGGTTAATCTGACTTTAGCAAAGAAACCCTAATTTCAGTATTAAAGCATAAATCAGTTCTGACAAAGCATAAGTCTGAATCTCAGCTCAGCAGCATGTCCAAACTGTACCATAATGAATAATGCTTTAGTGAAGAAATCACAAAATCGCAGTAGTGTTTAAATTGTTTCTTTGAAGAAGAAATCTCAGTACAGTTATATCAAGGTAGATTTGAGTGTTGCTCCTCTTTCTACAGCATAAAGGCCTTATAGTTTATAATTAGATTGAAGCAATTCATCTACACTTTGACTGTATATATACAAGCCTAGTAACCTGGTGGCCATTACTGTGTTTCACTCGCTGAGTGAAAGTAAAGGTGTAATACTGTACTTTAGTATTCATGTGTGAGGCACACATAACTACATATATGTTTAAACCAGCTTTATCTTACAGTAAACCCGTTTTGTAATTCTTTAAACAAGTGCAAGAAGTTTATTGTTAAATTAGAGAAGCACATACAGAAGTGCTTATTTAACGCAACAAGTCTTGAAAGACTGAAAGCACCACGTTTTAAAACTGTGGGCAACTTCTTTGAAATAGGCAGACACTAAACTGTTTGAATTACACTGGCATGCATTGGTTACCATGACAACAACTTGTCACAGGAAGCGCTAACTTCACATAGCACAACACGCCATGTTGTAAACAAACCACCTGAAGCAGCTAAGCTAACACGACTTAGCATAGTTTCATCTTAGGCTAAGCTACCAAATAGCTTTAACAATTAGGGGTTAGCACTCTTTAATTGAAGCTTTTAAATACAGCATGTGTGTATGCAGTGTGAAGTAATTTGAACTTAACCTAATCCCTGGTTTCTGATTTTTCCCTTTCTCTTCCTTCTTTTTCTTCTTTTTCTATGTTTCTCAATCTTCAATTCGTCTCAGCGAATTTAACTATCTTAGATGTATCCTTCCTGAATGCTATTGCTTAGTTACTAGTTAATTAAATCTAAATTTAATTACATTTTAACTGTCTATCTAGAGAAGAATCATTAAGTTATTGGGTGCTTTTAGTGATACAGTGAGTAATGTGCTACGGAGGGCGGGGCACACACAGGGCATGGCAACAGCATGGGAGCTGAACACGCAGCAGCTGTGACCAGACATGGTGTGTTGCCCAACACAAATCAGTTAATCACTAGTGCTACTGATTGTTCCCAATACCAGATTGATTACCCTGTTTTAATAATAGCAGTCAGCTAATTTTAAATCCATTTACATGTTATGCCCCCTTTTGTTTTGATGTTCTCTCTGAACCTCAAAAGGAACCAGAGACACTTCTATTTTTGATTTTGTTTATTTTCAACATGTGTTCTAATTTTATGACCCTGTTACACAAGTCATCTAGACAAACACTAGGGCATAACTATCGTCCTGAGCACCAAATAATAAGCATAATCTGAATAGAAATGCTCTCCTTTTCCTTCTACTTTTCCCTTTTCTCCTTCACTTCCTCAGAGATTGAGCCTGTTGGGAACCATCAGTAAATTCTGAGTGATAATTTGACAATAAGAGTAGTCTTAAGTCATCAATCAAAACCCTGTTTACGCCCTTTTCAGCAAACATATGCTGACCAAAACCTATCTTAGCATTCACAGCTAAGATAAAACCTAATACTTCAGCTAAGCACACCTGGCAAAACCTAGCTCCACACTCTGTTTTGATCTTGTAGTAGTCTCTAGCCCTTACGCTCAACACAAGTTTGCCAAAATGTTGCAGATGCTCAGACTAACTGCCCAGAATGCAGACCAAGGAGGACTGGCCAGGCGTTGTGAGGAACACCCCCTACCCAGGGCTGACGACCACCTACTGAGCCAAAAGCAACTGGACACAGAGAGAAGAGTACCACAGACTCATGACTCAAGCGAGAGTTATGGCTATAAAGAGCTCACCAAGATCATCATCTTCCTGGCCCACAACCTCATGGGTCTGAAACAGGAGGTAAATGATCTCAAGCAACAGATCACGGCGGTATCCCACAAGGACCCCAGCAGAATGGAGTTACAGGAGGAAATCAATAGACTTCAAGAGACTCTGATTCAGCAGCTGAACAAACCTCAAGACAAACTTGACATGATCCAAAGAGAACTCTGGTACTCTTATAGGCTGCAAAAGGAAACGCAGTTGGAGAGACACCCTACTCCTGCATCCTCACTCAGCAGTGCAAACTCCCTCATATGCACCAAGCTACGAAGGGGGGAGCCAACACTTTCTGCTTAACAACTCAGCAGACAGAACCATAATACCTCCAGCAACCACAGAGAGGAGGGGGTCCCTTCCAAGCATCCCTGCAGCAGCGCATGATGTGACCCCCAGAGACCTTGACAAGCTAGCCAGAAAAATCCCAGCAGTCACATGGCCAGGAAAATAATAGTTCCTACTTTATGCAGTACTAGCAGTAATTTAGAACGGTGGCATCGTTTTAAACATTGCTTGCAAGCAGACCCAGTAATCAATCGTATGTGTCTGTCTCATAAGTTTTAGTAACTTCTTATCCATGCGCATACCAGTTTCTGATCAAAATCAGATAAAACTATAGCTTGAATGTGCCTTCCTACAAGCAGTAGAAAGTTTTCAGTGCTATAATGTGTTTAAATCGTACGATAAGAAACTAACCTGATTTTAGCGAAGAAATCCTAATTTCTGTTGTTAGTAGAGAGTATGCCTTTTCTGACGAAGAAATCTCAGATTAGCAGCCCATATAAATGGTACCAGAATAAATCGGTCTGATCTTGGTCGAAGAAATCCCCTTTTTCAGCACTGTGTAGGTGATCTGAGCGATGCTCCTCATTTCACTGATTTAAGGCCTTATTATGTGTTATGTATCATTGTATTCATATTGACCCGCTCATGTGAAACATTTACATAACCTCTTATACATGCACGCACCAGTTTCTGATCAAAATCAGATAAAACTATAGCTTGAATGTGCCTTCCTACAAGTAGTAGAAGTTTTCAGTGCTGTAATGTGTTTAAATCGTACGATAAGAAACTAACCTGATTTTAGCGAAGAAATCCTAATTTCTGTTGTTAGTAGAGGGTACGCCTTTTCTGACGACTAAATCTCAGATTAGCAGCCCATATAAATGGTTCCAGAATAAATCGGTCTGATCTTGGGCGAAGAAATCCCCTTTTTCAGCACTGTGTAGGTGATCTGAGCGATACTCCTCATTTCACTAATTTAAGGCCTTATTATGTGTTACATATCATTGTATTTCATTTTGACTCGCTCATGTGAAACATTTACGTAAAATTAATGGTGTTATTCTAGCGTAGCTAACTACGAATCCACCATTGCCTGTGAAGTGAATGTGCTGTTTTGATTAGTGAATGAAGTTGTATGGGACATGTCATAACTGACTGTTATGCCCTGCATGAGTTTCCCGTGCATGTTCACAGCAGTGCAAGTTCTGATCCCTTTGCACCTGATGTGAGTTTGCATTGGTCTTCTAGCAACACGTGATCCCGGAAGTGTGAGCAGACTCTTCCGTTTAATCTGACAACAGCATCCACTTCACAGACATTTTTGTAAACAAAGAATTGCGTGTAACTATCGCTAACTCTTAAGCTAAGCCCTTTAGCTCAACTGCTAGCTGTTAGCATTCGGCTAACACTTAGATAGGTTTGTAAAGTGTAACTTTCAAACCACTCTCTCTCTCTCTCTATCCCCGTCAACCCTGGTGTCACTTCCTGTTGATGCCACCACAGGTCCCTGTGGTCCCTACCCACACACTGTAGTTTTACTTGTGTTATTGTTTATTTATGTTTTGACTTTATTCTACCGCTCTTTAATTTTATTGGATTTATTTACATTTGTTTAGCACGAATGTACCAATTCAGCTAAATGTTTTTTTATTAAATTTGAGATTTAATTAAATACATTTTTTTTAATTTGCTTTCCCTTTTAATTTTCCTACAGCTTTTAGGACCCCTTTTGGTGTTTTGTTTTACTTTTACCTTATTTTAGTTATTTTACCAATAACATCTTCGCTTTTTGTATAGGATTACAGTAGTTCTAGCAACTGTTGTTTCCTTAATGAGTTATACAGGTTATTAGTAGCATAATAAGGGCAGTACTGTTCAACACAATGAAGACCGGTAGAACTAGGAACAATTCCCTCTGTTTCTTTTTCTTTTGACGAGGTAATTGGTGGGTCCCTGCTAGTTTAGCTAACAGTCTAACCCTAGGTTTATGAATTCTATTGCAGCATCACACACAAGTGATACCTGCTTAGCCATATCTCTTAGAAAAAAAAACTTAAATAGGTAAAATCTTCCTTCTTCCTTTTCTTTTTTTTTGATTTCATCTTATTTTATTTCAGTTTTGTCATAGTGACCAAACCCGTGAACCATCATTAGTGCTTCCGTAATAGTTTGACCACATGTATAGCCCGGTCATCAGCTGACCCCTGCTTACAGCCCTCTCAAAAAAGTTACTCAAACTCTCTCTTTGTGTTCACGAACACAAAAACATAGCACCCTACCTCAATAGCTGCCTCCCACCAGCTAGTCATAACTTACACGGCCTACACAGCCGTTCCCATTAGAGATAGTTTAACACCTCTGTACGTACTTGCATTTGTCTTGTCCCTTTCTCGCTCTGGTGTTCCCACAAGTGTGCCAGTATGTCGCAGACATTCCACAGACATCCAACCCTGCAAGCTCACCAGGACCACCTGGAAACCCAACAGAGCACTGTAATGGACATCCTTCAGATCAAAGCAGCCAACGACCTGCAATGGCAAAGAAAGGAACAGTGAGACTGCGACATAAGTGAACACCTGACTAGCATCATCCTCTCTTCGGCCCACACCCTCAAGGGACTCAGACAGGAGGTAAATGAGCTGAAACTGCAAGTCACAGAATTCTGCAGAGAACTGACACCTGCTCAACGAGAAAAAGCACAAAACGGATGCAAAGAACCTCACAGAATGGTGCGACAGAAGGAAATCACCAGTCTTCAGGAGGCTCTAACAGCTGCTGGACACCAAGCGCCGCTGTGAAAAAGCCATCAGACAGGACTTGGAAAGAGAACGGTTTCACACAAAGTGTCTTCCACTGTTTTTATTTAAACAACATATGTGGAACTAAATGAGAGAGACACCAGATCTAAGGCCTTACAAGGCCAGCTGCATGCAGCCAGAGCTGAGGTCCAAACCCTGACTCAGCAATTAAAGAGGAGCTTGACATGGTTCAGAAAGAATTTAAACAGTCCTACCGACTGCGCATAGACTCAAGCAAAAGACAGCCTGCTAAACATCACATCACCAGCAGTGCAAGCCCTCCACGCCTGTGCACAGCTACGAAGGGGGGAGAGGGAGCCAAAGCCTTCTGCTTGACACTTCACAAGTCAGCTCCCTGAAAACCTCTGCAGCTGCAGAAAAAAAATTAAAAAGAGGTTTAATTCAGGCGAACCGAAACAACGCATGTGAATGCCACCTGCAAGCAGCCCGAGGTGAATTCAATGTCACAAATGAACTGGAATATGCTTTCAGACCACAAGGTGAACAGACAAGGAAAACACGAAACAGAACTTACCCTGGCAAGCAGGCCCAGACCCCCTCAGCCAAGAGTCCGAACCTGCAGGGGGGGGGGGGCGAGAGCCCACTGTTCACACATCACCAACCAGCAGCCACAAGGGGGTGGGGCAGGGACCTTTCCAGAGGATCACTGCAGACACACACACCGTGTGACCCCACAGACCCCAACGAGCTGGCCAGAGACAATACATCTGGCAACCTAAATACTGCAGAGACCCTGAGGACATCAAAGGAACTGATCCTGCAGCCTCACCAGCAGCTTAAACAAGCCATCATAAAGGAATTCTCAGACCCAGAGTCTGAACATGGACTGATCGCTGCTGATTCTGAACTTCACAACTCAGAATCCAAAGCAGGCACCAGAAGGCACCCAGCATTGCCACAATGCAAAACCCTTCTACAGAAAGCCCCTAGCCAGAAGAGGACAGAGCCATCACCATGGCAACAGACCCAGGTTCCAGACCAACCACTGGGAAAAGCCATGGAAAAAGGCGTCCTCATCATGCAAACATCACGGTATGTCCAAAAGCAGTCCACCACAACATCCTCCTCCACAACCTTCACACAGGTGCCGAACGGAGGCTACACAAGGACAGCTGGACACGCCTACTTCTGGGTTACAGGAGCTGCTGACACTCGCAAAAAAAAAAAAAAAGCTCCTTGAACAAAACTCAACTAAGGAGTACTGAGAAGGACAAACCTCTGACTCCTTGCCTGCTGCAACACAGCATCAGGCCCCTCCAAGGGAGGAGCATCCCTTGAAACCGGTCGACGCCCCAGAAGCAGCCAGACAACGTTGGATTGAGCAACGGGCCAACATGCCCAACAGCGAAACCTCTACCAACACAACTCAGACAAGCTCAAGTCTGTGCCACCACAAGAGCAAAGCAACACCGCAAACATCAGATTTCTAGTGAGGTTCGGGCAGAACAGAGAGCTAACAACACCTGCTGCTTACCTGCCATCATCACAGGTGACACAGCCTCGACACCTGTTGCATAAGCTCGAGGACCCAAACCTTGCTACAGCCTACATCACCACAGCGCACCACCTGACAGCATCCACCACGGCACCACAACCACTCCTGGAGGCACCAACAGCCAGAGAGCCACCACTGTCTCCCAGCCGTGAGTGACAGGTGTGTGTTCGATTGTTCTGCACCTTTGACATCGCTCGTTGTTGTCTATTATACGGACAACAACGCTCGAAAGGGGGGAATTTGTAGCGTCCGGACCAATCAAACACAACATTTTCATTTGATTTAACAATCAGTTGTAACGAATCAGCTTATGGGAAATATGAATAATTAATCATAGTTAGTTATAATTAATTATGAATATTTTAGCTCCGCTGTAGATATTTAGCGGACCTCTCAGGGTCAACTGTCTTGTCAATTTTAAGAACGTTAATTTCCTGGTTAGGGAAAATAACTTTCTTACTGTACAATACTACAAAAGCTTGTAGCATAAAAATTGCATGATTAAGTGACTCCAGTTATGAGCAGATAATGAACACGTCAAGTGTGATACAAGGAAGGTTTTATTAACTACATAAACACTAAAACTAGTCCAACATACTACATAAACACAAAAACTGGTCTAACATACACACACACAAACACACAGTTTGTATAGTTTGTATAAGAACTTGAAGTATGAACCATGGCATATTCAGCAGATTACACATGCGGGAACCATAGATTCTTAGTTCAACCACCCCTTTGTTCAAAGGTGAAAATGAACTCATGTACCAAATTAATTAATAAGTTTGGATACTTGCAAGTTCTCACTGGGTAGCGAATCAGCTCATGGGAAATATTAATAATTAACCATAACTAGTTATGATAAACTATTCATATTTTAGATCCGCTGTAGATATTTAGCTGACCTCTCAGGATCAACTGTCTTGTCAATTCTAAGAACGTTAATTTCATGGTTAAGGGAAATAACTTCCTTACTGTACAATAC
>JADLZN010010302.1:0-127390 GCA_018155175.1 Sinocyclocheilus anophthalmus
AAAAAAAAAGAAAAAAAAAAAAACCAAAAAATAGGGGGGGGGGTCAGAGCCAACAATGGCATTCTCTTCTACATGGAGATAAAATAATAGAAACCTCTATCATTTCAAGCAGGAACAACCTAAAAAGAGAGAAAAGTAGATTTCTTTGAAATTGCTGTATAAATGCAAAACTGCAATTCGCTGAACTTTAGAGTGGATTTTTGACCCATTTAAGTGATACTTAAGTACATCTTTACATATGAATTCATTATTGAAATATGGTTAAAGCATGCTGCTAAATGTAGTATTTATATATGTTACAAGCAATTTATATATGCAATTTCTATTGAAACATCTAATGCATGTATTAACAAATATTTGAAATGACACTTTTGTCATGATAGAGTATTTAAAATATATTAACTTTAAATGTAATATAGAATAACACACTACGTTTAACCATTCAGTCATTACTTTAGTATGTTAGTCAACACATCAAATAAGTGTACTTCTTTAAAGCACGACAAAAGATTAAAACATAATGATTTAAAATATACTTTTAAAGGTTTTGAATTTGACAATATTACAGAGTTCACTTAAGTGTGTTAAAAAAAGCAGTCATGAAGGTGTACTCTCTATAAGTGGCCTTTTATTTCATTAATATTATATTAAAGTAAGATTTAATCTTTTAACCCCTTAACTGTCACCGTCCCACCTGTGGGACGTTTGGCGCTCTTTTTTGTTGTTGTCCTTTTTCTCTATCAAATCTTTAAGTAATCAGAATAAATTATATATCATTTGGAATCTTAGAAGCCCAAGATTCATCCTGTGCAATCCATTTCGAAATCAGACATTGCGTTAACGTGGAAATGGTACTTTAAAATCTTTTGGTGGTTTCCTCCCCCTTAGTGGGCGGTGTCAAGTGTCACATTACAAAATGCATTACGGTCTTTTAGAATCAAAACTTGACAAAAAACATATTATTGGAAAGGTCTGAGTCTCAGGATTCCATATTTGGAATCGAACCCTAACCTAACCCTATTTTGAGATAGAAGTAATATTGACAGAGAAATCTAGACATTTGTGACAGAAAAATGCATTAAAAAAAGTCTACAGAGTTTGGATTGCACCTGGTGGCTGTTTGTGGTATAACGCCCTCAATAAAATCTCACCGGAACCTCCATTTTTTTCATATCAACTTCAAATTTGGAACAACTTATTTAGACATAAGGCTTTAATTTTATAGCAATTTTAGAGTAAAACCTGTTGTGTAAAATATTTATTATATATAAAATATAATTAATATAGTGCATTTTCTTTACAGTATATTTAAACTACTATAACTTTTTGATACATACATTTTTTTGAAAAAATCCACTTTTGCGATAATTTGCTGATTTTCTTCTTTAAAAAGAGACCAACCTTATGCATTCCAAAGTGTTCATAAATTACAACAATTTAAGTTTGGATAGTGCACCTGCATGCCAATGGGGGGGTGACAGTTAAAATTTGAAGTACGCTATACAAGTGCACAGTGAATTCAATAAAGTGTCTGTTCACGAGGGAAGGCTCTTTGTAAACATCTCTACCTTATTCTTGCAGAATCTCGGTCCACACATGAACTCCAGTAAGGCGGTGAAGAGATGAACAATGCAGAAAACGAGCTCAAGGCCACTCGCTACCATGAGGACGGAGAAAAGAACCATATTCCAGATCACAACACCTCGAGGCTCCACACAGGCGGATGGCCACCGCTCCGGAGCATAGAGGTAAAGCTTCTCTCTGCGTTAACAGACACAGAGGAACATGAGCATAAGTTATTTACATATAATATCAATATGCTTGAGTGCACTGGACGCAAAGCAAAAAGAACAACACACATTAACACTACATAACGTGACTAATTTAACTTGACAGCACACAACCTCAAAGCCAACTTCATGGTCTTTAACTGATGTAAAATGACTTTAATGCAGCTTTTTATTGTTTAATGTCTTAATGTTTGATTGGCGAGGTTACAAAAGTCTGTTGGACACATCAGGTTCAATTTCTTAGTGAAACAAAACTATACGAATGTTGACGATTTTGCCTAACGGATGACTGATAGTTAGTTCTTTGTAAAAAATAGTGAAGGAATAGAACAATGTGAGTTCTTACACACCCAGTTTTGACTTGTTTTAATGGCCGTCCCCACTTTAGACCGTCAGTGCTGTTGTGTAAACAGAGGGGTCCCAGAGCCAGCCCCGTCCCGCTCCCCACGAAACACAAGCCAGCTGCCAGAAATGGCCAACATGCTAGCCCAACTTACGCAAAACCTGAAAAAAAAAAAAAAAAAAAAAAAAAAAAAAAAAAAAAAAAAAAAAAAAAAAAAAAAAAAAAAAAAAACAAAAAAAAAAAAAAAAAAAAAAAAAAAAAAAACACAACAAAAAAAAAAAAAAAAAAAAAAAAAAAAACCAAACAAAACCACAAAAAAAAACCACAAAATAAACTGTTTACAGGATAGCTCCCAAAAATGGCTAGAAATTCCCAAAACATTTTGTTCCATGATGTGGCATTCATTAGGACAGGATATTTGTTCAAAGCTTCATGTTAATCAATTTTATTGTTCAACTGATGATAATGGTTATGAAGAAAATCCAAAACAAATCCACAAAATACAATTCTCTTACCTCAGCAGTAAAATAACAGCATATTTTCTTCTCGTAGTGTGTCGTAAAGCCTCGCGCGGCCACAAGCACCTGACAAAACACACAACAACATTTTGACAATTACATCATGTGCAACTGTTTCTATTAAAGCACCTTTACGATAGCCCTAAAAATAATAAATAATAAGAAAAAATAAGTATGTGAAAACTACGTATAGTACCTCAATGTACAATATATTTATGTTTAAATTGATATATATATATATACCATTGAAATATATCCTTTATTTTTAATTATAATATGACATTTTATTCTGTAATATATTCTGTCTGTATTTATTAAATTATATCATAAATTTATTGTATATACATATAATTATAATATATTATTTAGTACTTCATTTTTAAAATATAGAAGAAATAGAATAACTTCACTCTATACTTTACTATACTACTACGTATTATAGTATCTATAAATACATGACTATATTCTAACACAACCATATAATAATAACAAATAATACTAATTACACCATTTTTTAAAATTCATTTTCTGTACTTGTTGTTATATATACTCACATGCCTTTATCGTGTATCGATTAGTACTCAGAATCCATAAAATCAAAAAGCCTCACCAGAATCCCTGACGCCCAGATCCCCAGACAGCCCCACGTGGCCTCTCTGGTCACTGAGCTCTGTCAGTCTGAACTTCAGATCGAAACCGCAGGTGCGGCTTGGCCGCATGCCGACATGCTGTAGGTATCAGAGCATTCCCGCACACACTGGAGCCAGTGAACGGTGCACATCTGCCTGCACTCTACACACACACCCAGAGAGGACCATTAACCTCGCTCACTCACTTCTGTATCACACTGCAGTTCGGTAGTGGGTTTTGGTATAGCTGCCCAAAACGCACCTCATTTTATTATAGATGTATTCTTACTTGATCATTCATTGATTCCTGAAGTCATCAGGATACATGTAACAGTGGCATCTGCCAACAACAATGATGCTTTATTCTCATTTTGTCTTCTTTTAGCTCGTTTTTCTCATATGTAACTTTTCTTTTCTGACCACGTTTGCAGTGAATTAATTCAATTTTTGCAGTCAATGTATAACTGTACAAAAGTCAACTCGACATAATTGTTGTGTTATATATACTGTACAATAATTATGATCCCAGTGTCCAAACACTGGACTCACGTGTATTGAAATTACGGCAACTTACTCTACCTGTTCTGTGACTGTTGGAATCTGGGTTACACGGCTGACTGTTGTCATAGAAAGCAGGTGCTAGGTATGAAAGCTCAGAATAGTCTTTGAGCCTTTATCCCTTTGATTATCTCTTAGAGATGATACCTTTGCCTGCCTTACATAAGCTGGTCGTTCTCCTACTCACGGTTCTGTGCCACACACACAACACTGAGGACGGTGAACTAAAAACTGTCCAGCATTACTAATCAAACTTGGCAGTTTGTGAGTCTTGGCACACACCATCACGCGATCCACTGGCATAGGTCAACCACTGTTTGGTTCGAGAGACCAGCGAACTAATGAGACAAATCCTACCAATTCAAACACTTTAATGACACCATATGCACAATAGCACCAAGTGTACAAGCAAGAGTTGCTACAAAGCTTTTTACTTTAATGCACACCTTTACATTAATTTCGGTTCTAATAACTTTGTTGTCTTTAAAGTCCCCTGAAATCAAACTGAATAGTTTTTTGTGGTGTTACGTATCAATATGTAGTCTTAAGGTTATCTAGAAGGCACGATGTGCTCCCAAAACCCAGATCGACCACAATGTCTCTCAATGCACCGCCTATTTTCAAAGATATAAAGCAATCCAAAGACTTGCCAAGCTTGCCGTTCACTTCCACCAAAACGGCTCAATGATTGTTTTGACGTCACATCGTACTTCATCTTCTCAAATCAAATTGTCTGACCAATCAAATGCTCTCTATCACATCTAAACAATGCTGGGTTTAATCAACCCTAATTCTGGGAAAATAAGTGCGAACAAAATCCCAGCATATTAGGGTGTGTGTTTACCCATCGGTTGGTTAATGTGAAATGTTTAACCCAACTTTCTGGGTAGTAACCCAACCGCTGGGTAAAAACAACCCAATAGCTGGGTTTGTTCATATTTTACCCAGCACTGGGTTGTAGTTAACCCAGCATTTTTTAGAGTGCAGAATCCGAAGCCCCCTCCCCCTACACTATAAAATAGACGCTGAAGTCGGCTGAAATCGGTCACTTGTCCACAGAATATGTATTTTATGTACATTGAATGACACGTAGTGCACTATATAGGGGACAGAGAACGATTCAAACAGCTTTTCATTGAGGAAAAAAAGAAGTCTGGTTTCGCGCTGTCACACTAACCACCGCACACACACTCTGCTCCGGTCATGTATTGGAGATATTTGAATTCTACACAGAATGCTATATTTTATAGCAACAAGGATGAGATTGTGGATGGCATACTCTGTCAAATGCGGCTTTACGTAGCTCAACGGCTCTGAACGGCTCTAGGCCAAGTTGTGATATAAACGAACGCTATTGGCTTTTTTAAAAAGGGGCGGGGCTGCTTGATATGTCCCGCCCTGTCTTCCTGTTTCAGTTAAAATGACGGCAACACAGAGTAACGCTGCGTGTTTCTCAGCATTTCAGGGGACCTTTAAAGTATGTGAGTTTTGATGTGTTGACTAACATACTAAAGCACATGTGAACATCAGTGTTGCCAAGTCTGCGCTTTGCCCACGGAATTGGGCTACTTTATCACCGTTGCTGCGGGTTGTTTTTCATGCCTGCGGGTTAAAGCGATCCCGATAACGTGATATTTAGCCCCTGGAATGCTAATTTTACCAGGGGAACCCTGCCAAAAAAAACTTGTATTTTACCCCCCGGAATGTGATTTTTAACTGGAGACCCTCTCGAAATGCGATTGGGCTAGTTTTGGGTTAGTTTTAAGTAGCAATTGGGTGGGTTTGTTGTGAAAACCTGGCAACCCTGGTGAGCATGACATGACATAAGAGTTTAGATAGAAACAACATTAGCTCGGCTTAGCCATATTTCAAAGACAACAGAAGCAATTATGAAATTACACACAGATGTACTGAAGTCCTACACAAGTGGGTCGAAAAAGCAACTAATTCCAGTTAATATAAATAGAAACTATAATACATTTTCATTTAATTGCAATTAACATGAAATCAAGTTTCAAAAGATTCCAGTTCACAATTAAGTTATTCTTTAAAGCATATTATTTTATAAGTACTTTTTAAAAGTATTCTCAAGTGTACTTCTGTTCCACACACAATGGCTTCAGAAGACTATAATGTGTTCATGCTTTGTATAAACAGTGCTATTTTAAGACATTTTCTGATCTATTTTGAAGCTTGAAATCTCCCGTTCCTATTCATTATAATTGCAGTGACTAGTACAACTCTTCAAAATCTCTCCTTCGGAAGAAAGTAAGTCATATCGGTTGACATGAGGGTGAATAAATAATGGCAGAAGTTTCATTTTTGAGGCAACTGTTATGATACGCAATAGAGAATTGCAACTTTGTTCTTCACTGATTCATTGTGATGCACCATTAGCACTGATCATACTTCTGCAATCTTCTTGCTTTGGTTCGAGTGTGTAGTTTGTCACATTTATGCATCATATTTGCTCCACAGATTACAACACAATATTTCATATTGTCTTTTTGAGGATCCCATATTTAAATGATGTGTATTTTGTGCTCTTTCTTTAAGATGCTTAGATATCTGCCACTATGGTTGTGTGCAACAGCTGGAAGCAAACTGTGTGAGCAAAACTTCAAATCAGACATGAAATCAAAACGGACCCTATTTACTTTCTTAATGAATGTTGAATAATTCATCCATGCACCATTCAAAAGGTTTGGGACGGTCTGTTTTTGAAAGAAGTTATTTATGCTCACCAAGTCTGCTTTTATTTGATCAAAAGTACAGTAAAAATGTAATTTTGCGAAATATTTTTACAATTTAAAAACTGTTTTCTATTTGAATATATGTTCAAATGTAATTTATTTCTGTGATTAAAGATGAATTTTCAGCATCATTACTACTCCAGTCTTCAGTGTCACATGAAAATCATTCTAATATGCTGATTTTGAAAACAAAATTAACAATTGATCAACTAATGCATCCTGCTGCATATATATATATATAAAAAACACTAACCCCAAACTTTTGAATTGTACTACAGTATATGATTAAACGTGATAATTAAAAAGTATTTGTGCAACTGCATTTGCAATTATCAGTGCACACTTTAAACAGAAACCATGTCAACACCTTATATAGCTTTCATTTTGGACAGCACTGCTTTCTGCGCAGCACTGGGGGATTTTTTATCACCAGAAGTGAGGAATATTACTCATGTTGTATGAAGATGCACGAGACTCAAGAGGGAAGTGCTGCAACCAACTTCGACCCCAAAAATATGGGAAATGCTAAAAGAAGTCCATAACAGGCTATAAGCAAAGCCACAAGGAAGGAACGGAGTTGTTTGAGTTGTTATAAATGTAATAGAGTGGAATGTGATGAGGCAAGACTAGACCGAACATCCACAGTCTGCTTCACTGATCATCTGACGGACTCTTTCCCAGGCTTCACATGACAGTTCAGAGGATAATACTTCTCAAACTAGTGTTTTTGCTATCCTTATATAGAAAAGTCCCACAGATGGCCATGACAATGCAGATCACCAGTGATTTAGGACAGGATCTGAGTTTCATTATTGTTCATATTTAGGATTACACTACAACATTTGGTAGTGAAACAATTTTCACACATTGAACTTAACATGGAATTTTAGTAAGACGATTTTAGTATTGCACATACATTGCACATACATTCATTTGGATTACAGTTTTGAAATAAACTAATAATCTTTGTGTGATGCATATTTGTCTGTTATACATAAATGAAGCAGGTAAGATTTCTGCAAACTATGCATCTATTTTCAAAATGCATGTTATATAACTGTTTAGAATCAGCATAATCTGTTCATTGTGAAGACAAATTGATTCAGTAAAAAAAATAATAATAATGCACATGGTTAAAATAAGACAAGCAATATTCAGTTAGCTCAAATGTATGAGATCAAAACTAATCCAAATGGACGGAAATTGTAAATGCAAATACAAATAAAATCTTAAATTTAGGTAAAATCTTTACAAAAATATTTCCAATTATTAAAAAAAAAAAAAAAAAAAAAAAAAAAACTACATGCATGCATGCCTTTATTTTGTATGTAATAATTCCTACTTGTCTAGATCCGATCACTTAATAGATAGCATGTGTGTTCAGCATTGTTTAAGCACTATATGAAAATATTCACAGCTGAAAAAATGGCGCAATATCATAAAACCTGGACAATTGGAGACCAAGATTAACTTCCATATCTGCCTGACCGAAACAATTACCTGACTTAATCAATCATTGTGTTAGTTTTGGAGAGAAGTCTAGCAGCAGATTCCTGTCACACAATCTCTGAGTAGCTAGACATATGTTCTGATAGACAACATTCGATGTTGTATTGATCTTTTATAATATCTATAATACAGGCAATGGTGTTAATGAAGAAGAAGTGAAGAATGCTATATCTCAAGGTGCTCACATCATTTTGTCCAACCCGTTGGGTGTGTGTATATATATATATCTATATATATATACAGTGTATGTATATATACGTATATCTATATATACACACACATATACAGTGGGTACGGAATATTCAGACCCCCTTAATTTTTCACTCTTTGTTATATGGCAGCCATTTGCTAAAATCATTTAAGTAATTTTTTTTTCCTCATTCATGTACACACAGCACCCCATATTTACAAAAAAACACAGAATTGTTGAAATTTTTGCAGATTTATTAAAAAGAAAAACTGAAATATCACATGGTCCTAAGTATCCAGACCCTTTGCTCAGTATTTAGTAGATGCACCCTTTTGATCTAATACAGCCATGAGTCTTTTTGGGAAAGATGCAACAAGTTTTTCACACCTGTATTTGGGGATCCTCTGTCATTCCTCCTTTCAGATCCTCTCCAGTTCTGTCAGGTTGGATGGTAAACGTTGGTGGACAGCCTTTTTTAGGTCTCTCCAGAGATGCTCATTGGGTTTAAGTCAGGGCTCTGGCCATTCAAGAACAGTCACAGAGCTGTTGTGAAGCCACTCCTTCGTTATTATAGCTGTGTGCTTAGGGTCATTGTCTTGTTCGCATTCATCTTTCCCTCGATTGCAACCTGTCGTCCTGTCTCTGCAGCTGAAAACACCCCCACAGCATGATGCTGCACCACCATGCTTCACTGTTGGGACTGAATTGGACAGGTGATGAGCAGTGCCTGGTTTTCTCACACATACCGCTTAGAATTAAGGCCAAAAAGTGCTATCTTGGTCTCATCAGACCAGAGAATCGTATTTCTCACCATCTTGAGTCCTTCAGGTTTTTTAGCAAACTCCATGCTGGCTTTCATGTGTCTTGCACTAAGGAGAAGCTTCCATCGGGCCACTCTGCCATAAAACCCCGACTGGTGGAGGGCTGCAGTGATGGTTGACTTTTCTACAACTTCTCCACTCCGACTGCTCTCTGGAGTTCCCACAGTGATCTTTTTGTTCTTCTTTACCTCTCTCACCAAGGCTCTTCTCCCCTGATAGCTCAGTTTGGCCGGACGGCCAGTTTTAGGAAGGGTTCTGGTCGTCCCAAACTTCTTCCATTTAAGGAATGGAGGCCACTTTGCTCTTGGGAACCTTAAGTGCAGCATAAATTTTTTTGGAACCTTGGCCAGATCTGTGCCTTGCCACAATTCTGTCTTTGAGCTCTTCAGGCAGTTCCTTTGACGTCATGATTCTCATTTGCTCTGACATGCACTGTGAGCTGTAAGGTCTTATATAGACAGGTGTGTGGCTTTCCTAATCAAGTCCAATCAGTATAATCAAACACAGCTGGACTCAAATGAAGGTGTAGAACCATCTCAAGGATGATCAGAAGAAATGGACAGCACCTGAGTTAAATATAATAGTGTCACAGCAAAGGGTCTGAATACTTAGGACCGTATATTTTTTCTTTTTTAATAAATCTGCAAATTTGTCAACAATTTTGTGTTTTCTGTCAATATGGGGTGCTGTGTACATTAATGAGGGAAAAAATTAACAAATGATTTTAGCAAATGGCTGCAATATAACAAAGAGTGAAAAATTTAAGGGGGTCTGAATACTTTCCGTACCCACTGTACATATATATTTAGAGATTTTTTTTCCCTTAAAACCCCAAACCACCCAGAATAATTTAGGTCCTTGCTTTTTATTCACTTGTCAAATAACCACACAACACTTTTTTTTTTTTTTTTGTAAACCGAACTTTCCTTTTATTTAACCAAAGTGAAATGCCTGCAAACGCTTACAGACTGAATTTCTTCTGCAGCATTAACACCATTTCAAACTCTAAGCTAGTCATGACTATAAAAGCGCTCCAGAAAACGAAACCATTTCATCATGACTTCACAGGATGACCCTCCCTAGAAAGGCACTGAAGGAGTATCAGCAACATATGGGCAGAAACCGAAAAAGACAACGGAAACCGGCTGCAGGACGTCCTTTAGTAGCAGCACAGCACCTAACAAGGGTTTCGAGTCTGAAGGGTGAATAAGATACCAGATAAAAGCAGCAGAGCATCGTTCAGCTGCTCAGGTTGGGGAACATCTCAGTAAGGGTGGTCTGTTTCGCCCCCTTCTTCAAAGCAGCTGGGACGGTTGTTGAAGGAGAAGATGCAGGGCTCTTCCCAGGGGTCGTTCCTACTGTTCCAGACTGTGTCGTACTGATGTTCTTACTCGTATTTTCCTCGTCTGGGTTTGTGCTTGTGGAAGGCGGAGTGGGGTTTTGCCGGAGTGAATAGCCGTTGGCTGAACCCTTCCTGCGGTCCACGGTGTTTTCACGGTTCAGCTCCCTCTGAAGTCGCATGGCCATTCTCCGGTCCTCCTCCTCCTGCTGCCAGCGGCTCTGTAAGCCCTCCTCGTACCACGCCACTTCAGACAGGAACGTGTTGTCGGCTAAAGGAGACTCACACTGTGGAGCGGCACAGGGCCTCTTACCGAGCAGATCCACTTCAGTCTGAAGCTCGACCTCTGAACTCTTCCTTTTCAGCGAGCTGCTGTTTGGACTGTTAAAATCAAACGTGTGTTCTGAGCAGCTGGAGCTGGAGGTGGAGGGTTTCCCGCTGTAGTCCAGCACAGACGTGCTCAGTTTGCTTGTGTCCGCCACAGATTGTGCTGAGAGGGTTTTTGGAGGGCTCAGAATGTTCTCCTGAAAAACAGAAACATTTATAAACTCGTTTTCTCCATTAACAACTGGAAATTGTCCAGAAAGTGTTTTATCTTCACAAAAGGCATGAACTTTGCATAGCCACCTATCATGTCAAAAGTGTGTGACACTAAAGACATTTATAATGTTACAAATGATTTCTGTTTCAAATAAATGCTGCTATTTTGAACTTTCTATCCATCAAAGAATTCTTTTAAAAAATGATCACGGTTTCACAAAAATAAATGACATTTTAAAAATATATTTAAAAAATAATGGCTATTTTAAATTGTAATAATATTTCACATTTTTATTGTTTTTACTGTATTTTTGATCACGTAAATGCAGCCTTGGTTAGCAGAAGATACTTCTCAACAATGTAATTAAAAACAAAAAGCAGTTTGTTCCCAATCATTAATTTTATTTTTACTTTTTTATATTAATGCATTTTAGAGCAAAACTATTTTTCGTTTGGTACAAAAAAAATGTAATAGTAAGAATTAACTTAATATTGTGATTTTACTTTTATCCTATTCATCTGTAAACATGCATGTTGTTTGCCTTACATATGTATATAATCGATGTCTTTCTTAAAAAAATAATACATTAAAAAATAAAAATCCTCAACCTCACTAAAACACACCGTTTTCCTGAGATATTTACAAAAAAAAAAAAGAAATACATTAAAACATAAGCAATATAACTATAATAAATATATATAAATACAATAAAGCTACTGTTTCTCATGTATCATGTTTAGTCTCAAAGACATTTATTTATGGATTTATTGAGTTTTTTTCTTTTAGATCTGATTGATTCTGATATTCTTTCAATTTGTTTTCTTTTTTTTTAGCCTATTAATTTTAGTTGATTTCATTTGCAATCATTTAATTTATAAAATGAAAGAAATCACCTTATTAGCCATCAGAGAGGAGTCTGGGCTGCTGTCAGAACTGCTCGGCTGCTTATGAGGCACTGGACGCAAAAACCTGACATACAAGAGAATTTTAATGCATTAAGCGCATTAAAAAAAACTCTCAGTACATTCAACAAAAGCCAGGTCTGAAAAGATGAGTTATGTTATATGATATACTGGGGCTCAACAGCAGCTACTCACTTCTCAATGTTTGATTTTGTCTTCTTTGCTGGTGTATTATCAGTAGGTTTGGCGGACCATGATGTTTCAGAGATTGGTCCTGAATTCTGCACAAACACCACAAAACAGCATTACATCATCTCTGATTACTGACAGGTCTGCAAAGGAAACTAAAACTGCAGCAGCATTTCAAGGTTTAAAGGGGTCATATGACGAACATAAGAACATTATTTTGTGTATTTGATGTAATGCAAAAGTGTTTTTGTGGTTTAAGGTTAAAAAACACATTTTCCACATACTGTGCATTATTGTTTCTCCTCTATGCCCGCTTTTCTGAAATGCGTCGATTTTTACAAGCTCATCGTTCTGAAAAGCGAGGTGTGCTCTGATTGGCCAGCTACTAAAAAAAGTGCGTGTGATTGGCCGAATCCCTCAGCGTGTGACGGAATGTTAAACCCCCCCCTCACCATACTGTGATGCGCGTGTCCCGGCGCGAGGATTGAGACAAAAACAGGAACACCCATATAAAGGGCATTTTGTTTGCTCCAGTGGGTCATAATACTGATTATAATGACTTATACTCTCTTTTTATGCTTGCTATGCACACCGTAAACATAAACCAACCAACTACGAACAACAAACGCTACTCTACACTGCTCAAAACTGAATCATCAGTGGCAAATCCTTTAAATATAAAAAACGTACTTGCATTCTGTGAGTCAGAACAGCCGCCATACTGCCTTTCAAAGTTGGAACTGCCCCACTTTATAGAAACAGTCTTTGTGCCACAGACGCATTGTAGGCTAACGTTGCTCTGCATGATCAGGAAACAGTCCTCCATAAAATGCGCTGCACATATCTGAATATTTGGGTTGAAGTGTTCTGAAACAGTGTTGTAAATACAACTCAACCACTGATTTCTAGTTGTGTCCTCTTTTGGAAGACCAAACAAAGTAGTTTCACTTTCACAACGAAACACACAGCGTCTTCACGACATGACGGCGGCGGCAACAATACTACAGCGAGAATAAAAGTTACGCCTTTTTTTTTTGCGTGAACATTTGGGCGGCGTTATCTTCCCACATAGTGATGTAGATATTTTGGGGCGTGTTAGAACGAGCCGTTTTTTGGTAGGCGTGGTTGACTCTTATTTTTTATAAAGAATATCTCTTTGGGTTTGAGCCTTTAGTCTTTGCAACTTTAGGGATCTTATCTATGCACGATCAGCTTGTAACACTCCCAAGAGAAAGGAAACTTGAAATTGTATCATATGACCCCTTTAATTTCATAACGTTATGAATTCATGACTTTCTGCTCCAATTTAAGACCTTTTAAGGCCTTAATCTGGTAAGACTCACAGAAAATGTGTGATTTGGTTTTTGGCATATTTAATAATAAACTTGTCAAAATGTCGTTTTGTTAAGAACAAGTAACAGGAACCAAAACAGGGAATGCATTATTTACTTGTCTCAACAGTCCGAATGTTTTATTGGTGTTTTTGACATGTTATTAAACATAATCATGATAAACAGTCCTGCGTGACTCTGCATGTCCGTGACGTGTGAGCTCACCAGCTCTTGGCTCAGCAGTCTGGCCAGCTTCTCATCGTTCTCCAGCTGCTGCTCCTCCCGTCTCCTCCTCTCCTCCGCCATGCGCTCCTCCTCCTCAGCCAGCAGCCGCTGGATGTACTCCTCACTGGCTCTCCTCTCGGCTTCCTCTAGAGCTCGCTTCTCCTCCACCAGCTGTTCAAAACAGCAAATGAGATCATGACCCTTCACCACAACACAACATAAATAACAAATTAACATTTGATTCACTCTAATTGAAAATGTGCATACAATAAAAAAAATCTAAAGGATTTTAGCAAAATAAAATAATGTAATTCATACTTGAAATAAGTCTTCAATTGTACACCACTGTTCAAAAGTTTGGGGGTCAGTGAGATTTTTTTTAAAGAAATTAATACTCTTATTCAGCAATGATGCATTAAATTGACCAAAAGTGACATAACTACCTTTATAACTTAAAAAGATTAATTTTTAAACAAATGCAGTTGCTTTTGAATTTCTGTTTTCAACATTGATTATTATCAGAAATGTTTCTTGAGCAGCAAAAATCAGCATATGAGAATGATTTCTGAAGATCATGTGACACTGGGAAGACTGGAGCAATGATATTGAAAATGTAGATTTGATCACAGCAATGAATTACATTTTAAAATACATTCAATAGAAAACAGTGATTTTAAACATATATCACACTTACTGGATTTTTATCAATAATGGAGTAGTGGGTGCGAAAATACAGCTTTTGACAATAAATTACATTTAAAAAATTAATTGATTTGGATATTTCACAATATTAACGTTTTACAGTATTCCTTGATCAAATAAATGCAACCTTGATAAGAGACTCTTTCAAAACATTTTTTTTTAATCGTATAGACAATAACTTTTCAATGTATGATCTCAATTTCAGACTCAATCTTTCTAATCTGAAAAGACCAGACTGAAATAGTTTCCATAATTTAATACCATAAAGGGATTTTTTTAAATGTACACCAGCAAAAAAAAACATAAAAAAAATAAAATGTCCAATGATAGTATAAAAATAGATGTAATCGAGTGTTTAACTTCACCACTATTAAAAAGATCAAAATTAACCAAAAAAGTATTCCAATTCAAAATGAGTTCAGATCTTTCAAACTTCCACGGCCACAGTTGGTATCAGCATTATGCACTTGAGCATGACTGACACACAAACCAAACCTATCTTGTTGCTGGCGCCAGCACAACTACGGCCCTCATTGTAACACGGCTCACTCAGTAATTGCATTCATGGAGGCGCCCGCCATTTCACCGCTAAAGTCCAACACATCTATACCTAGAGACCGTCCTGACTCTCCCTACTGAGCTGATCCTCAACTTTTCTCAGCTCTCCCGGCTGACACACCGAGGTCTCGGAATCGTTACTGTGGGAAAAAAAGACGGCATAGTCTTATATGAACGCATATGCATTAAGGGTCCTGTGCTCTTTTTTAAAGATCATTATTTTTTTTATTTGGTGTAACAGAATATGTTGATATGTTTTAATGTTCAAAAAACACATTTTTTTCAAATACTGTACATTATTGTAGTCCCTCTATGCCCCGCCTCTCTCCAACGCTTCGTTTTCTACAAAGTCCCTAATTCCGACAAGCGCAGTCTGCTCTGATATGCCAGCTGACCCAGTGCATTGTGATTAACCCGAACACCGCAAGCACTCGTCAGAAACGTAACGCCCCTTACCATAATCACAGCTTCAGCTTTCAAAATAAATGCAAAGACAGTAAACAATGTCATTAGTTTTACCATCAGTTAAAGCCCGAAAGGGGAACAGAGTCGCGTGACCGACACAGTGATGAAGCTGTATGTGTGATTACACAGCCACGGTTCAGACGAGCTGATCCACTGTGATGTGCCGTCCACTCTCCCTCTCTCTCTCTCTCTTGTTCTCTCTCTCTCTCTCTCTCTCTCCTCTCTACTCTCCTCTCTCCTCTCCTCTCTCCTCTCTCGCACACCACACACACACACACCACACACACACACACACACATAACCACATTGAACAGTCAATCGCCAATACTTATATTTATAACTTTAAAATATATATTGTAATAACAAAACAGTATCTGATTCAGAAGCGCCAGATTGTCAGTAGCAAAGTCAGAATGACCTCCTCTCTAGGTTCACGAAACGGTCGTCCAGAAATGCATTGCTGTTCTGTTGTAATTAATCTTAAAGATTCCTAAATGCATCTACTTCTGGAAGGCCAAATAAAGTGCTTTTGTTTTCGCCTAGAAACACACAGCGTCTCTCTGACATGCTGCTTCAACACTAACTGCGGTTACTGAAACACGCCTTCTTTCTTTGCGTGAACATTTGGCGGCATTATGCAAATATTTCCACATACATAGTGAAGTAGATATGTGGGGGTGTGTTAGAACGAGCCGTTTTAGGGGGCGTGGAAGAGTCTTAACTTTGATAAAGAATCTCTTTGTTTTGAGACTTTAGTCTTTGCAACTTCAGGGATCTTATCTATGCACAATCAGCTTGTAACACTCCAAAGAGAAAGGAAAACTTGAAATCGCATCATATGACCCCTTTAGCATGAAACACTTATGTAGCACATATTGCTTCGATCAAGCTACGCTCTGTACCAGCATCATCGTCGTCCTCGACTCCCTGCGCTCTCCGCTCACACTGAGCGGGGAAAGCATCCTGCACGCGTCTCCACAGCTCCACATTCACCAAGGTCTTGTTGCGGCTGTTGAGTCGCGCCCAAGTGGACACGCGTTTTCTGCAAAGCGGACAGCAAATGTTGGACTTGTCCACAGTTTCCATAAAGCAGGGTTTGCAGAAGGTGTGCATGCAGGGCAAAGTGACGGGCTCCAGGAATATGTCCAGACAGACCGGACAAAGGCAGTCTGAATGTTTAAGACCCCCGGAGCTTTCTTCAAGCGGACCCGTGTCCAGTCCAGACACAGGCGGCATTCTATACGTCAGTGTGTGAGGTTTCTCTCGCTCGGGTTCAAGAGCAGCATATGACAGTCAGCTGAAAGACAAAACAACAGCAGCAATTATTACCTACAACAAGAGTACGAGCCTAGAAATGTGCTACATTAGATTCAGGGTTTCCACCACCAAAGTACAGCAGGATTTGCATAGAAAAGGAGATTTCATGGGACTGCAAAGGTTGAAAGCTCCTGCATTAGATGTATTCATTCAAATTAAACCTCTAACGTTACATAAGAACTGCTTATTCATATCAACAATCCCGCACATCACATAGATAACCAGCTACTTATTTATTTATTTATTTTAAACGCCATAGGTATTTTTTTTTACTATATTAAAGCATCCCTAGCAACGAATAATTAAATAAAAAAAGATTTTAACAGTTGTTTACATTGTTTACTAATCATAAGTTCTCATGCATCATTTATATATGGCATTAACCCATATATAAGCCCAAAAATGCTTATTTTATACACCTTTTCCATTCAAATATATTGTCAGATTACGTACAAACTCGTTTGATAGAAGTTATGCTAACTCACATCTGGAGGCTAGCGAACTAGCAACTTTGCAGCAGTGTGAGCGATTACTGTAAGGATAAGACGCAAGATGTAAACTTTCCATTATTCAAAGCAGTCAACGTCTTATTTGTTTGTTAAGATTGGTCTATTAATGTGAGCGTCAATGAACAATTAAAAGTAGTACAATTCACTCTTACTTGTTTATTTCTAGGCTCCAAAATCCCGGGAAATGTTGCGCCTGTGAAGCCACGAGCGCCGGTGACAGAACCGCTTTTCAAAATAAAAGTCCTTCGGTTTTACTGTGGACTGGCTGCTGGTTCGCAGATGGATTAAGAGTTAAACTAAACTAAATTAAAAAAACTATTTTTATTTGGTATTGGTTTGATGAAGCATTGCCTTAAGTTTTAAAAGCTTAACAATGAGATGTTTCACAGGCCAGAAAAGCTGAAAGACAGTCAGAGAGACTATTCAAAATAATAATAAAATAATAATAATAATAAACTAATATAATATACAACAAAGGAATCGTAGGAAAGTTGTAGACTTTGTTAGTACATTTGTATTTGTTACAGCAGATCCAACATTGAAAAACGGGTTTACCCTTACCAAATAGTAGTATACTTCAAAAGTTTATTTTAGTAAGTATACTTAAGTAAAGTTCAAGTATATTTTAAGTATACTTTATGTAGTAAGTATACAAATATCAGTGTACTTGTAGTATACTTGTAAGTGTACTATTTCAATACTCCTTGGGACTAAATAGGCCCACTTTCTAGTATATAAAAGTATACTTTTAAGTATGCTTTAAGTATAACAGCAGTTCCCTCTGCTGGTCAAAGGATCTACATGATGATTAAAGAAGGCTGAATTATGTCACTTGCTTGTTGTTTTTAAAATTGATGATATACAGTTAGGAGTAAAGAATGGTCAGACATGTTAGTTTAAGTTAGACTTATAATTCGAAGGACTGTAGCCCGTTGTAATAGTGTTGCTTCCCGTGTATTCTTAAAAGATCATGACTTTTGAGCAAGTTGGATATAAGAAATAAAGGTCATAAACAATGTGTATGCCATATTCTGCGCCAAAATGTGAATAGAATGACAACAGAAAGACTGAATGAAGTAATCAAATCAGTCACATTTCCCCTTCTCTGGTTATTGAACGTATAAACTGAAGTAGCTCAGTGTATGAATGATCAACTTTAACAACTAGACTAGAGGAGGTCATTTTCGTTCGTCCGCACCTGTGCCCTATAATGTGACCCGCAGCATATGCCACAGCAGTACCCTTACGAAAAACAAGTGTATTCAAGTGTGCTATCAGTATACTTCTTTTAAACTAAAAATAGGAAAGTATACTTTTAGTCTACTTTTTATGTACTTCTCAGAAATATACTTAAAATGACATTTAAGTATACTTGACTTATACTTAGAAAAAGTCTAAATATATTTGAGCTACTGTATACTTGTGCTCCTAGAATCCGTGTTTTCATTGTTATACTGTACGGGGTGTTAGTACACATCTTCTGTACAGAATTTCCAAAAACCACAAGTGAAGAAGAAACCGAAACAACAGATGCTTCCACATGTAATCTAACACGATCATCAGACATAAAACAGCATCAAAACTGAGTAACGTTATGGAATAAAATGTCGACCAATGAAGAGGTAATAATGACTGTCAAGCTTTGGATGTGGATCGACTCCATCTACGTTTTGATTATCATTCTGAATCCAATTCATAGTCTTTTTTCAGTTTTTTGTTCAAAATGTTGTTTATTTATTTATTTATCTTTTTATTTATGAAACTTATCCACATTCAAGTGTTTAAAAAAAGAATGCATGATGCTAGAATAAAATGTTTTTGTTTACAGGCAGATACCCTGTTCTTTCTTTTGATGTTTGCATGTTCAGATATTAATTTAACAAAATATATACAAATTAAAACCTAATTAGGGACATAGTAGTATACTTAAAGTTTGATGTAAAGTTCACTTAAAGAAAACTACTGTTACACTCATCAATGAAACGTGAACGACTGCATCCCAAATCACTTACACTATGAGGGACATTTCTATTTGGTCACTTTTTTTTTTAAATATTATAATCCAAGTATTTTCAGCATACTATTGTCAACATATTATAATGTGAGACAGTGATTCACAATGATTGATTTAATTGAGTTCATCATGAAAGGACAAAAGTTATGTTATTAATAATCAATACCCTGTTGAAAAAAACAGCATATGCGGGTAGGTATGTTTTGACTCTGGTGCTGGTTTGAGCTGGTCCTTTGCTGGTTAAGCTGGTCCTTTGCTGGTTTAAAATGGTCCTTTTGCTGGTTTAAGATGGTCCTTTTGCTGGTTTAAGCTGGTCTTTTGCTGGTTTATGCTGGTCCTTTGCTGGTTTAAGATGGTCCTTTGCTGGTTTATGCTGGTCCTTTGCTGGTTTAAGCTGGTCCTTTGCTGGTTTATGCTGGTTTATGCTGGTCCTTTGCTGGTTTAAGATGGTCCTTTGCTGGTTTAAGCTGGTCCTTTGCTGGTTTATGCTGGTCCTTTGCTGGTTTATGCTGGTCCTTTGCCGGTTTATGCTGGTCCTTTTGCTGGTCCTTTTTCTGGTTTATGCTGGTCCTTTGCTGGTTTATGCTGGTCATTTGCTGGTTTAAGCTGGTCCTTTGCTGGTTTATGCTGGTCCTTTGCTGGTTTAAGCATGTCCTTTGCTGGTTTAAGCTGGTCCTTTTATTGGTTTATGCTGGTCCTTTTGCTGGTTTAAGCTGGTCCTTTTGCTGGTTTATGCTGGTCCTTTTGCTGGTTTATGCTGGTCCTTTTATTGGTTTATGCTGGTCCTTTGCTGGTTTAAACTGGTCCTTTTATTAGTTTATGCTGGTCCTTTTGCTGGTTTATGCTGGTCCTTTGCTGGTTTAAACTGTACCTTTGCTGGTTTATGCTGGTTTAAACTGGTCCTTTTGCTGGTTTATGCTGGTCCTTTGCTGGACCAGCAAAGGACCAGCATAAATCAGCAAAGGACCAGCTTAACCCAGCATCCCAGCGTCAAAACATACCTAACCAGCATATGCTGTTTTTTTCAACAGCAACTGTTTACAAAAACATCTATACATTGTAGAATGGTTTATAAAAAGAGTCAAATATCAGAGTGTAGGTTTGTCTTCATGTTCAGGAGACGGACTGGAGGGAGACGAGATGTTGTTAGGACTCTGTGTTCTTCCTCTGTATCGCAGCTCAGAGACTTGCCTCTCCATTTCTTCAAGAACGGTTCTGCTCAATGACTGGAGAGAACGACATGAGGGACAATATGCAAGAAAACAGAGAAAAATATACAGCGGTCCAACACTTAAAAATGCTTTAATTATTAGATTGGAATAATAGGTATTGCTATTAATGATAATATAATATATTCTGTCTCACCTGATTTTCAGCCAGTGCCTCTTTGGCCATGTAATGCTCTCGTTTGATCTTAATTTCCACCTCCTCTGGAATATCTGGCACCATCCAATCAATAATACGACCAATCAGGAGAACAACATGCTGAAAAAACAACAACAACAACAGCATCGATGTTTAAAATTGTGTGCGGTCTTCGCTTTATAATCATCTATATCAAATCTATCGTAAGGCACTTTATACTGGAAACTCTTAAAGTATATACTAAAAAACTAAACTTTTGAATATTACTTTTAGTAGTAATTTCATAGTAAAGTATATTTTATGTACTGTACTAAATGTTTTTAGTTTTAGGAAGTAACATCATGCGCCCATTTTCAGAACAAATGTACATGCAAAGTTAAAAAAGGGATGTTTGTTCAAACTAGTACTAGGCTGTGCACCTCAAATATAATGACGAAACTCAGTCGAATGGCCAGCAGATGATAGTAATCTTGTGTGGGCTGTCCTTTATCATCCCTGAGGCCTCGATATCTGAAAATAAAATAAAAAACACTCTTAATCAGCCACTTTGTCATTCCTAACCTTACATATCTCAACAAGAAAAGCCAGGATGTTCCCCGACACAAAGAGCAACTACCTCTACTATTTAGTGAAGTGATTTTGAAATTTCTAGGTGTTTTTTAGAGTGGTACATCTTTGTATGCACATCCCATTTTACAAAAATATCATTCAAAAGTTTGGGCTCAGTTTTTTTCTCTCCTTTTGTAAAGAGTACTTTTATACTTGTAAGACTACTTCTAAAATACTTTTACTTGGCATTAAAAGTGACAGTAAAGGCTTACTGTACATTGTCACAAAAAAAATTATATTTAAAATAAATGCTGTTCTTTTGAACTTTCTATTCATCAAATAATTCTGAAAAAAATGTATCATGGTTTCCACAAAAATACGAAACAGCCAAACTGTTTTCAACATTGATAATAATAAGAAATGTTTCTTGAGCAGCAAAACAGCATATTAGAATGATTTCAGGAGCATCACGTGACACTGAAGACTGGAGCAATGATATTGAAAATGTAGATTTGATCACAGCAATAAATTACATTTTAAAATACATTCAAATAGAAAACTGTTATTTTAAACATACAGTGGGTACGGAAAGTATTCAGACCCCCTTAAATTTTTCACTCTTTGTTATATTGCAGCCATTTGCTAAATCATTTAAGTTAATTTTTTTTTCCTCATTAATGTACACAAAGCACCCCATATAGACAGAAAAACACAAATTGTTGACATTTTTGCAGATTTATTAAAAAAGAAAAACTGAAATATCACATGGTCCTAAGTAATCAGACCCTTTGCTCAGTATTTAGTAGAAGCACCCTTTGATCTAATACAGCCATTAGTCTTTTTGGGAAAGATGCAACAATCCTCTGCCATTCCTCCTTGCAGATCCTCTGCCATTCCTCCTTGCAGATACTCTCCAGTTCTGTCAGGTTGGATGGTAAAGTTGGTGGACAGCCATTTTTAGGTCTATCCAGAGATACTCAATTGGGTTTAAGTCAGAGCTCTGACTGGGCCATTCAAGAACAGTCACAGAGTTGTTGTGAAGCACTCCTTCGTTATTTTAGCTGTGTGCTTGGGGTTATTGTCTTGTTGGAAGGTAAACCTTGGGCCCAGTCTGAGGTCCTGAGCACTCGAGAAGGTTTTAGTCAAGGATATCCTGTACTTGGCCGCATTCATCTTTCCCTCGATTGCAACCAGTAGTCCTGTCCCTGCAGCTGAAAAACACACACACAGCATGATGCTGCCACCACCATGATTAACTGTTGGGACCACGGCCGCCACTTCGGACAGGGTGATGCCAGCCAGTGACCCCATGGTTTCTCCAAACATACCGGCTTAGATTAAGGCAAAAACAGCCCACCTATACCCTCTTGGACCTCATCCGACCAGAGAATCTAGTTCTCACCAGCTTGGAGTCATAGGTGCTTTTATGTGTTTTGCACTGAGGAGAGGCTTTCATCCAGCCACTCGGCCATAAAGCCCAGATTGGTGGAGGGCTGCAGTGATGGTTGACATTCTACAACTTTCTCCGATTTCCCGACTGCATCTCTGGAGCTCAGCACAGTGATCTTTGGGTTCTTCTTTAACTCTCTCACCAAGGCTCTTCTCCCCCATAGCTCAGTTTGGCCGGACGGCCAGATCTAGGAAGGGTTCTGGTCATCCCAACGTCTTCCATTTAAGGATTATGGAAGCCACTGTGCTCTTGGGAACCTTGAAGTGCAGCACCCCCCCCCCCCTTTTCTTTTTAGGAAATTTTTTTGTAACCTTGGCCATATCTGTGCCTTGCCACAATTCTGTCTGAGCTTTTCAGGCAGTTCCTTTGACCTCATGATCTCATTTGCTCTGACATGCACTGTGAAATGTAAGGTCTTATATAGACAGGTGTGAGGCTTTCCTAATCAAGTCCAATCAGTATAATCAAACACAGCTGGACTCAAATGAAGGTGTAGAACCATCTCAAGGAAGATCAGAAGAAATGGACAGCTCCTGAGTTAAATATATGAGTGTCACAGCAAAGGGTCTGAATACTTAGGACCATGTGATATTTCAGTTTTTCTTTTTTAATAAATCTGCAAAAATGTCAACAATTCTGTGTTTTTCTGTCATAGGGGTGCTGTGTGTACATAATGAGGGAAAAAAAAATTAAATTAAATGATTTAGCAAATGGCTGCAATATAACAAAGAGTGAAAAATTTAAGGGGGTCTGAATACTTTCCGTACCCACTGTATATCACAACATTACTGTATTTTTATCAAATAAATGCAGTGAGCAGAAGAGACTTCTTTCGAAATCCTATACCAACCGCAAACTATTGAACAATATATCAAGAAAATGGTATATCAAGAGTTTGATCTTCACCTGCATGTCACGTGGCTTTGGGTGAAGTTTGCAGGGGCCGCTGAGAGGGTGAAGTCGATGTATCCTCTCATGCTGCCTGTAGTGTAGCGATAATAGAGCCGCGGCAGGAAATCAGACGTGAAGGCAATCAGGAAAGCCTGGCAAAAGATCAAGGCGTCAAACAAGATATGCAGCCTGTCTAATTAACTTTATTTTGGACTAAAATTGTTGGACATCAAAAGCTGTAAATAAGCTTGGCACACAGAACAATGGCACACACACTGTAAGACTGATCCCAGATCTGTGCCAAGGGTTGAGGAGTAATGCCCGCTTCAGACTACACAATATTTTTGTCGGTCACGATAGTCACTGTGTCAGATTACACGATTTTGACTCCTAAAATCTTGTCGTCGTGTCGTGGACAAGAAACATGTCAGACTACACGTTGCTTCCCGACCATTCACCGCGTGCCGTCTTTAACAAAATATGAGTAACTGTATCAGTTACAGTTAAACTTAGAATTTTACTGTCATTTTTAATATAATGTTTAATATAATATCAGATTATATGAGTGCATCATTCTACATCAGTGATGCTCATAAGTGATGGTATATCCCTGACAAAGGTGTCTGACTAGTCGATAGTAATCATAAGGCATTTGACAATAAAAACTTGGTACAAGATCAACTTACTTGAGAAGCAAGACAGGCCAATTTTCTTCAGTTTTTATGGTTTTATGAATGTAAAATTAAGACTTTTTAATACCTTTTCAAAACCAAGTAAAGAACATTTTAAGAATAAATCTACAGGAACACAATACATCAATATCTTCTCTAAACATAAATGTCTAGGGAGCAGAAAGCGAATTGTATTGGCAACACTTCAAAGTGTGAAAATACAACTTACAACGCAGCTTATGGATTGAATACCTCTAATATACCCCACTAACAGATAGTTGTTCTTGTTTTAAGCATAAACTCACTTAATTTTGTTTCTTTTCTCAGAAAAACAAGACTTCATATGTTCAATTTGCATCTCAAGTAAATGAATTTTGATAGATAGTAAAAACTAAAAAACAAGACAACTCCTGAGGAAGAGATTTATTTTTGCAGTACATTTAATGATATGACTTTATGAATTTAATACTTTCTGCTATTGTTTAAGAGTATTATTTAAGAATTTTAAAAATAATTTTTCAAAGCCTTTTAAGACCCACAGAAACCCTGTTATACTTGTAAAAAATACAAATAAAAATTCTGCCAATTTAGGAGTAATATTTCAAGTCATCTAACAAAATATGTTACAGATTCGATTTTACAGCATGTATTCTGTAATCTATAGTGGAATACACTTTAATGTCAAAGTGCTGTGAAACTACAGCCTTAATTTCTGTATGGCATCATCACCATCAGATTTGTTAATACATTATAAAAGAACTATGTGATATTTTACAACATGTCTCGAGATAATACAAACTAAATTTTGTGCAAGACAAGTTTGAAAATGTATGCTTTCGACAAAATTCTAAAAGTTTTTTCTTTCTTGACCAGTGGTTCAAATGTTTTATCTAAAGGAAAATCCATGAAAGTATTGAATATACTGCTGGTGGCACTAGAGGGGTGGAGAGACACTTTAATCACTGTGCTAAATCGTTTAACTTTTCACGGTCCTTGTCTCTCATCAAGATGCAGAATACGATACATACAGATTGGTGCTTAGTCCCAAATGATCACTATAAATGACAGAGACACTTACGTTACTGATGACAGCCAGGTAGGAAATGAACTTTAGGATGGTCAGCCAGATGCCAATGTCTTGTGCTCTTTCCACGACAGGCCTGCGGTACTCACACACAAACTTCTGGGCATCGAGACGCACCTCCACCCAGTTATTTATCAAAGCAAACAATGGAGCCAAGGGACAGGCTGCTACAAAGATGGTGATGAAGCCAAACTGCAGAACTGACAAGATAAAGAGTCTCAAAATCAGCCTTAATCTGAGCTGAACGACGATGGCATTCAATTTGAAAGCCACCAAAATTGTAGTTTTTGATATGATGGTAATATATATTGTGTTGCAAATGAGATAAAAAATTAAAACTGATCTATTCTAAACAGGCATACTGTAAATGTAATAAAAATGATAAGCCACAATAAGAACAAAATATAATACACATTGGGATATTAGAAATTATCTAATAAAATGACAAAGATTCACAGCACATAAATCAGTCTAAAGCAGTTTGGATGTGAATGTACTAATCTGAAAGGGGATTATTTCTGGTATCATAATAGCTGGAGAGCGTGAATCAGAGCATAGATAGATGGGGCCATTGACTGGTACAGTCTGTGGCCCTAATAGAATGAAGACCAGGATACTGTCAGAAGATGATCAGAAGAGAATCTTAAAATAATAAATTAACTATATATATAGTATATGTGTGGTGTGGTGTGTGTGTGGTGTGTGTGTGTGTGTGTTGTGTTTGTGTGGGTGTGTTTAGTTTTGTAAAGAGGAAGTATTGTCATTAAGATAAAAATGTATAATTTTGTACAGACGTTCATTAAAGTATCAAAAATGACAGAAACAACTATTTCATGGTTCAAAATCCTGTTTCAAATAAAGCTGAGCTTTCGACTTTCTATTAATCTGAACTAGATGAAAAAAATGTATTCCCAAATAGTAAGCAAGCACAACTGCAACATTGATAATAAAAAGAAATGTTACCAAATCAGCATATCAGAATGATTGCAACGGGGGGGAAAACCTGCTTAATGATACTGAAAATTCAGCTTTACATCACAGTAAAAATTACGCAATAGAAACCACTAGATTTAAAATATATCTAAATAGCAATATTATATTTGTATAGTCTAAAATTCGAGATGCTACAAAAATAATAGATGGAGGGGCGCAAAAAGAGACATAAGGACTCACCCATCTCTAGATACTCATCGAACAGCCCCTCACACACCAGCAGCTGATAGTTTGCTTCCCATGGGCTGAGCTCTGGCTGCCTGTCTGGTTCATCTATCACCTCCTGACTGGGAGCTGGCTTCAGCTTCCTCCTGTGCCACCATGTCTTTAATTTACTGTTGGAAAGAGAGGGGTAAATCTTGAGCCTAATTCTTTATATATAACAATGAGTAGACAAGATCTTTAAGAAGATGTATTGAACAAAGACCTACGGCAAGACAAATTCCTGGATGTTGCTGATGACCTGTTTGCCTACCATAATGACTAACAGTTCTTGAGCTAGTTCAATGAGACATCCAGAGGCACCACACTACATAAAACAAGGACAGAACCAAGTTACACAGTAGTAAGAATTATTCATATTCCAGAATATGCGCATTTTGCCACATTTTATAATTGTGTGGGAAATATTGCAACATTGTGTATTTAGATATGACGGACAGTGTAAATTTTGTTAGTTTTATTCCAACAAAGGATCGGCCAAGTGAAAAGGTAGAAGATTTGCTTTCCAACAATGTAAACACTCACATCCTCATTTCGGATTCCTAGGAGTGTGTTATAGTTTCCAGGGTATCCAACAAACCTGTAGAACAGATCAAATATTAGATGAAAATTTAATCTTCATACATATTCATTCATTCTGCATAGCTACCCACCTGCCCTTGAAAAAAGCAATGTAAACAGGAGATGAGTAGAAGTTGACAAACTGGAAGATGAAGACCTTGAGGATGAACGCATTCTCATATTTGGTCTGGGTGCGGTGCATTTCTAATAGAAGGAAGTGGATGATACTTTGCTGTTGCATAAAGAAATGCCTAAATAGTATGTGTAAACATGAAATAGCTTACCCCATCGTGTCAGAATTTTGGCCAGGTAAGTGTAGAGCCGTGACAACAACAGAATAACCAGCAAATTTAGCATAGAACCAGTAAGGCTAGCTATCCTTCCAGCCTACATGGGTGAAAAAGCTGTCTTGGTAAGCAAATTATGTAAAAATTGTGCTACAATATCTGATCTAATCAATGATTATTTTACATCAGCTTTAAGTGTTAGCAAAAGGCGTCAACTTTTATATCATAGTAGGTGAATTCTAGCTAGTCTGGCTAATCTGGCAGACCATGTTGAACAAGCAACATACCAAATTCCAAAACTCAGCAAAAATTTTAAGCTGCTGTTAGTTTTCCCTTGCTATACTCCTCCCTAAACCCTCCCTCTACTGTTTCATGGTTGCTTTGTCATTCCTACATCTAACTTGTCTAGGCAGTTTTGGAACTTTTGCATTGCGGGACATCCCTTGTGAAAAACAAGTACACTAAAAACTGTACTTACAGATACTGTAATATAATTTTAATGACCCACCCTTGTAGGGGTTTGAGTGCTTTCATGACTCTGTGACAGTCTCCCGTGGAAATTGTTCCCAGGTGAGAGCCCAGACAAAGAGTGACCCCCCCCCCCCCCCATAATCCCCTATGACACAAATGAGTCAGAACAGTGAGACCCTGCCCAGAAGACCAGAAGAGGGATACCAGGGCCCTCTCCTGGAGCCAGGACTGGGAGAGGAGCTCACAGGTTGCCATAAGGGCTGTACCTTGATTGCGGAATATGGAATGTGACCTCTCTGGTGGGGAAAAGCCGGAGTTAGTACAGGAGGTTAAGCGTTACCAGCTAGATATATTTGGCCTCACACCACACGCACATCTCTGGCTCTAGAACCAAACTCCTGGATAGGGGTTGGACTCTCTCCTTCTTTGGAGTCACTTAGGGTGAACGGTGCCAAGCGGGGGTGAGAATATTCACAAGTTCCCAACTTTCGGCTTTCTTGAAGGTCCTGAGTGGGGCTCTGGAAGGCATACCACCTGAGGAATCCATAGTTTTGCTTGGTGACTTTAACGCTCATGTTGGAGACGATGGAGAAACTTGGAGGGGAGTGATTGGGAGGAACGCCCTGCCTGATCTGAACCCAAGTGGTGTTTTGTTATTGGATTTCTGTGCTTAGTATGGAATGGCCATAACAAACACCATGTTTGAACATAAGGTGGTTCATACGTGTACTTGGTACCAGACCACATTAGGCGAAAGGTCTTTGATCAACTTTGCAGTCATATCCTTGAACCTGTGGCTGTATGTTCTGAACACTCAAGTAAAGAGAGGAGCAGAGCTGTCAATTGATCATCACATGGTGGTGAGTTGGATATGATGGAGGGAGAGACTGCCGGACGGAAACACAAAAAAAATAGTGAGGGTCAACTGGTAACATCTGGCTGAGGATCCTGCCTGGAATATTTTCCCACCTACGGAGAAATGTTTCCTTATACCTGGGGGATGCTGGGGACACACACTCTGAGTGAGCCCTGTTCAAAGCCTCCAATGTAGAAATCGGCTGCTGCGAGCTGTGGCTTGAAGGTTGTTGGTGCCTGTCGCAGTGGCAACCCAAAGACCATGCTGGGGCACGCCAGCATTGAGGGAGGCCATCAGGACAAGAGGGAGGCCTTTTGGGTTTGGTTGACTTATGGGTCCCCTCACCGTCGAGGGCTTTGAGAGGAAGATCAGCCACTTTCCATGCAGTGGTTAGGTCTCCCTCGCAGCATCAGCAGCATAGCCTTGTATGGGAGGAAGAGCAAGCTACAACTCCCCAACAGTAGTCTGTCGGAGGAGTTCATGGTTTCCCAATCAAGAGAGGTGATGCTGTACAGAGAATCCACTGACACCAAAGTCTTTCACAGGTAGGAAGAGTAGGGCCCAGGAGGCAGTCGACCAGGCTGAAGCACAGTGTGCTGGTGGAGACAGTGGTTTCAGGACATGCAGGGCATTGTTGTAACCATAAACCTTGATATGACAAGGCCTGGGGAAAGGACACTCGTCAACTGGTCCAAGAAGAAATCCGAGCAGGGGTGGAGGAAAGATGTATCAGCAGGATGGTGGGGATGTGACATCAAGGGGCATGGACTCGATGGGAACAGGTGATGGATCGAAGGAACTTGTGGGCTGAGTTGTGGAAAGCAGAGCCACACCGGATCCAGTTCCTTATCCAATCAGTATACAATGTACTCCCCAGCCCAAAAAACTATTCTCCTGGGGCCTGAAAAGACACCCCTGCATGCCTCCTATGCCAAAAAAAGAGGATCCCTGGAACACATATTAAGCTGCTGCCGTTAAGCCCTGGGAGAGGGATGTTATCGGTGGCACCACGACCAGGTGCTAAGGGTCATTGCAGGAACCATCAGCACAGAGATCTCTCTCAGCAAGCTCCAGCAGCCAGTACAGCGCTCAATCGAATTTGTCAAGGATGGAGAGAAACCAATACAGAGCAGGATTGGCTGCCGAGGGGAGGCAGGCCAGTCACTCTTCAGGGCCCACAAGCTCTTGGGAATCAGGGGACTGCACAAGAAGAAAGCCTTCAGGAACATCATAAATGCCACCTTGAAGGCATCTAGATGACTGTGGATCAAAAGGGGTCATCCGTGGACCACACAAGCTACCTAAACACAAGTCAGGGACTGATCTCCCCTGGCTGGGTCGCCTGGGCTAGGGTGTATGATGTTGAAAAAGCCGAAACACCCTATGACCCCAGGTTATATCACTGATGCTGTTTCTAGGGTGCACCTGTAAGGTGTGTCAAATTCTAACAAACTTAAATACACTTTTAAAAATCCACTTTGTAATAATAATGTCAAATTTAATATTTTACTTTAAAGTACATTTTAATTAATTTGTTCACATGGTGTAAAAATCTTTAGTCATTCTTTAAATAAATACAATATTTTGATGTGTTGAGTAACATACTAAAGCACATGTAAAGTACTTTATTATAATTTAACCGGAGTGTGTCATTGTGTAGATCCATTACAGTTAATATATTTTAAATGTACCAAATTGCAGCTTCTTCATTATAAATGTGTAATTCAAATGTTTTAAACGCGACACACAAATTTCAATAGCAATGGTGTTAAAGTATATTTTAGTTTATAGTTCATATACTTTAACCATATTTTAATATAAGTAACTATAAATTTATATATAAGATGTACTTAAGTCCTACTTAAGCAAGTAAAAAGCCACTCTGAAGTTCAGTTTTTCATTTATTAAGTATATTGTTTTCATAATGAGTACTCTTATTAAAAGTGTACTTCTTTTTCACAAGGGTTTTCAAGTTATTTTGAATATAAGTGTTAGCTAATGTAAATTCCCATGTAAATGTACATGCAAATCAAAAGAATCATCAAAAGAAATTAAAAGAAACTTACGGAAAATATGAAGAAGGCGTTCTGCGATCTGTAGATAATGATGCTTAGGATAGTTCGATACAGGATAATGGCTATTAGGAAAATCAAAACAATGGCAATCTGCAAGCACAAAGAATAAAATTGAATCATGATGATAATGATTTAGAATTTTTTGGGATTACTGACGATTTCTCAACAGATGTGAGATGGAAATCCATTGACTAACCATTAGAATGATGACCATATTGCCAGTTAGAGTACGACTCAGCCGTTGAGTCTCTGGGAAATAGGGTTCTTCAGCCCCAGTCACAGGATTACGAACCGTCATGGGCGCCAGTGCTGTGAATTCTGGTCTTGGCCTCTCCTAACATCAGAATGGAAATATTATGGAAAGCAAGAGAGGTAAAGCATTGCTTTTTGAGGACTAGTAAATATTAAAGGTTAAGACACTCTGCGACCAATTGAATCACCTCTATTTCTTCAAATTCGGAGCAGTCCCATCGGTGGGAGAGTATGGAGCTTGTGCGTTTCCAGTACTCCAGGAAGGTGACGGCCCACAGAGACATGAATATACTGAAGAACACAGTTCCTCCATTGTCAAATAGCAAGCCTGCCTATTGCAAATTTATGAACAAGTATTTTGAGAACAAATTGTGATAGCTAGTTCACAGAGAATGTTATTTTTGGCTTATTTAAAATGCTATACATAATTTTTAAACTTGTAGAAAAGTCACCTTATAAGTATAGCAGATGCTGGAGAGGTTCCAGTAGCTGCATATGTTGCATAGTGGACACATGACAAAGGCGTCTCCACTGGAGCACAGCTCTTCTCTGTGTGGTCAATGGTCACGATCAGTGCTGGATCATCAACATTACACCGTTATTAACAAGACTGTGATAATACTCACGCTGCCACATCAGTGACCATCAGCCAGATACCAAACAGAAAAATAATAAAACCCACTACTGCTGCTGGTAATAACCAGCCTGTGTAGAAACCTACAGACATGAGAAATAAGGACAGAAAGCTAGTCATAACAACCTGTTATGATGAAAACAGTAGACTGTTTAAATTAACTTAGATTGAATGCAAGATTTCTGGTGCATTTTTATTTCATTTTGTCTTATTATTAAATCTACCTATTAAGTATTTACAAAATCATCTACTTATTATTAGCAATAATGGTAAGACTTTGCAATAGAGTCCCATTACTTAACTTTAGTTAATGCATTAACTAACATTAACTAATAATTTGCAACACATCTGTTACTGTATTTATTCATCTTTGTTAATAAAAATACAACTGACCATTGTTTGGGTTTGTTCGGTCTCGTCCATTAAACAATATTAACAGATTAACATTATCTAAGAATAAAAAATTCTCAAGAAGTATTTTTATCCATAGTTCATGTTAATGTAGTTAATTCAATGTTAACATGGAATTACTCAGTAAAAAAAAGAATTATTTATTATTATGTTATTAATATTATTATAAAATATGATAGATACAGCTTTTTTCTGGTATAAACTAAATGTAGGTTCAATCATACCCAACCATGCAAAGTAGAGTGCTATCTTCTCGCCAAAGTATTCACGAATGTGATCCAGAGGTTGGTACTTCCTCCAGCAAGCCCAGCAAGCCCAGTAGTGATGCAGGATCTGTCTCATGTTGAGAGACTGTGGATCTACTGGAGTCTTCGGCATCTCAGATGGACCCTAATGAGAAGAACACAAATCATTGCCTGTTCAAAATCAACATGATATAGTGCTTGCATTGATTATGGAAAGATTATAAAGACGTTGTGTGTGTGCGTGTTGTTTGTGTGTGTGTGTGTGTGTGTGTGTGTGTGGTGTGTGTGTGTGTGAATGCTAAGAACAGGCATAAAGAATGAAAGAACATGCATTAAGAAAGGTCAGTTTTGATTTCATCTTGGCTTTAAGTAGTGCTGTATAGCTACATATGTAAACAAAGAAATAAATATGTGCATAATTAGTGTGTTTGTTAAGGTAATGTTCAAATATTATGTAGAATACTCCTACAATACCTCATGTAAAGGAAAAGCAGCAGTGAGAACATTCTCACTAACCAGCCTGCCAATGCCAACCTCCCCTCTATTCAACGAGCCATATGGAGTCCTGGCTAATATCTCATACAGCTTTAGAACAAGGACAAAGATATTACGGAAAACTGACAGATCAGTGTGAACAGTGTTAAAAAGAGTGAAAAATAATTTTGTCCATCACAGACATTGTACAGACTACTAATTAGTAAAATAAATGAATCATGGGTGACAAATATGCAAATATGCTTGCAAATGTTTCTTCGGCTTCGGTAACTGAAAACTTTCTTGCAATGCTGCATCCACAGACTTCAAGACATGTCGTATCACTTAGCAAAAGAAAGAAAAACACCTCTTAGTGCACCACAAATTTCAGGAAAAAAACACTCAAAACTCACTATCTGATGCCTCTGTGTGGTCTTGAAAAACGTATCCTTGTTTTCATGACCAAGAAACCTAAAAGCAGCATAAGTAAGATAAAGAGTAAGATAATGTATTCTATTAAACACTCTCTTCGCACACTCTTTATAACAGCGTATATAGATGCAACAGCTTGATTCAAAATGCACAATAAAAATATTCAGTAAAACTTTACAATAAGATTCATTAGTTAAAGCTGCAGTCCATATGTTTTGCCTCTTTGTCGCCATCTCTGTTTGAAAACCTGCAATTGCAGCTATTTGCGGAATTATCTTCCTTGCGTGGGTTGTGCACCGGCACGGCTCCAGCACGGATTAATCTAATGTGTGGATACTACACTTTGTATTCACAGTTTCTACATTTTGAAAGTATGGCCACTTTTGTTCTGATCAACTGAGGAAAAAAGCATTACAATAAATTGCGCTATCAATGGTGATTAAATCTAACGATCGGTTAGCTCATATCACATCAACCCGTTCAAATTATTATTATTGTTATACTTTGTTTTCAAATTGTTGACGTTAATAACATCAGCACTGCGTAAGTGCGTGTATTTAGTGTGTATTATTCTGGATGACAATCCGCCATTTATTCCAGCTTCTGTGAGAAAAGGCTATAAACGATCCTCCACCTGTAGGATCCTCACGTGCGATATAGCACTCTAGCCGGGACAACTTCTTTATGTTTACAGACGTGACGTAATGACGCAGCGCCATGCACGAATTTCCTGCGAAAATCTACCCGTACCGCTCAAATTAGAAAATGTTATTACAAGCTTACCGTTGTGAATCGAGCTAAAGTAAGGCGATAGTTTTGAACACTTGCTCAAAATTTGATTTTGGATCATTTTTAAACAAAAAAGTTACGGACTGCAGTTTTAACATTGGTTAACTACTAACATGAACTAAGTATGAACAATACTTCTACAGCATTTATTAATTTTAGTTCATGTTAATTTCAACAGTTACTAATGCATTATTAAAATCAAAAGTTGTGCCTGTTAACATTAGTTAATGCGCTGTGAATTAACAATGAACAACTGTATTTTCATTAACTAACATTAACAAAGATTAATGAATACTGTAATAAATGTATTGCTCTTTGTTTGTTCATGTTAGTTAATACATTAACTAATGGAACCTTATTATAAAGTGTTACCAAATATTCAGTTCACAAGTGATATTTATACATGAGACCTCACATCTCATATGTGAGCTCTTCACAAATCATTTACACTAACGTCTGAAAAAAACTCAATTAGGGCAAACTTGTTGTTTGTGTTGAAAATTATGCTATATTATATTAGCATTATTTGAACCAATAACACATAATCTTTATATAACCAAATTAAAATAGTTTAACCCCTGGGACACAAAAATACACAAAGTTGTTTGTAGGTGTGTGTGAGTAAATAGCGAGCACTTTGCATATGTGTGTGTTTGGAGTGTGTGATGTGTTTGTCTTTAAGGAGGTGCTGACTCTCTGCAAACACTAAAGTGTATGAACTGCATGTTACATGACAGGCTCAGATCCTCTTTGTTAAGCACATTTTTAACATCTTTGTTAACTCACGCTTCCCCTGTTGTGGCAAATTTTCATTATTTTATTACAGATGCTTCGTGCCAGTTTCACAGGAAGTGACGATTTTGCTCTTTTAAACACATGGGATAGAAACTGTGCTTATATTCAAATGTTTTATGCAATATTCCAATTTTAATTCGCAAACTTTGGATGGAACCATGGCTAATGTTAATTTAATGACCAGTAGAGCTCTAAAAGAGAAACATGTTGTCTTTTTTGGATCAGTATGGCTCAGTACCTCTCTAGTTTATTGGTGTGGAACTGGCAGGTGTAGTAGTCCGGTGGAAGGTTGGGCACATCTTGTGCCATTATGTTTGGGATATGCAGTTTTTCTAGGATCTTCTCAGACCAATTTGATATTGGAGTTGTCACAACCTAAAAACACCCAATAGAGGAGGACAGTAAGATATATTGAGTATATCATTTACTTTTTGATTTAAAAGATCAGGTATGATTTACCTGTAATGGTACTCGAAGGCTGATCTCCTCAGCATAATAACACAGAACATTCCAGGGCGCACTCAGAAGGATGTAAGTAGTCTTTGTTTTTCCCTGTAAAACCTCTTTCTGAGACATATTCAGAGCAGGAGAAAAACATTAGGGGTTCTGGCCCTCGAGGTCCACTTTCCTGCAGGGTTTAGCTCCAACCCTAATCAAACACACCTGAACAAGCTAATCAAGCTCTTCAGGATCACTAGAAAGTTACAGGCAGGTGAGTTTGATCAAGTTTGGAGCTAAACTCTGAAGGAAAGTGACCCGGGCAAAGCTGAGAAAACCCAGCTTACGACATGTCCTTAAGCAGGACATTTTTCTTTGGGCACTTAAAAGATCTGAATTTGGTTCTAATTAAAGGGCACACATTAGGTTGTTTGAGCTTCTTAAGATTTGAAGGCCTCCTTAAAGAAAATGTTTTAAAGGGGTCATATGATGTTGCTAAAAAGAACATTATTTGGTGTATTTGGTGTAATGAAATGTGTTTATGCGGTTTAAGGTAAAAAAAACACATTATTTTCCACATACTCTACATTATTGTTTCTCCCCTATGCCCCACCTTTCTGAAACGCATCGTTTTTTACAATGCTCATCGGTCTGAAAAGTGAGGTGTGTTGTGATTGGTCAGCTATCCAGTGCGTTTTGATTGGCCGAATACCTCAAGCGTGTGACGGAAATGTTACGCCCCTCACCATACTGTGATGATGCCCTGTCAGGCCGGAGCGATTCAAAAACATTAAAACCCATTATAAACTAGGCATTCATTGCATCCAGTGGGGACATAATTATGTATTATAATTACTTATACTGTCTTTTTACGCATTGTTTTGCATCGCGCCGCGTAAACATAAACCATGTCTGCATTTGTGATCGGAGTAATGACAAACAACAAGCCCTACTCTACACTGCCCAAAAACAACTCACTTTAAATATATAAAATATAAAAAACTTTTTAAATATAAAAAAACGTACTTACAGACTGTGAGTCAGAACAGCCGCATTGTAGTCTACTCTACCAGGATCAGTAAACAGTCCTCCATAAAATGTGCTGCACACATTTGGATATTTGGGTTGAAGTGTTCTGGAACAGTGTTGTAAATACAACTTAACCACTGATTTCTAGTTGTGTTCTCTTTTGGAAGGCCAAACAAGGTATTTTTGCTTTCACCACGACCCGCGTCACAGCAAAACGTGGCTAGAGTGAGCGGGCCGGGGGCTAGAGTGAGCGGAGGCCTGTGGGCTTGAGAACGGCGCTGCCGGCGGGCTTGCGGCAACCACATGCGACGACCCCGTGCTGGCCTCCGCTTCGTCCACAGTTAAAGCCGATCCAGCGATCCACAGCGCAAAGTTGATGTATTTCCGCAGCGCCAGCACGGATGACCTCTAGGCTCTAGGCATGACGAAGCGATATCGTCATCTTATGGAAGGCCAAACAAAGTAGTTCCACTTTCACAACGAAACACACAGCGCCTTCACGACATGGCGGCGGCAAAAACAATACTACAGCGAGAATAATAGTTACGCCTTCTTTCTTTGCGTATATGTTATGCAAATCTTCCCACACAGTGCCGTAGACATGTGGGGGCGTGATTAAACGAGGCGTTTTTAGGTAGCGTGTTTGGCTGAGCCCTCTTACTTTTAATAAGAATGATCTCTTTGGATTTGGACTTTAGGTTCTTTGCAACTTTACGATCTTTCGTTATGCACAATGAGCTTTTAACACTCCAAAGAACAGGCCAATTTAAATGCATCATAGACCCCTTAAGACAAAATTGCAAAGCGGTAATCCTAGATATGCTTTTAGATAATCAACACAGAACTACATTACATGCTAAATATTCTTGTATGTGTCAATATCAGATTCGTATTAGAGTAGTATTATTACTGTTAATATAATTTGATTTCAGGCTTAAATTATTGGCGCGGATTGCAGGGATTGGTGCGTAATTGCGGGAAATTCCTGCAAGTATTTCAGCGTGAAAGACACTCGGGACAGATGACTGAATGCATCATTTGCACGTGCTTTTGAGTCTTACAATTTTAAACATTCAAGTGCTCAGTACTTCAGTACTTGCACACTCTCTGTGAAACCCCTTTCTGTGAGCTCACACCCAAAGCGCGTGCACAGAGCCGCATCTGAGAGCGCGTGACTACAGAATGAATACATACAAAATTATGTTAAAATGCCCGTCTTGATGAGTATCCACGTAAAGAGTTGAGAAACAAAACTTATGTGTAACAGTTAGATCCGTGCCTGAGGTCTTAAAGAGACAGCAACCTAAATAAACCTGCTGCTGTCTGTCATTAATGTTTATTTATACATTGAAGACTAACCAGTGTTATTTTAAAGTTAAATAGATTATTCCGTTTCTGTGGTAGTTCTGTACCTGGATATTACTGTTATAACTACCTGAAAAACTTAAAGCACAGTTCATTTTAGTTGTATCTCGTTATTGTATTTGTTTGTGCCATTGCTTGTCATTTATCTATTCTTATTTTATTGCTGACTGTTTACTTGTCTTTTTTAGAGTTTGAAATCAAAGTTCCCCCCATAAGAGCAACCTAAAGGGGGAATTAAATTAGATGCATTTATGTGTTGTCAGACTGTTTTGAAGGTGTTCAGAAGTGTTAGAGTCCTAAAAAAACTGCAGATAACATTAATAAAATAAATGACTTAATGGCAGTTTCTTAAAAGTTTTCTTAAGTACACCTTTAAAAAGTGCACATGGTAAAAAAGTCAAATTGAAGTACATTTTAAATCATTATGTTTTTCAAACACATTACATTCAGTTTGAGCTTAAGTATATGCTTTTATAGTATGCCTATTTCCATAGTAAGTACTCTTTTTATTTAATATGCTAAAGTGCACTTCTTTTTCACAAGGCTGTATAGGACTATGGCTGCAACCCAAATCTAGAATTTAAAGAGAATTTGATGCATGTGGAAATGTAGTCAGAGTTACGTACCGTCTCCTGATGAAGACCGGCAGTTCGGAGTCTGGAAAGAAACTCTGTCCTCCACTTCCTGTGAGTGTCACGCGAGGAACCCGACGTTACTTCATCTGATTCTGCAAACTTCAGGGGGTTCACAGATTCCTCCCACACCAAGACAAAATCTGACGACACATTCACAACGATGTCTTCATATTGATCGAATGCACTGAAATTCTAAATCTGACTTATTCTGAAATCATCACTATTTATCAGCATTATACAGATGAATCTCATACAAGAAACAAATGGGAAATATAGTTAGTAGAGAAAATGCACAAAACTCACCGATCCGGGTGACCCCATCACTGAACACGTTCATGTTTTCCTGAGGTGCCGCACTCATCTGTGAATAACATGCAGACATATCCATTATCAATAGGCATATGAAGAACTGATATTCATGCATACAAGAAAATTCCTAGGAAAAGCCTCTAATGTGTGTCTTATCAGGGATATTAGGGTGGAGTGGTGGAGGGTGAGAGATGTGAGGAAATTTGGCATGTTTGCATACATTGTTAACTGCTAATTAGCTTCCTCTCTTTGTGACCGCTGATGATTTTTGTAAACAACCCGCACTTATTTAAACACACACACACACACACACACACACGCCACATGCACAAAAACTCCCTCTGCACGCACGCACGCACACACACACACACACACACACACACACAGACGGTTGTGGTAACATGCTCCCGTAGGTTTGTTCAGGATGGTCCGAGAGGGCGATAAGTGTGGAGCTGTCCTCCACTAAATTCTTCTTCCTTTTCATCATTATCCCAAAACAGCCAGTTCACCTCTGTGTTTTCTGCCCGCCAATCTGAGAACCTTCTGCCCCTCTTTAAAACATGATGCAATGATTAAGTTATTATTTTGTAATAAAGAACCAAAAATACAAAATCTGGCATTTACAATATCGGTAAAAAGTTTGGAATAATCACATTTTTTCAATGTCTTCTCTTCTGCTGACCAAAGCTGCAGTTATGTGATAAAAAAATACAGTACATGAAATACAATTCTGAAATAAACGATAAAATAAAATAAAATATCGGTAACACTTTACAATAATATCCATTATTAACTAACAGAACAAACAAAGAACAATACATTTATTACAATATTTGGGATGTTATTAGGAAAGGACCTTATTGTAAGTGTTATCAAAATAACTGTTTTCTATATGAATATATTTTAAAAAGTAATTGATTCATGTGATCAAAGCTGAATTTTCAGCATCATTACTTCAGTCTTCAGTGTCACATGATCTTCAGAAATCATTCTAATATGCTGATTTGCCGCTCAAGAGACATTTCTGATTATCATCAATGTTGAAAACAGTTGTGCTGCAAAATATTTTTTAGGAAACTGCAATACTTTTTTCAGGATTATTTGATGAACAGAAAATTCAAAAGAACTCAATTTATTTGAAATAGAAATCTTTGCAACATTATAAATGTCTTTACTGTCCCTTTTTTATTTCCTCTGAATAAAATACTGAAGCTCTATCATCATATATATATATATATATATATATATATATATATCTAATATATATATATTATAAACTTACTTGCCCAAACATTTGAATGGTAGTGCATCACAGTTTCTAATAATCAGAAATATTTCTGAAGAATCATGTGACACTGAAGACTAGAGTAATGATGCCAAAAATTCAGCTTTGATCACAGCAATAAATCACATTTTTACAATATATTCACATAGAAAACAGCTATTTTAAATTGTAATAATATTTCACAATATTACTATTTTTACTGTATTTCTAAACAAACAAATACAGCCTTGGTGAGCATAAACGTTTTTAAAAACATTAAATATCTTAATTATTTCAAACTTTCGACTGGTCGTTCTAAATCCATACTAACAACCTGTTTGGCTATTTCAGTATAGTTCCGAGGTATTTAAATAGTCTTCGGTCAAACAGAGCATGAGGGTCAAATAGTTCTCTCAATAAATGTGTAACTGAACACCATTATGTAGATAAAGTAAGATGACTAATTAATGAATACAGAAGAGGAAACACTGTATAACATGACTCAATTAAAGATGCGCACTATGTACAAAGAAAAGCTCCGTAAAGAGCCTTGAGTCCCTGAGAGAACATCATACACACAACAACAGTACAAACACAAATGCTTACATAAAACATATAACTGGAAGTATTTGAATCTATGAGTGTTACAGCGTTTTAACAAAATATCAAACCAAGTGGCATTAAACAGTCTCTTTGGGACATTTTTCGTGTCATTACAGCAATGTTAGGTCTGATCTGTAAAGCAGAACCAATTAAACGTCTGAGGGGCCAATCTGGGTCAGGTGTCACATTAATTCATGTTTTAACATATTACATAATTTCATTATTTCAGGCAGTTGATCCTGCCTATGTAATGTTCAAAGCTAAATGGATTTTATTTGTATTACTAAATGAATTGTATAGTAATTATATATATATTTAAATAAAACTACAAATATTTAAAGACAGAGATATAAAAAGAACTATAAAAATGACAAGCATAAGAACACTCACAAACAAATTAAGTATATAAATAATACTACTAATTCTAAAACTACCTTAGAATACTATAGTCCAGCATGATTTGAGAATGTTTCAAACATTCAAATCCTAAATGTTTTACTATTATTATTATTATTCATTGTAGATCATAATGGTTCTTTATACATTTTTTTGTACAAGCATAAAACCTGGTTTAAATCAGGATTTCAATATTATCACTGTGATCATTTTTAACACCATTTTGTTTTAGAATCATTGCTTAAAAATAAAACAAAATTAAATACAATTTCTCAATTATAGTGCTCTACCACAACACCTGATGCGTAGACAAATTAAGTGCCAGAGGAGTGTGACTTCACACCAGTCTGTGGGATTCCAAGCCTAAGTTTAAGTCAAACAGGAGAAAGGCTCATTACATTTTCTCCATAAATGTATTTCTGTTAGGACCACTATCGTCAATATAACTTACGATTAGCATACATTTTAGGCTAGGGGAATGGTTCTGTTCTGGGCAAACACTCCCTGCCCATCCACGCAGCCTAGCATGGATAGGAGCAGGGAGAGCAGAATACCCCCCCTCCCCCAGGGTAACAGAACAGAACCAACATCAATGATAAATGTGGCAGATACCATTAATGTTCTACGTGATTATTTTAACAACATGATTCAGTGGTCTGTCTCAATGATATATTCACTGCCAAGTCTTGGACGATAGGAGGAGCTGGGGATGGAGGTGAGTGATTAGTTCCTGAGTGAAGCGATAGCTGCTGAATAATGACTGAAGAGACCTAATGAAGAGAATTATGATTGGTGTCGTGATCCTATAGGTAGACGTGGATCAGCTGATGCGAGCTTGACTAACATGGCCTGCCAGAACTAACGCTACGCTCCATTTATTCATCATACACTTTGATCAAAGCTACTTAAAAATAATATACAGAATCATGCGCTTATATAAATTAGATACAAACTGTGAATGCTGGCTTGACAAAGCCTTTTCAGAAAGTTTAAAAACCTTTAAAGTTGAAGGATTATATAAGCTTTACTGACAGACATCAAGAAAAATCAAAGGGGATTTTTTGAACATCCACTACAAGAAAAACTAAGTCGGATCAGTAAGAAAAGATGATGGAATTATCAGCAGAAATGTACAATGTAAGCATATGCGATTTGGGGGATTGTCTGATACGGGAACATTTTAGGGAATGAAGCTTGAGCTACAGTTCAAAATGTTGGTGTCAGTTTATGGATTTAGAAAAAGTAACAGCCTGTTTCCTTTCTCAAGCCAGCATGATGATTTGTAAACATTATTTCAGTTATTAATCAAAAATAAATAAATAAATCACACAAATAAATGTCTAATGAAGCACATATACTGTATGTCCTCTACACTCCAACTATCTGTCAACTATGTCTCACGGTTCATTGGCAGTGTTTTTTGGGGGGTTATTTGGCATCTTGTCTCTCTTTCTCTCTGCTCACCTGTAGTTTCCGTCCTCAGTCTCTCTCCTCCTCTCTGCATTGGTTGACCGTTGCTGCTCCAGTTCTCCTCAGCTCAGAGATGGTGACTTTATATTTAAAAGCTTTTCCAAAAGATTTCAAGCGGCTCTTTCCAAGACTCCAGAGCAGCTGCAGGATGAAACTCTCCGTCAGGAAAGGAGGAATAGAGTGCAAGTGAAGAGGGAAAGGAGGGGTAGAGTCTGCTCATGTTTGCTGTTAAGGAGGAGTTTCTCTGAACTTCAGCTGCACACATATTTGCAAACATGGACACACAGGCACACACTGAAACCAAACAGTGATAAACGACTGATATACAGTATCAGTGTGTCATGTTTTCAGATGAAGAGATCTGCTTTCGTTGTCAGCTTTAGTTTTAAGTGTAATTTCTAGGGCTACGCCTTAACACGATAAAATAACACAATCTTACACTGATGCAGTTGCTGACAAACGTGATGCAGATCGACAACTGACTGTGTGATGTATGCAGTTTGATGGAATGCATGATGAATGATGGAATGCAGTTTTATGCCTCTAAAGTTTAAGATTTGATGGCAAAAAAATGTCCCTATTGGTTTTTGACTTATTTATTTTATATGATATAATTTAGCAATTTCACACGAGCAAGACAAGAGTGCTGTTTCTCCCGAACAATTGCACGATCGCGAAACCTCAATAAACAAAAAGTTATGTGTTCAATTTTAGACACAGTATTGTCTGTTTTCAACTTCGCAAACACAAAGTTTGGAACAGAGCCACAGCAAAACTATTGACTTTTCGAGCGACACGGTGTTTCGTTACTGAATGAATTCATGAATTGAGTGAGTCAATAATGATTCAGTGACTCGTTCATAAAGACAGTAACTTGCTGCGTTTTTCGGACTGAATGGCTGTTTTGGACGAATTCGTGAATGACTGACTCATTAATAATATTTTATATTATATAATGTTAATTGCTTGACAATCCCTAGTTATTTCATTTGAACTTTTTTCATGTTTCACAGTTAAAATTGAATAATTAAACTGCATTGTAATATAATTTGATTGTAGTTTGTTAAGTGTGGCATGAGGTCTAGACAACACTAAAAGCACAAAGCAGCAAAATCTGACTAAACACCATAAAGAAGCTCAGATAAATACAATTACTATTACATAATGCATTGTTAGTTATCATCAAATGAAACATTTTCATGGTAAAGGTGAGATTCTAATACACCAGTGATAAAATGGTTTAACCTCAAAACAGTTCAGGAACAAATCTCACACATTTGGATCTAATTTCAACATTAATAAGAGCAAAACCATATACAAAAAACAACATACTGTACTATTTTAGTACCTTTTGAAATGGTACTGTGCCACATAGTGATAGTTACGTACTTTTTTTTTTTATGAGAGTGCACTTTTTTCTGTATTTCCTCCATAAATTACACCAAATATGTGACCCTGGAGCACAAAACCAGTCTTAAGTGTCAATTTTTCGATATTGAAATTTATACATCATCTAAAAGCTGAGGAAATAACCCTTCCATTGATGTATGGTTTGTTAGGATAGGACAATATTTGGCCGAGATACAACTATTTGAAATTCTGGAATCTGAGGGTAAAAAAAAAAAAATCGAAATATTGAGAAAATCGCATTTAAAGTTGTCCAAATTAAGTTCTTAGCAATGCATATTACTAATCAAAAATTACGTTTTGATATATTTACGGTAGGAAATTTACAAAATGTCTTCATGGAACATGATCTTTACTTAATATCCTAATGATTTTTGGCATAAAAGAAAAATCTATAATTGTGACCCATACAATGTATTTTGGACTATTGCTACAAATATCCCCCAGCGACTTAACACTGTTTTTGTGCTACATGGTCACTTATATTTCAGCAGTAACAAAGTGGATATTTTGAAAATAAAACAAGTGAAAATGTCCTTTTTTATAATATATATCCTTTATTTCATGTTCATTGACAGTTCTGTGGGTGGAATGTTGCACTACACGACGGGTAGAGCATTTTCCCCAGTCAACTAATATTTCAGGAAATGTCGTCTCATTTAGAAAAAAAGAGAGAGAGAAAAGAAAAGAAAAGATAAAACACAATTCTAAGACAGTGTAACCTCTCAAAAATCAATGCCAGCAGTACAAAAGAGAGATGACAACAAACTACAGTCGAGTAAATGGTGACGTACACTCTATAAATTAAATAAGGCAACATCTTCATAACGATGGGGAGTTTCAGTATTTAACGGTGAGAAGGAGGACAGTATCACCCTGTACCGTCCCAAAATTCTGAACGGAATGCGGTGTGTGGCACATTTAATGACATTCTAGAAAATTATGATTCACGTCTACCATTTCTTTATGTTGAGCTTCTCTGAAACACTGAAAGTGAAGTGTGAATGACAGAATATGATAGATACCTCCATTCCACTCAAGCCAAAGCTCAATAAATGGCTTTCATCCAGCAAAAACATTAAGCTAACCGGTCAAAGTTATCTTTCAGGGATCAAAAGGGAATTCTGGATTTGCAGATATATAACACACTTAAATGGTATTACTGGTTATTTAAAGGCTTTAAAACATTTCAAGTTTAATTTTTTTCTTTTAACTTGAAATATGTTTCAGTTTATATATGTACATCTTATTCCATAAGTCTACAGTTAATAATTAAGGCCAAAATCAAATGCCTTTTCATGGCATGGTCAGACTGGCATCTGCCCCATAATCCTCATGAAGCCCATCAATGGTAACGCCACCGAAAAATATTCGTGGTGTTTGATAAATATACAAAGCAGAACCCAGGAGGCGTTCAGTCAGATGTGAATCATTCACGCAAACAAACATTAAACAAACTCGACACAGAGTAAAACTTGTGTTGATGGACAACATGAAGAAAAGGAGTTAAAGCAATAATTCCCCTAAAAATGAAAATTCGGCCATCATTTACCTAACTTCAGTCCAAACCTATGCAAGATTTTTTCCGCCACAGAATAGAAATATAAACAGCTTGATTGTGACTTTATCTCCCAAAATATAGAGATATAAACTCACAATTCAGAGAAGAAAAGTCCCAATTGTGAGATATATATACTTCTGTCATGACAACTCTCGTAGGGATTGACAATGTACATGACAATGTTAATGCATTTGGTCTTGGCGGAATAGATGTGCTACACTGCTGCTGCAGAGCAAGTACTGAGACTTGCTACTGCCAATACATCCACAACATGCTGCTGTGAGCATGTAAGAAATACTGCTGCTGCACATTAACCATTTAAAACCCCCATATGCACATAATCACCCTGTTAAAGTTATACGGTGAGCTGGAGAATGTGATGGTTTCTGAAGTGCGCTGCAAACAGCTACAGCAAACAAAAGCCAGGTATTAAATATTGAGCAGTAAGCTCATTGTGTACCGATACAGTAGAGAACCCATCATCTCCTTGACAAAGATGTTCGGCCAGGTCAGATTGGCTAGACCTATCGGACTGCGCCATCTAGAGTTTCATGCCAGAACTCTGTATTTCTTTCATGACAACTCTCGGAGGGATTGGCATGGTAATGCACATGATAATGTTAATGTATTTGGTCTTGGCGGATAGATTCGCACTCTTGCTGTTCTTGCTGTTGCGCAGAGCAAGTACCGACTTCTACTGCCTACACCTCCAAACTGCTGCTGTGAGCATGTAAGAAATACTGCGTATGCACATATAACATATATGAAATAACCCCCATAACATACACAAAATTACACCCTGGCAGATCTATACAGGTGGAGCTGGGGAAAGTAAAGGGTTTCTGAAGCAAGCTGCAACTCCTACGGCAAGCACTATTCATATATTTGAATGTTGAACAGAGAGCACATTGGCTACCGATACAGGAGAGAAACAATCAGCTGTGCCATGTGATAATGATGTCATATGTCAGATTGAGTTAGACTTATCAGACAGCTCCACTAGAGTTTTCACTGCAAACTCTGTATTTGCCTGTGGGAAAAGGTCAGAATTTAAGATTAAAAATCTCAGCCTTTTTTATTGTTGTTTTTTATTCTGTGGCGGAAATAAGCTTTCATACAAACCCGTATGACTTTCATAAAAAACAAAAAACAAAGGTATTTCAAGAAATATTCATGCTGCTCTTTTCCATTCAACTACAGCACATAAAATGTTAACTATTTTTTGAAAACCTTTACCAAAAGATAACCGTTAGAATCTTTGAATTTTTGGGACGTAACATTCAGCAGTTCACCTCAACCTCAGCTAATTAGCGCTCTCAGCCTCGAGCTATGCAGATAATAGAGTTGAAATGTGGATGTTTATATGCCAGCTGTGGGAATAAGATGCCAAACACGCTTGAGCTTTTAAAATGGTGCAATTCAACTGGTTTAAAATAAACAAAAACAACAAACCAACAAAAGGTGAAGTCAGCAGCATTCAAAATTCATCAAACAACAAAACTGGCCTGCTTTAGGGAAGCAGAAACCTGATACAGAAGAAAAACTGGCCTATCAAACACTCCAACAGCACAAACATTCAGATTAATATGTACTTGCAATTTACAGCAACTGAAAACGCTGGAGATGGAATCCCACACGGCAGCAATCCAGCCTGAAACGGGTGATTTAAATGCTCTAGCATACAATGACATCTGATGCAACTCCCTGAAACACAGCAGGCATGCTGGGAAGTTTAGCAGACAATAACAGAACGCTTTTGGGTGAATTTCAAGAAATGCCAATAATGTGTCATATTTCAGTCCAACATCAGAAAATTAAGCCTATTACTATGATTTTCCAACATATCCCTCACTAAATCTTTACAGTAATAAAAAAAGGCTCACCAAGGCTGCATTTATTTGATCAAAAATACAGTAAAACTGTAATATTATGAAATATTATTACAATTTAAAATAACTGTTTTCTATGTGAATATATTTTAAAATGTAATTTATTCCTGTGATGCAAAGCTGAATTTTCAGCATCATTACTCCAGTCTTCAGTGTCACATGATCTTCAGAAATCATTCTAATATGCTGATTCGCATTACAACATTTCTGATTATTATCATATTGAAAACCTTTGTGCTGCTTCATATTCTTGTGGCATTGGAAAATTGGATATTGCCTAAAAAATTTTATAAAAAAAAAAAAAAAACAAAAGTATAATAGTATATGCATAATGTGGCTAAATTGTCATGAAATAGTGTGGAAAAAATTCTTAATAGTTCTAAAAACTTTAACCTAACCTAAAGTATTTTACACAAATAATATTCTATTAACTTTGGAGTGAAATATGACTCAAACATTGGTGAGATTCACCCTTTTAGTGATTTTCAGAACGTAACATGACAGCACTTCAGCAGAACTGACAAAGTTCAGCACGACATGGAGACGGAAATACTCCTCACAAACGCAAGTCAACGTCACAAAACACAGTGGAATTATGGAGTTACTGAAGGCGAAGCAGTGCGAATTTCCACGTTCACTTACACAAGGAACAAACCTAAAATTGTTCTTTGGCAAAGAGCAGTTTAAAATGACCATTTCATTTCAACTTTGTCAAGATCAAATCATGATACACAGGACGGATGAACAAACAGTGGCTCTCCCTGTCGTTTAATAGCGTTTCTTTGAAATCCCAATTGGGAAATAGGCTTTCATCCTTGAAAGCTCTTCCTTCCTGTGGGGGGTCACAGATGTAGCTCAGCACTTCCTGTGAGGTCACTGTGAGAACATGAAGCTTCCTGTGAAGTCATCACAGATGGATCCAAACATTTCCTGTGCGGTCACGGAGAGACGGCATCACAGTGCTCACATCTTCCAGATCTGAAGACGAGGAATCAGGCTTGTTGCAAATCAAGGTATGAAGCACACACACACACATGTAAGCGTGGGATGCCTTAAGGTGGGACCCTTAATGTCCCCCAAGGTCAGTGAACAAATAAATAAAGAGAGTCTGATGTGGCGGTGGAGAAGAATTTGATATGGGTCGATCCAAACACTGGAGAACATCAACGTTGGCAGGTGCTCGCTTCATCCTCCTGCTTTCAGCCCAACTCCTCAAATAACTCTGAGCACATAAATAAAAAAGGGTGCTTGAGAAAGAGCCAGAAAGGCTGGTCTGTGTCTGGCGGGTGATGGTCCTACCACACCACGCAGCGGTGGCCTGAGTTCATGGGGGAGCCCAGCGGACACTGGAAGTGCTCTGTGAAGTCGGGCGAGTTGGACAGAGTGCCGATTACGCGGTATTTGGGAGGGCTGTGAGGGTCCGTCATCAGGCCCTCGTGAGCGCTTTCTGGCGTTCGGACTGAACACCACACCTACAAACGACCATGGAATGCAATGTCTGAGCCATAATGTGTTTCCACAGTCATAGCTCTGTGTTGGATCTTTTAGTATTACAAAAAAAAAAAAAACAGTATATAGAAATATTGTGTAACATTACAATAAGACTGTATATATTTTACAGCTATATTATTTACTATAAATAGATATTAATAATATAACTTAAACTCATAGTATACATCATATATTAATTTAGCACTTAATAAACTAAAATTATATTTAAAAACAATTCATTATACATTTTAATTATACCAATTTTTATACTAATATCTTACATTCAATTCATTTACCCCCTTGGAACGTTATTAAGATTAACCAAGACCATTATTTATTAGTAGTAATATACTCAATATTATTCTATGTATCTTATAATATTGTTAATAACATTAATTATTACATAATTCTTATAAATTACAGACATTATATATATACTCCACCATTACTTTTGTTAACTTTATTTTTTATTTTGAACACAATGTTGTTTAATCTTTTAAAAGTCTCGTTTGCTCCTTATTTGATAAGAATACGGTAAAAGGACAATATTGGTTAAATATTAGTGCAATTAAAAAAAAATGTTTCTATTTTAAATAGGATTTTAAATTTGCATTTAAATATATAATTATTTGCTTTCCATGCAAAGCAAATAATTCTAATATGCTCCTTTATGCTTAACAGTTGCATTGTTACGGTTTTTCTGATTTTTCTCAACTAAATTTTCGCAGCCCTTGGTGCACAATGTGATTCTTTTCAAAAACATTAAAAAAAAAATCTGATTTCCAAATTTTTTAACAGTAGTCTACACACACACACACACTCACAACACACTTAATATACTTCATTTAATTTAATCTATTACGATAAAAACTTTCTTTTCTGTGTGCCTTTCATACCTGGTGCAAACCTACTAATAGAGCTGTCGATTGTCATATTGCAGCTGGAGTCTCTTCTCTCACCATTCTTCGCACCCTGACGTCGCCTGCAAACAACGAGCCTCCAAATCATTCTGTATAGCTTTATTAATTTCACTGAATTTTAGCTTGGACAGAATAATGTATATTGCTTATATGAATACCACTAGGGAGCCTACGTGAACCAGCAGGGTCTTCTCAGATATTTAAAGGGGTCCTATTATGTGTTTTCACTTTTTCAACTTTAGTTAGTCTGTTATGTTGCGGTTTGAGCATAAAAAAGATCTGCAAAGTTACAAAGCTCAAAGTCCAGTTCAAAAGGAGATATTTCATTTAACAGAAATCGCTTTTCATAAACTACAATGAACGACTCGTTTGGAATACAACGCATATTTTTCTGGATTTGTGATATCACAAATATCGACAAATGGGACGAGACCTGGTTGAGCTGCAATAGAGAAGGCAACGAGTGTTATCACTATGTCAGAGTAGCTTTCCCAAGGCAGATGAACTTAGATTGGTTACAATCATCCGGGTCTAAATCACGCTCAAATTGATTTGATTATGACGGAATATTTACACTGAAGCTTGCAGGCGGCTATGGTAAGGGCATGACATTTCCCGACCAGGCGCCGAGTGCAGCCAATCATAGCACACACTGGCCCAGCTAACCAATAACAGCACACACTGGCCCAGCTGATCAGTCACAGCGCACACTGGCCCAGCTAACCCATCACAGCACCCACCGGCCCAGCTAACCAATCACAACACACACTGGCACACCGGCCCAGCTAACCGATCACAGAACACACTGGCCCAGCTAACCGATCACATCACACACTGGCCAGCTAACCAATCACAGCACACACTGGCCCAGGTGACCAATCACAGCACACACCGGCCCAGCAAACCAAACACAGCACACACCGGCCCAGCTAACCAAACACAACACACACACTGGCCCAGCTAACCAATCACAACACACACCGGCCCAGCTAACCAGTCACAGCACACACTGGCCCAGCTGACCAATCACAGCGCACACTGGCCCAGATAACCAGTCACAGCACACGCTGGCCCAGCTAACCCATCACAGCACACCCTGGCCCAGCTAACCAATCACAACACACACCGGCCCGCTAACCAATCACAGCACACACTGTCCCAGCTAACCAATCACAGCACCCACCGGCCCAGCTAACCAATCACAACAAACACTGGCACAGCTAACCAATCACAACACACACCGGCCCAGATAACCAATCACAACACACACTGGCCCAGCTAACCAGTCACAACGCACACTGTCCCAGCTAACCGATCACAACACACACCGCCCCAGCTAACCAATCACAGCACACACTCTGGCCCAGCTAACCAATCACAGCACACTGGTTCCAGCTAACCAATCACAGCACACTGGTTCCAGCTAACCAATCACAGCACACACCTGGCCCAGCTAACCAATCACAGCACACACTGGCCCGGCTAACCAATCACAGCACACACTGGCCCAGCTAACCAATTATAGCACACACTGGCCCAGCTAACCAATTATAGCACACACTGGCCCAGCTAACCAATTATAGCACACACTGGCCCAGCTAACCAATTATAGCACACACTGGCCCAGCTAACCAATTATAGCACACACTGGCCCAGCTAACCAATTATAGCACACACTGGCCCAGCAAACCAATCACAGCACATTTCGTATTTCAGAAGGCGGGCCTTCATTTGATACAGGAAGTATTCGAGCCATTCATGCCAGACTGGGGAGAGAGGTGTTGTAATGTAAAATATGTGAAAAATAATGTGTTTAGCTCTAGTATGAGAGCCTGTTATAATACACCCCCAAAACAAAATCAAGACTTTGTAAAAGAGCATAATAGGACCCCTTAAGAAATGTCCTATGGGATGCTTTTATAAAATGTAACTTGCTTCTCTAATGGCTTTGAATAACCATCCACTCTTACGGTGGACATCCACTCTCAGGCCTGTCATTTAAATTATTAAATGATTATGAATAATTAACTTGAGTGCCTGTACAAACCTCTAAAAATATTTTGAAAATGGGAAAAGTTTTTGTAAGGCTGGCATTCAGTCAAGTGTAGGAAATGATTGGGAGCTCAGTGTCTGCTTTATTTTCACAAATTAAGCCCGCACCTTTCATTGCATATGAACAAAAACAGCTAAACCCAAAACCTGAAATGTGACCTACATGATAGGCAGCTTTCAGGCCACCGTTGTCTGCGATGTTTTCTCCCAGTGTCTGTTTGCCGTTGATGTGCTCTCCGTTGATGGTGTACTGAGTGTACTGATCGATCATGCACTCGGTGCGGTTCTTAAACGCGTCCACCGAGGAGTTCTGCCACCACGGCCGAAGGTTTCCATCTTTGTCATACTCTCTGCCTGTGGGGCAGAATTAAAGGGGTTATATAATGAAATATTGAATTTTTCTCAACCTGTCAAAATACAACAGTCTACAAACTTTCAGAACTCAAAAAGACCTTCACTGAAATCAAGCAACTGGACATAATATAGCATCAAGTATAACTGAACCTCAGCGGAAGACAACTAACCTTGGTCATCGAAGGCATGTGTTAACTCATGTCCCATCACCACTCCAATGCCACCAAAGTTTAAAGCTCTGTGAGACACACCAAAACATCTCAGTTATAGAAGAAAAACAGCTTAGTTTGTGACATGCTAACTCTTTCAGGCATGTCTGCTCACTTGGGGTGATCCTGGGCGTAGAAGGGGGCCTGTAAGATGCCGGCGGGGAAGACGATCCCGTTCTTGGTGGGCATGTAGTATGCGTTCACCGTGGGTGGAGTCATACTCCATCTACAGCAGTCAGAAATCAGCCGTCAGCTCACAGTACGTCTCACATGCTTCACTCTTAACACACACTCTTACACTCACTGGTCTCTGTTGGGCGGCTTGCGCAGCTGGTCTGCCATCACTCGTGCTGAGAAGTTATAGAAGTTGATCATATTCTGGAAGAAGTTGTCTTCTGTAACCTCATACTACAAGAAAATCACATAACGTTGCCTGTTAGCTGGGATATTTTTAATATGAATAAAGTAAATTAAAGCAATAAGCCCCAAGAATCCGTGGTGAATTAAGGGGGAGTGCCTACAACCCCCTTAGCTGTTATAAATTCACTGTAAACCACGACTTCACGGGGCGTATTGCTTTTATAAAACAGTTATTCCATATACGTAGTAAGGTTTCACAAAATAAAACAGAGCAAATAAAGTGTAATGATATTAAAGGGGTCATATGATGCGATTTCAAGTTTTGCTTTCTCTGTGGAGCGTTACAAGCTGATTGTGCATAGATAAGATCCCTGAAGTTGCAAAGACTAAAGTCTCGAAACCAGAGATATTCTTTATCAAATTTAAGAGTCAACCACGCTAAACGGCTCGTTCTAACACGCCCCACATATCTACCTCACTATTGGAATATTTGCATAATGCCTCCCAAATGTGCACGAAAAGAAAGAAGGCATGGTTTCAGTAACCGCAGTTTGTGTTGAAGCAGCATGTCAGGGAGACACTGTGTGTTTCTAGGCGAAAGCAAAAGCACTTTATTTGGCCTTCCGGAAGTAGATGCATTTAGAAATCTTTAAGATTACTTGCAAAAAAACAGCAATGCATTTTATGGACGACCCGTTTCGTGAACCTAGGAGAGGAGGTCTTTCTGACTTTGCTATGACAATCTGGCGCTTCTACTGTAAGTATGTTTTGTTATTAGGTTAAGTATTTGCTATTGACTGTTCAATGCGGAGTTTTTGCGCATCGTGTGTGGGTGTGTGTGTGTGTGAAGAGAGAGAGAGCGAGAGAGGCGAGACATCACAGTGGAGTCAGCTGTCTTTACCGTGGCTTGTGTACTGCAAACACATACCAGCTTCAGCACTGTGTCTGTCACGAGACTCTGTTACCTTTCCAGGCTCCGTCTTTACATTTATTTTGAAAAATGAAGCTCGAGATTATGGTAAGGGGCGTTACATTTCCGACGAGTGCTTGCGGTGTTCGGCCATTCACAATGCACTGGGTCAGCTGGCCATTCAGAGCAGACTGTGCTTGTCGGAAGGGGGGACTTTGTAGAAAACTAAGCATTTGAGAGAGGCGGGGCATAGAGCACCTACAATAATGTACAGTATTTGAAAAATTTTGTTTTTTGAACATTAAAGCATGTCAACATATTCTGTTACACCAAATAATGATCTTTAAAAAAGCATCATATTACCCCTTTAATAAAAACAGTAATCTTCCCCCAAACAATTAGTTCCTCAAACCGTGTGTTGTTCCAACAAGGGGTGCCGAGCAACACAGCAGATAAACAAATGTGGTGTTTGAGTGTCATTTACAACAGCTTCGCTCTTGGCCCCAATCAGAATCAAGGACCTGAACGACCTTGTATAATAAGAATCTATCTAAACATCTTGCATGATTTACATCTTATGCTCCCCCATGCATACAGTAAAAACGAATATTGTGAAATATTATTACAATTCAAAATAACGGTTTTCTATGTGAATATATTTTCAAATGTAATTTATTCCTATGATGCAAAGCGATTTTGCATCAATAAATTATCCTTGAGAAATCATTCTAACATGCTGATTTGCTGCTCAAGAAACATTTAATATTATCAAAATATTACAGAGCCCCGCACATGACATGCAACGAAAAAAATTAATTTGTGCGCACGATTTACTAATTCGTTCTCTTGATTTATAAATCGTGCGCACAATTTATAAATCGACGGAAAGAAATAGTAAATCGTGCACGTGTTTTAGCCTACTATTTTTTTCCTGCATGCCATGTGCGGGGCTCCGTAAAATATTTCAGGAAACTGTGATCCTTTTTTAAAAAAAATGTCCAAGATTCTCTGAAGAATAGTAAAAAAGTTAAAAACAGTAAAAAAGTAACAATATAAAAGTCTTTACTATCAACCTTTTTTGTATCATTTCTTATTGACTGAACTTTTCGATGGTACTGTAAATATAAACAAATAATATTTTTTTTTATGTAATCTAATTACTAATTTACTGCCTAATTCTTATTATTTTAAATATTTAAATAATTTGAGCTTAATTCAGTCACAGGTTTAAAATCATTTAAACCTGGAAAACTAAAACAAAAGATATTTCCCGACTCACCCCATCATACACATCATCAAGCTCTTTGGAGTCCAGGATGAAGTCTGGAAATCCGATCATGTCATAGATGGCATCCGCCTAGACCCAGAAAAGACATATTATCCTGATTTTTTTGGCAAGCACTGCAAATTGTTTACAGTTAAGCTGTTTCTGCAGTCTTGAATCCAAGACAAATCCGCAAGTATTGGTTATCCAGTCATGCTGCTGTCTCTGTCATTCTCACTCTCGCTCACCTTGTCTTTGGCAGCTTGTCGGGTCTGTTCATCCATCCAGTTCAAATCATCCAGCGCGTCTTTGAAAGCTGTGCGGATTTCATCGATCATCCCCTCCGCCTGCGTTATGACAGAAAGACAGGGGTTGAGAACTGTGTAATTGACTCTGCTGCCACATGGTGGCAAACACACGCCAGCAATGAGAGTCTGAATTACACATGAGGACATGAACTTGCTGTGCAAAATTCAGTATTTTTTCGTTTAAACATGACATGTGACTCACTATTTCTTTGCTCTGTTTGTCGAAAGTGGCTTTGACGAAAAGAGCACCCAATGCAAAACCCAGAGTGTCATCGGCATTTCCAATGCACGTCTGCCAGCGTGGAGTACAGGACTGAATATCAAACAGACATATTGACAAATTACATGCAGATGAACTTAGTTGGCAACCTGAAACAAGCATAAAAACACAGAATGGGGGCCAGATTTTTAATGTGATTATGTCAATTTAAAACATTGTTCTGCATGTATACTGATTGCATACACAAATTGTGCAAAACAAATAAAAATAGACTGGACTCTCTCTTTAATGTAAATGTTCACATAATTTTGAAATTCAGATTTTTTTATTCTGTCAGAATTTACTCACCCTCAGGTCCCTTATAAAAAAGTGTTCCTAATTGTGTTGAATGTGCACTTGTAGTATCTTAAAAGTACATTTTAAACTCTGTACTTACAGATAATATAATACTGATTAAATAAATGACCTTGTTTTTTACCACACTTAATATACTTTTAAGAAGTGCACTTTGTAATAATGTCAAATGAAAATGTTTAAAGTACATTTAAAGTACAGTTTAGCTGACTAAGATACTAAAGCACATGTAAAGTATTTGATTGTAATTTAACTGTACTGTGTTATTTGATATTACATTTACATATACTGTAAATGTACTAAATTGCAACAAATACGTCATTACAAGCATATTTACTATGAAAATACATATAGTCTTTCTTAGTGGGTCATCAAGTTTGAATATGCGTTAACACAAATGAGAATTGGAGAGGTGAGGAAAAAAGATTTTCAGTGAATAATGACTAAAATTTCTGATCATCACACAAAGCACGTAATGTATTGTGTGTGGACCTTTTTTGGTGTTATAAGGAGGTTTTTTCAAAGCTTGACAATCCTAGTCCCCATTCACTTCCATTATATTTCCATTACATTACATTGTTCCATTAAACAGCCATCCGGGTTTGAAACAACATGAAGAAGAGTAAATAAATGACAACAGAATTATCACTTTGGTGTCAACCATTTCTTTAACACACACTCCAACAACACACACCTTCTTAGTGCCGTAGAGGCTCTCCAGCAGCTTATCCTGAGCGTTTTCAAAGCGCTGGTCCAGACTGGACGCTCCTTTCTGAACCAGATTCCAGATCATGTAATTATTCAAAAGACTGGAGAAGAAAGAGAGAGAATGCATCCACATATCTAAAAAAGGGCCCATGTCTTCATCTGTATTCATTTATTTATATAGGTAAAGAGAGAGACGGTGTTAAAGAAGCAGTAAAAATATTCTCAGACCTGGAGACAGAGACAGTGATAGTGATAGTGATAGTGAGAGAGAGAGAGAGAGAGCGAGAGAGAGGTGGAGAGAGAGAGCGAGAGAGAGAGAGAGGGGCTGTTATTAGCACTCAATGTTTTGATAAACAAAAGTAAACAGACGCTCTCAGAGGGGACATCCTTTTCCTGAACTCTGATTAGCTGTAACCATGGAGACAGCCGTACCTGTGGTCCGTCTTGTTGATGAGATCCGAAACTTGTTGCAGGTATTCTTTAGCGTAGACCACCACAGGCTCAGTGTCGTTCAGCTCCAGCGGTGACAGGACAAAGTTCAGATAATCCAGCCATTCAACTGCCGGAGCCAGCACCTATGACCGAAACAAACGGCATACTGAATATCTCCATCCTAATGCACTAAAATAATAAAATTATGTTTCTCATAATTGTCACTTTCTCTCTCACAATGGGACTTTATTTATTGTAAATGTGGCTTTATAAATGTCAGTGCAACTTTGTAGCTCACAATATGACTTTAAATCTCATAGGCTTAATTTCTCACAGTATGGGTTTATTTCTTGCGGTATCGCTTTAAATGTCACAATTGTGAATTTATATATGGTAAAGTGACTTTATATCTTCACTGAAAAAAAATTGATGTAGAAACAAATTTCACAAATAATTACAGAGAAATGGCAAGTAACACATTGAATTAAACATGATATTTTTGAAGTAGAAAGACTTAAATAGTACAAACCCGATTCCAAAAAAAGTTGGGACACTGTACAAATTGTGAATAAAAACAGAATGCAATGACGTGGAAGTTTCAAATTTCTATATTTTATTCAGAATACAACATAGATGACATATCAAATGTTTAAACTGAGAAAATGCATCATTTTAAGGGAAAAATAAGTTGATTTTAAATTTCATGGCATCAACACATCTCAAAAAAGTTGGGACATGGCCATGTTTACCACGGTGTGGCATCCCTTCTTCTTTTTTATAACAGTCTGCAAACGTTTGGGGACTGAGGAGTTGCTCAAGTTTAGGAATATGAATGTTGTCCCATTCTGGTCTAATACAGGCTTCTAGTTGCTCAACGGTCTTAGCTCTTCTTTGTCGCATCTTCCTCTTTATGATGTTTTTCTATGGGTGAAAGATCTGGACTGCAGGCTGGCCATTTTAGTACCCGGATCCTTCTACGCAGCCATGATGTTGTAATTGATGCAGTATGTGGTCTGGCATTGTCATGTTGGAAAATGCAAGGTCTTCCCTGAAAGAGACGACGTCTGGATGGGAGCATATGTTGTTCTAGAACTTGGATATACCTTTCAGCATTGATGGTGCCTTTCCAGATGTGTAAGCTGCCCATGCCACACGCACTCATGCAACCCCATACCATCAGAGATGCAGGCTTCTGAACTGAGCGCTGATAAAAACTTGGGTTGTCCTTGTCCTCTTTATTCCGGATGACATGGCGTCCCAGTTTTTCCAAAAAGAACTTCAAATTTTGATTAGTCTGACCATAGAACAGTTTTTCACTTTGCCACAGTCCATTTTAAATGAGCCTTGGCCCAGAGAAAACGCCTGCGCTTCTGGATCATGTTTAGATATGGCTTCTTTTTTGACCTATAGAGTTTTAGCCGGCAACGGTGAATGGCACGGTGGATTGTGTTCACCGACAATGTTTTCTGGAAGTATTCCTGAGCCCATGTTGTGATTTCCATTACAGTAGCATTCCTGTATGTGATGCAGTGCCGTCTAAGGGCCCGAAGATCACGGGCATCCAGTATGGTTTTCCGGCCTTGACCCTCACACACAGAGATTGTTCCAGATTCTCTGAATTTTTGGATGATATTATGCACTGTAGATGATTATAACTTCAAACTCTTTGCAATTTTTCTCTGAGAAACTCCTTTCTGATATTGCTCCACTATTTTTCGCCGCAGCATTGGGGGAATTGGTGATCCTCTGCCCAGCTTGACTTCTGAGAGACACTGCCACTCACAACATGTTGCCAATTGACCTAATAAGTTGCAAATTGGTCCTCCAGCTGTTCCTTATATGTACATTTAACTTTTCCGGCCTCTTATTGCTACCTGTCCCAACTTTTTTGGAATGTGTAGCTCTCATGAAATCAAAATTGAGCCAATATTTGGCATGACATTTCCAAAATGTCTCACTTTCAACATTTGATATGTTATCTATATTCTATTGTGAATAAAATATAAGTTTATGAGATTTGTAAATTATTCCATTCCTTTTTTACTCATAATTTGTACAGTGTCCCAACTTTTTTGGAATTGGGTTTGTATTTTCTTGTAAAACATACTACAGTAAACTTTGGGGGGGGGACGCAACTTTATTTCTCATAATTGTCACTTTATATATCACAATTGTGACTTTTTATTTTGCAATTTGTGATATTTCACAGTCTGACCTTATTTTTGTAAATGTGGCTTTATAACTCACAAGGTGACTTTATCTTCTATCACAATATGAGTTTGTATCTTGCAGTGTCACTCACAATAGCAAATTATCACAGATGTGAATCAGAATGAGTTTATATATTTGGTCACACTTTGTGACTTGCATTTTCTCGTAATTGCAACTTTATATCTCACAAGGTGACTAAATCAATCATGATTATTTTACTCTACAGTAAAAACTTCTATGACTGGGGTTCAATAATCAAGTGAACAGCATTCGTGAAGGGGCGATGCACTTTAATACATATTTTTGTAGGGAGTGTTTCCTTTTTAATTCTGATCAATTTTCATTTTTCCATAACCTTGGCTGTGAGAGCTCTGCCCGTCTCGAAACTTTCCCTTAATGATTTCTCTTTCAGCCATGAAAAGGACACAGAATGTGTGTTCGGATTCGCTCTCACACAAAATGCTCCACTAATCAGCAGACTAGAGCCAACAACTTGCAGGTTTTCATTCCTGAATCCTGGATGCAGTTCTAGCCGCTCTGCCCTTGGGTGTAATACAGCAAAGACCTCCATCGCAAACACACAGCTGAACGCCTCACTCAGCACACAGCCCTCATCTCCACTGTGGATTTCTAGTAGATGAAAACAGATTAGCTGACTAAATTGGACTGTTTTCTCTCTCTTATGGTTATGAGAAGCTGTGATGTTTTTTAATAAACCTGAACCCCTGCATGAAGACTTGCAAAATAAGAAATGACTGTTGCAAGTCTTGGCTAATGAGAGTTAAAAACAAAACAAAAAAACACATTGTGTTGCAGTTAAAGAACTAAAATCTGTTGTGTTTTTTTTGTGTGAGCGAGGGGAGTAAAGAGCACTGTTATAAATGTATGTGTTACCCACACAAATCGTAGAACCTAAAAATGACACAAAGATATGATATTTTCTTTTCTTTTCTTAAAAAGAGAACTCGGCGTGTTGAGTCAAATGTAAGCATCCTCGCGGGTGTCACCACACATCTGAGCTGCACGGCTGCTCACACAAGAACAGTCATATGAATGTATAATGTATCAGGATTCAGCATGGAGGCAGTGGGATGAAGAACGGCTGCTAATTTTGCATGCAATTCCATCAAATGGTTTTCTAACAAATTACTCAAGAATTTTAATTCAAATTTGTAAATGAAGTAAATGAAAATATACAACAAATGAAGAAAAAAAACGCTACACTTATACATATATTTACATAATTAACTAATGCCTGTTTAATCGTGTAAAACAACTATACAAAATTTGGGCTTATTCAAAAGATACAGAGATATTCCTTATTCCCTTTATACTGACAGCAGACATAATTGAATCGGTAAGCGATCAGCTGTCACTGCCACCCCTCCACCTCAACAACTCACTGTACAGTTGCTCAGCAACTGTTGCCACGGAAATCACAGGAGCCTTCACAAAACAAAAGTTTCCTGAACACTGGTGCTCAAAGAAAAAAAAATCTTAATAATTAAATGATGGAAAAAAGCCAGAAGACAGAAGAATGAATACGATATGCAGAGAAGGATGAAAGTAAAAAGAGAATCGGATGTGTCTGAGCCAAGATTAGAATTAAACAAACACAGATGGATGGATGGATAGATAGATAGATAGATAGATAGATAGATAGATAGATAGACAGACAGACAGACAGACAGACAGACAGACAGACAGACAGACAGACAGACAGACCGATAATAGATAGATAGATAGATAGATAGATCGATATAAATAGATAATAGAATGGGGAGAACTGAGGGATGATGAACGATAGATAGATCTAATGTATGGATGGATGGATGGACTTCAGATAAAATGATAGATATAGATAGATAGATAGATAGATAGATAGATAGATAACAGAGAGACGACAGTATAGACAGTAGATAGATCGATAATAGATAGTAGATAGCTAGATAGATCGATAGATATATAGGATAGATAGATAGATAGATAGATAGAATGGTAGAACGATGTTACTGAAACGATAGATAGATATAGATGATGGATGGATGGATGGATGATAGATAGATGATAGATGATAGATAGATGATGGATGGATAGATTGATGATAGATAGATGATAGATAGATACATAGATAGATAGACAGATAGATAGATGATAGATAGATGATATATAGATAGATAGATGATAGATAGATAGAATGATAGATAGATATATGATAGAGATATGTAGATAGATAGATAATATAATTTAGACGATGTATGAATAGAACATATAGATATGAGATGGAGTGGATGGATGGAACGATAGTAGATAGATCGATATAGATAGATAATAGATAATAGATAGCTAGATCCTAGATAGATAGATAGATAAATGTAGAACGATGAGAATGAAACGAAGATAGATATATGAGGGCTGGATGGATGGATGGAACGATAGATAGATAGATAATAGATAGATAGATAGATAGATAATAATAGATAGATGATAGATAGATAGCTAGATAGAGAATAGATTAGATATAGATAGACAGACAAATAGACATATAGATAGATAGATAGATAGATGATAGATGATAGATAATAGATAGATAGATAGATAGAATGGTAGAACATGTGATGATACGATAGATAGATGATAGATGGATGGATTGGGATGGAGAACGTAGATAGATAGTATATAGATGATAGATAGATCGATAATAGATAGATAGATAGATACTAGATAGATAGAATAGATAATAGAACAGATAATAGAATATAGTCGATAGATAGATAGATAGTAGCTAGATAGATAGATAGAACGACAGATTAGATAGATAGATAGATAGACAGATAGCAGACAGACAGACAGACAGACAGACATACAGACACAGACAGACAGACAGACAGATATACGACAACAGACCGCCAGAGAGACAGACAGAAGACAACCGACAGACAGATCGATAAGAATGATAGACGACAGACAGACAGACAACAACGACAGATATAAAGACAGACAGACAGACAGACAGATGATAGATACATAGATAGATAGATAGACAGACAGAACAGACAGACATACAGATAGACAGACATACAGACAGACAGATGATAGATAGACAATAGAGAGATGATAAGTATAACGATGGATGGATGTATAGATGGAACGTAGCAACAGATAGATAAGATAGATAGATCATAGATAGATATAATAGATAGATAGGGATAGATAGTAGATAGAAGATAGATTAGACAAGAGCCATACAGTAGACATGTAGATAGATAGACAGATAGATAACAGACATACAGACCGCAGACAGACGACAGATATGTACAGACAGATGAGCGCAACACGATAGATAGATATACAGACAGACAGCTAGATAGATAGATAGATAATAGACAGACAGAAGACAGACAGACAGACAGACAGACAGACGACGATACATAGATCGATTAGCTAACAGACAGAGAGACAACAGACAGACGACAGACAGACAGACAGACAGATATTCAGACAGACAGACAGACAGATAGATAGACGATCGCTAGATAGATAGATAGATAGATAGATAGATAGATAGTAGAACAGTGGAGGATGGATCGATGAACTATAGAACAGAAGATAGATAGATAGATAATAATAGATAGATGATAGATATATAGTAGATAGAATAGTAGCTAGATAGATGGATGGATGGATGGATGGATGATTGATGGATGGAGGATGGATGGGTTGTCCTCGTCTTATTTCATAAAGTGTGAACACAGACTCAGACTATATTCTTCATCAACTCTCTCTTCTCATATCTCATACAAACACCTTTAATAAGCAATCTGTGTGAAACACACTCATTATAACATTATAATGATTCAAACTAACGATCCCAAATGTTCAGCTCAGAAATTCTGAGCCTAATCAACACACTTTCATGTGCTTACCGCAGCATTTCTCCAAACCCAATGAACCCCTCATGAGGCCGCACACACACACACACACACACCTGCAGATCGGCTATGGTTATCTTGTGGTAGATCTTCTCCTCGTCCCGCCGCTCGTCCTGAGGCACTGTGATGTTAGCCAGTGCCGTCTCGAAGTCCAAAATCTGCTGCATCTGAACTCGAGTGGAATTCTTGTCTCCTCCCAACAACAATCCCAACTCGACCATGTAATCCAGGTAAGCCTTCAACACCTAAACACACACAAACCAGCACAGAGCAGCTGTTAGACATGCACTGCAAGCTGGGAAAGACTCAAAGCTCTTGACATTCCAGTGTAAACTGAGACTTTAAGTTCTGCTTCGTCCTACCTTCTCATTGGTCTTATTGAGGTAATAATCTCGGGATGGGAGGAAGAGTCCTGATTGGTCAACCTGAGGAAGTTTACACAGATGAGCAAACACACGAGCGATGTGGTAAATACGACAAATACAATCAAACAAACACTTTCAGCAGAGTTTATTAAACTCAATACAGTGAGTAAATGTACCTGAATGACATTACTGTTGGAGTTTTTGGGATCGACGCTGACACCGACAGTGAAGAAGGGCTGAGCTCTGTAAGGTCCAGAAACTATCTTTAAAACATCCAGAAAGTTGTCTTTGTCCCAGGACTCTGTGATATTCCAGCCTCCTATCTACACACACACACACAAAGAAAAACATCAGTTCTAGCAACAAGACTAAGGTGGTATTTGTAGACTTAACATGAACCCAAAATTGACCCAATTTACATTCTTTGTATATGTTTCTTGTTATGCTGTCCACCAAATGTGTAAATGTTAAACCAAGGCCCGGAGAGATTTAAAATGTGGGGGCAACAAATGCTTACATAAAATGAATCACCTGTTTTTTCATATGCCGCGCACAGGACTCACTCAAAAAACTGCCATTTGATTGAATTCTAGTAAATCCGAAATAATTGCAATGCTCGGGCAAACCACTATAGAGTTGGTGTCGCTATAGAGTAAGAACCGGTGAATGCAATTTACAAGTTTCAGTGAAAGAGAATGACGTGCGCCATTAGTCGCTGTAGAAATCGAATACTTTAATGGTTGAGGACGAAATAGGTCAACACGAGAGCCAGCGCAAACGCAAAGACGTGAAACTTCATCGTGTTTTAAAGAAGAGTGGCTTGATTAAGTGGTGGCAATAGCGGCATTACACGAGTAGTGTGCAAACCCTACTACTCTAAACTCTACTTAGATAACTATATAAGAATTCACTATATAAGAATAAACCTAATAAATAATTGACCTCAAAAAGGGAATTCATGAGAAATCTCTCTCACTGTGTATATATATACACTGAACAAAATTATAAACGCAACACTTTTGTTTTTGCCCCATTTGTCATGAGCTGAACTCAAAGATCTAAGACTTTTTCTATGTACACAAAAGGCCTATTTCTCTCAAATATTGTTCACAAATCTGTCTAAATCTGTGTTAGTGAGCACTTCTCCTTTTCTGAGACAATCCATCCACCTCACAGGTGTGGCATATCAAGATGCTGATTAGACAGCATGATTATTGCACAGGTGTGCCTTAGGCTGGCCACAATAAAAGGCCTTTATAATTTATAATTTTGTTCAGTGTATATTATATTATAATACATTATACAATACAATACATTATATTATTACAAAGAACTGAACTGTTTTGTTTTTTTTTTTAATATTTTTATAGATTTTCTTGCTAACACGGCACTGTAAAATTATAGGTTAACATTTTAGGTTCTAGGTTCTACCTAAAATGTGCATTATTTACTTAAATCCAGAGTCAACTCAAATATAAATAGCACATTGAAGTTAAAAGTTAGACACTTTTTTTGTCTACAGGTCTGGTATAAAGAATGTTTTTGCTCAAGTGGCCGAAATGTCCGCCCAATAGAGAAATGTTTTGCTCAGCAAGAAAAAAATTAGAGGGAACATTGTTCATAACCATATATTTTATTAACTGATATAATACGTTTTCTGAATAACTCAAATCTGATTTGCAACTCAAAATTATACGGATAACCACTGTAATGTAGATACACACAACATAAAATAACGCAATAAACAAGCAATTTCATAAGTAATAACCCCGGACGAATCTTTTAATTACCTGAATAATAGTATTTGACTTTGATGACGAGGTTACTAAATAAGATCACAAAAATATGCCTCAATGAAGGTAAAAGAAAAATACTCTGCAAATCAATTTGAGGATGCAAATGTTCAGTTTCTAGCAACAAGACGCACTATGGCTTTAAAACTTGAGGAACATGACTCTGATGAGTTCAGGCCGACACCTCATTAAAGCCAATTAAATCGGTCACCTCTGAGAATAAACCTATTCACGGCTCTATTCAACACTACTCGCTCTGTCACGGTGATCCCGATGACACGAGATGACAGAAAGAGCGACAGAATGAGAGAAAGACAGTGGAGAAGAGCAGCGGTTGTGTTCAAAAGGCAGCTCATCAGAGGCACTATAGATTTTCGTCCTCCATCTTCCCCACCATACCTCTTTTAAACCTCGCAGGAGGCAGCTGTGTGTGGGGAGGCAGTAAATTAGCAAGATGAAGTGCTGTTTGACATCACTACTTTGTGTCTGTAACATGGATTAATCTTTCAGGTCTGTGCTGAGGGTTAGTTTCAGAGCTTTCTTCTTCAAAATGGCTGATTCAGAGAGATATAAGTGCATGAAAACATCTGTCACTGAAGGATGTCTACATAATCTCAAGGCTTGCCGATTTCAAAACGAGAGGAATAGACAGTATCAGAGCCATCTGAGACAAATTGTCTTGCTCAGCTCAAATAAAAGAGTCGACTTTTAGGAGATGCACAGAAAAGCAATCAAAAAAATTAATCAGGCATCAAATTAAATCAAAGGTCATTCGACAAAATTGGTGTTTTGTGTCCCTCATTAACATAGGCAAAAATGACTGCAAATGAATAGGAAAACGCTGTTTACAATTTTACAGAAATTTACTGACACTGACTGACTCAATTTGCACTCTTTATCCTCCGCACCAGAGGGGGGCGATGTAGAAACACTCACCTTTGCAATCAAGTCGATGAGTGGTTGGGCTCCAAGCTCTTCTATTCGCTGTTCATTAAAACAGGAAAGGTAGTAGGACTGAGTCTTCCTCTCTGCTTCACTGCTTGAGTTAAAGGTGCCATTTTCTACAGGAACGCAAAGGAAGTTGCATCACAAAATGGTAACATTTGATAAGTAAAAGTTTTAAAGAGGTCATATTATGCCCTTTTTTTACAAAATATAATACAAGTCTCAGGTGTCCCCAGAATGTGTATGTAAAGTTTCAGCTCAAAATACACCACAAAACATAAACTATTCAATGCTGTAAATACACCTTTCTTGGGTGGAAGCAAAAACATGCTGTTTTCGTGTGTGTCTCTTTAAATGCAAATTAGCTGCTGCTCCCCGCCCCTTTCCAGAAGAGGGGCGGAGCATTTACAGCTCATCAACAAACAAAACATGTTTGTTTTTGACTATCATCTCTATTGTGAAAATGTGAATTGTGAGACAAACTCAGAATTGCAAGATATAAACTAGATGTAAACGAGTTTACATCGCACAACTATTTTTTCCCGCCACAAAAAAGGGTAATTGCAATTTTTTGTCTCACAATTCAGACTTTTCTTCTCAGATTTCTGAGTTTACATATTGGAATTCTGTTTATATCTCGCAATTTTGACTTTGTCTCACAATTCTGACTTCATATCTTGCAATTCTGAAAAAAACATCTTGTGGTGGAAACAAGCTTCCATACAATGCTTCTTTGGTCACTATGCTTTCATCAAAAGTACTTAATTTGTGTTTGAAACAAAATTAAGGTGAGTAAAAAAAAAAGACAATTTTCATATTCTTTTGGTGCTTGGATGCTAAAGCAAAACTGTCCCTCACAGAAATAAACGACAGGACATGAAGGATGAGAGACAGGAAACAAAAACATTGCATAGATAAGGGGGCAGCTTAGAGCACCATCATTAGGGTAAACAAACATGACAGCAGGGAGAACAACTTGCACAGGGTCAATGCACAGGGTCATGAAACAGCCAACAGAGTTTCTCCAGCTGCCTGTCAAGCTGACACAATGGTGCCCTCTGATTGGCTCCCATCATGACGCATGGGATTATGGTACGTAAACAGAGGCAATTCAGTGCAGGTAAACAGAGTCCGAACTGGAAGAACTGCAACAATGGGCCCTGCCATCCATCTTTTTTAATGTCACGTCCATGACAGCTGCCCTCGCGCAACAAAACGTGACGAAACGCAGACGCTGTTGGCGAGCCAAACAAGCAGGGTGGTTTTCATCCTCAATAACCTCTGCCGTCAGTCGCAGTCAAAACACTGTGTCGCAGCTGCCAGCACAACGACAGGCAGAGAGGAAAAGCACTGCCACTTTCATGCTAACTTCATTCACATGAGAAATGGCAAAATTAAGTGGAAGGTACCAGAACAGGTGATTGGCAGTGCTAGGTGCAAATTGGAATCAACAGAGAAACAACCGGTGAGGGCCAACGTGTAAGTACACCATGCAGGTTGACTTCCTGAGGAGTGCAAATACTCTTCGGTGTACATGACCTACTGTGGATACTACACCTACCTAAATGTTTTGTAAAACTCCAAAAATGTTGCTAGGGTTGGGCCGATAGACGATGCCATCGTCCATCACCGATGGCTGACAGACATCACAGTGTTGAGCCGGCATCGTGATCGCCCCCCCCATAGCCCCCGCAATCCGCCACATACCAATACCATGTTCGGAAAGAAATTGACGTGTGTACGGAACCTCTAAAGGGAATAAATACGAGATATATTTCAATATTTTCCCTCGCAGTTATATCATTGGGTAATTATAAAATATATTTGGGCATTCAGGGAAGCACGCTATATGACTGGATTGAATAGCCTTGGAATGCACAGACGCTTTTTAGTTTAATTTCACTTTCGAGATTCGCGATCGCACGTAGTCTGTTTATACTATGGAGCGGCAGTACTTACTACTACTTACCACACATTTTACAAGATTAGATGTTTGTCAGTGGTGCTCAGGATCTGCAAATCATTCGCCATCGTCCTCAGTCATCTCTCCTTACTCTGTTTATGTGGTAAGTGAAATTTTATGTACTGTAATGTAACAGGCAACCGTTACACCGTGTCTACACTGGACGCGGCAGTTGCCAAAATGCCACGACCATTGAAAATCATTTGAAATTTGTGTCAGCACGTCATAAATAGAATGTGGCCGGAGTTTACTGTCGGGGATTTGTCGTGTCGTGTCGCGCCGCGCCACATCCAGTGTAGCAAAACGCACACGATTAAATGAGTTCTATGCACTGATCTATATATAATGCATCTCTATTATAGATCAGTGGTTCTGTAGTATTTTGCCGTGCCGCACCACTCACGTCCGGTGTAGACACGGTGTTCAGGAATCGTTATTTGTTTTCCGTGCCTTATAAGGAGCACTCGGGTACGAGAGTCGTGAAACACAAGTCGATAAAAGAGCTCAAAGACTTGTAGACGCAAGCTAGAATGGCACAGTTGCTTCAGCAAATGCATTTTTCTTCACTGTTTTGTAGAAATGTCATCTTTATTTTCAAAAAGATTTTAAATATAATTTTCAAAGTGATTTTTTTTTTAATGTAATTCAATGTTTTGGGGGAGTTACACCATGTGACATGAATGATCTCACATGACTTTGCTGACAACCGTTTTTTAAATCTTAAAATTTTGCCAAAATTACTTCACTGCTTTTTCATCATAGAATTTGAATTAAACTTGCAATAGTTAATGTAAATGCTGCAATTTCATTTTGTGTTTATAGTGGAACAGAAAAGATACACTTTATCTTTACACATCTCAACCGAGAAAAGAGAAACACACAGGGGTTTGAACAAACAGATAAAGGCACACAAATAATGAGTCATAAATATGCACACACCTACCCACACTTGAACACACAATTATGCTTGTCATTGTGACCTTTGATTGGTGCTATTAGTTGTTGTCATGGCAATACACCTCACACATAATTCACTCTTCTCCTTGTTTTTTACACACATCTGTGTTGTGCGAAAGAGAGATGGCGTAATTAATCTACAATATGATCATTCAAGCAAACAAGTTGCAAATCCCTAAACCAGCTCTTAGTTTCACATTCTCCTCTGTTCTTGCTCATTTGTCTTTTCCGCTGTATTTTCTCCTCCTAACAGTGCAATTACATTAAGAAACAGGAGGCAGGAATATTCAAGTAATAAATTCTCAGAGGAACAGTGGCAGTCCAATTACCGGTCAGCGGGTCTAGCCTAGAGAGAGGACACACGGTGAGAGAGAAATGGGCTTTGGCACAACTCACTGCTCGTCTAGCAGAATTCAGAGTTGATCTCGTTCCATTTCCAGAATTTGCTTGTGTTTGTTTGTGTTTGCTGGGCAAAAGGTGACAGTCAGCCCGGTGCATTGGCACAAAGCACTCATTTGTCTTTTTCAAAGTGGCTCTGTGTGAGGGCAAAGCACGCTGTACTGCTTTGCAAATGCACACACTTACAAACACATAATCTGACTTCATGAATCGACGCTTTTGTTTTTGCTTAAAGGGGTCATATGATGCGATTTCAAGTTTTCCTTTTTCTTTGGAGTGTTACAAGTGTAGTCTAGCCCTCTAAAAAACGCCTCCGTAAACAGCCCCCACATGTCTACGTCACTGTGTAGGAAGATTTGCAGAACGCCGCCCAAATGTTCACGCAAAGAAAGAAGGCGTAACTTTATTGTTGCTGCCGCCGCCGCCATGTCGTGAAGACGCTGTGTGTTTCGTTGTGAAAGCGAAACTACTTTGTTTGGTCTTCCAAAAGACCAAATCACAACGCACTGGATAGCTGGCCAATCCGAGCACACCACGCTTTTCAGAACGATGAGCTTTGTAAAAATCGACGCGTTTCAGAAAGGCTTTTTTTTAACCTTAAACCGGCACCAGCTCATTTTCATTTAAAGGGACAAACACAAAAAACAAAGTTTTGGCTCATACTCTAAAAGTGGCAATTTTAACAAGCTATAAAAATTATCTGTAAGGTATTTTGAGATAAAACTTCATACACACACTCTGGGGACATCAGAGAACAATTTAAAATATTGTATCAATGCATTCCATGGCACCTTTAAATTAAAATGAAACACAACAAAAAAAAATCTGCAAAAACAATATAATGAATATGACAATAAATATGTTTTTTTTTTTATTAAAGTGATGTTTATATTTTTTATTAAATTAATTCATGCAAAAGCCATGGGAACCATTCAGAACACTCTACCAAACACACAGCAACTACTTAGAATATCACAATCACTTAGCAATGCCATAGCAAGCAACCATCCAGAACACTACCAAATACACAGCAACCACCCATAACATTACAAATACCTAGCAATGCCCAAAATATGTCATTTATTTTATTAAAGTGATATTAGTATGTTTTATTAAATTAATGTATGTAAAGGCCATGGAGCCTTTATCTTTATCGTATCTTTATATTTTCATTTAAAAAAGAATATCATAAAAAGTAAGTAAATAGTGACCTACACTCTAAAAAACGCTGGGTTGTTTTTTCAACAGAATGCTAGGTTGAGACGTGGGAAGGCTGTTGGTGGAAATGGTCTTGATCAAGAACCCAGCAGTGCTGGGTTGGGAACGTGGACGGGTAAAACAGAGCACGACGTTAAAACACGGACGTATCTCGACGACACGAGTTCGAGAAGCCGCCATTTTCTCAGCGTCTCAGATGGAAGGCGTGCGCAGGTGGAAAGATGGTTAAGGCAAGTAAAGTTCAGAATTCCATCATGTTATGATTTTTTTTTTTTACTAAGAGTAAAATAATGTGTTTTCTTGTAGATTTGAAAGACATGCGGCTTAGGCGAGAATCATATTTGAGATTGATGTGAGTTTCTGTTGTCTCCTGCCTGTTTACCTCACATTTTGATGCAACAACAGTATAATTATGTGTTCATATTTTATTTAAACCATTGATGTCTGTGTTTTTCATTGCAGAACTCAAACCAACTTTGGAGTTGTCTGATTTGGAGAGTCATCATTCTTGGTTTTCCTTTCTTAAAGGAATAGTTCACACACAAAAAAATCACTGACTTGCCCTCATGTCATTCCAAACATATAAGACTTTGTTAATCTTGTAGAACTAAAACACACATTATGATATTTTTTAATTTCCTCTAATCATTTTTTGCTTAACAGTGAAAAGTCTAGACTAATCAGTATTTTAAGCTTAAAAAACTAGAGTTCTTGTAAAGTATCCACTGACAATATTTAGGGAGGCATACAACTCTTAAATTCTCCTCATAGAAACATGGGGGGTTCTTCCTTGTTCAGAAGAAATTTACTGGGCTCCGAGACTTGCAATATGAGGCACAAAAATTAAGAGACTATTAAATATATTATTGTGTTCCAAAATTAGCCAGTTTGTGGGTTGGAACAACACGGGGGGAATTAAATTAGACCACTTGAATTTTTTGGTGAAATAAACCTTAAAGAGCAGCCGCCACGTACAGGCAAATGTGTGAAGGTAGGAGTGTCCTGTCTGTTTAATGTTTCAGTATAAGAAGTACGCGTTCCTGAAAGCAAATATTTATTTAAACCAATATTACATATCAATCATGCTTTAAAGAGATCATTGAACAGTGGCAGCGCTGCTGATCGCTATTATGGACTATGAAAAACAAACTGTAAGTGTCTATTTGTAAAAAAAAAAAAAAAAAACAGTTAATGCTTTGTTCTGTGTTGTGTGTAGAAAATGGAGTTTACAATGTCATTCATACACATGCTCACATTCTTTCACACATATGATTGTGTTAAATGTTATAATATCTGTGTTAATGTTGTGGTTTATTTACTGTAATGCCAGAATAGTTTGTAAAGAACTTAACTATTGACTAATTGTACAACTATTGTATAATAGTGTTTTTGTATAATAATTTTATACAATATATAAAATTGACCAAAAAAAGTCCAATTTGATCTTAAAAGTTATATTCAACAAATGTTCAATGCTTCATTTATAAACTATGTAGCTGTTAATGTAATGTACGCTCTAAAAAAAGGCTGGTTGTTTAACCAATGTTGGGTCAAATCGACACCAAACTGTTGGTAATTTTGGTTACATTTTTAAATTGATTTTTAAAACAACAGTTGGGTTAGTCCATATTTGACCCAACATTGGGTTGAAAAACCAGAAACATTTTTTTAGAGTGGACTTTTTCTGCCATTTTTCTTAAGATGTAATTTTGACGTTTCTATTGTTTTAAATACACTATTACCTTTGCATAGTCATTCTGTGGTGTGTAACAAGTGCATTTTAAAAATGACAAGATTTGTAGGTTTTTGTCTTGCGCGAATTTGGGTATTTGCATAGCAGGGGTAGTCATTTTACGCATTTTAAAAAAGAACCAAGCATGCTGGCCAAGGCAACCTACTAACCCTAACTTTGTTGGGTTAAAAAACCCAGCGCTGGGTTGCCAAAATAACCCAAATTGGGTTGTTTTTAACCCAGCCGTTTTTAGAGTGTAGCAACCACTCTAACAAACTAGTAACACCCTACCAATCACCCAAAATGCCTTAGCAAACCATCAAGCAACACTCTAGAAACCATCCACAAAACCCTGGCAGCCACATAGCTTTGACCTGCCAACCAGAACACCCTAACAACTTCTTAGCAACACCCTCAACCACCTAGAACATCCAAGTAACAATCCAACCAGAACACCATCTAATCATCAATCATCTAGAAATGCCGTCACAACAATTCAGAACTCCCTTGCAACACCCTGGTATCCACCTAGCAACACCCAGAACACCACCCAAAGCCACACTCAAACACCTAGAACATACAAGTAACAATCCAACAGACACACATCTAATCTCACATATTAGAAATGCAGTGAAACAATTCAGACACTACCATTGCAACCCCTGGTATCCACCTAGCAACACCCCTGCAACCACACAGAACACACCAGCAAACATTTAGCAATGCCCTGCGGTACCTTCTGAATGAGCAACCCTATAATACATGTCATAATTACATTTGATCATTTTTGCAGAGAAGCCCATATTCACAGTGGAGTCAAAATAATTTCACAAGTTTACAATCTAGTGTGACCACATTTCATCCCTTCACTCCTCACTCCTTCTCAACATTTTCTTCCTTTCTGTTTTTCTATCCTCTCTCTCTATCTCTCTCTCTCTGTTCTCTGATCCAGGTCATTAGGGAACGTTCTTCATTTACTGTTCGCTAGAGCGTTACGTTTACCTCATGCTGCACACACACTCACCCAATCACACACACACTCCAAGAAGCACAATCCACAAAAGATGGATCATATATCTGAGAGTAATATGAGATCAAAAATATGTTCATGTAGGGCAAGTGTTATTAAATGTGCAGAAAGGTGAGAGAACAGTGTCGTGTGATTGGATGAAGACGGCTGCGGGGGTGATGCAACACACAGAGTCAATGTGATGGAGTGCCATCAGGGAAAAACGGCCGCAAGGACCCCAGTGGGAGAGCGCATTCATTAGACAGAGAGAGATTGATCAAAGCCAGCGCATCACAACAGCTTATTAAATAAAACAGGCAGAGTCAAACAGACCAACAATTAGAGAGAGGAATGAAGCAATGCGTTCGAGCGCAAAAGAGACTACATTAGCATTTCCTGTAGGGAATGCAGGAACTTACAAGGCAGCAAATAAATAAACAGAGAGTTCAATAAATAATAAACATTGGCAAAGGTTTTTTTTTTTTTTTGAAAAATGAAAATCTGCATCCTGATATACAGCGAGGGAACTTGAGCAAGGCAAAGCTTGACTTTCCATTAATTAGCATGGCAAGGCAAGCATTAGCAAGGCAAGCATCAATATTGCTATTTATCATACTTACATACAAAACTTTAGCATGTAATGAATGACATTGATGAGCCTATGTAAAATCACGTGGCTTGTTAAGGAGAGGTGCTATTATTTTTGTAAGAGATCAGACCTACAGCATGTAGTTTGCTTGGTGGATTACAAATGGGCAAACACCTAGTAACCACAAAGAACACCAGAGCAAACCTCCTAACAATGCCTAACCCTGAAAAATACTCTTAGCAACCATTTACCAATAACCTGGCAACCATAAAGAACAGCACAGCACCCACTTAGCAACACCCTAGCAATCATCAAAAACTGTGTAGCAACAAACTATCAATGCCTATGCAACTGCCCAAGACTTCATAGCAGCCATTTAGAAACATCAGGGCAACCACCCAGAACAACCTAGAAAACAACATGTAATGCCTCGACAACTACTCAGAATATCCTAGCATTTAGCAACACCCTGAAAACTTTCAAGAACAACACAGCAACCACTACGGAATATCCTGGCAATCATCAAGAATTATGCAGCAACTACCTAACAGCACCTTGGCAATCCCATAAATACCCTAGCAAGTGACCTAGTATCACCCTGGCAACCACTCAAAACAACATACTTGCAGCTTGCAACACCCTGACAACTACACAGAATATCCTAGCAACCATTTAACAATATCCTGGCAACCATTTTCTTTTTTCACAATTGGTTTCTTCATTTTCCACCATAGCAACCACTTTGCAACCCCCTGGCAATCTTTAATAGCTATGCATTTCACAACCACATAGCAGCATATTGGCAGCTGCCCTGAACACTGTAGCAACCATCTACAAACACCCTAGCAACCATCAAGAACACCATAGCAACCACTTAGCAACACCCTGGCAATCATCAAGAACTACGTAGCAACTATTCCTAGCAGCACCATGGAAACTGTCCAGAACAATCTAGCAAAAGACCTAGCAACACCCTGGCAACCACTCAGAACATCCTATCTTAGCAACCTCTCTGAACAGCTAGCAACCACATAGTAATGCCCTGGGAAACACTGAGAAAACTCTAGCAACACCCTGGCAATCAAGGAATATGAACATAGCAAGCACAGAGCAGCACCTAGGCAACTGCCCCGAACACTGTAGCAACCATTTAGAAACACCCTGGCAACCATCAAGAACACCCTGGCAACCATCAAGAACACCATGGCAATTATCAAGAACTATGTACAGTAGCAACTACTTAGCAGCAATTTGGAAACCATCCAGAACACTAATACCTAAGAAACACCCTGGCAACCACTCAGAACACCATAGCAACCACAGAATAACACCTGACAACCACTTACCATCACTCCACAAGTCAAAGTCAGTGGCATCATCACTGCCAGTTTGAATGTCAGTGTCATTGGAAGTTTTTGAAACTCTAATCTTGCATTTCTTTAAAAAGTATATCTGATAAAAACAAGACTCGCAAGCACAATACTGTAAATCCACGAGAGGGTGACTAATGGAGGCTTTTATGGTCAAAGAAACCGAGAAAGAGTGGAGAAAGTCATTGTCCCTTATTGAACAAACAGACAGGGATGGATGCACTCCGAGAAAACAAGTAATCAGGTCACACAGAGCAGAATCGATGGAAGTTTCTGAGCGGATCTACAAAAACAACCCCAGTACAGAGAACTGAAGTGTAAGACTCTTCAAAACGCATGAAGGCAGCAGTTTTCTATTGGAAAATCAAATAAATCATTTAGAAGTCTTTCTAAATATATACTGTTGTGTGAACACTGAATGAGATTTACTGAGCAATTCCCATCCTACAAAAAGGATAAGCATGTGTGTATGTGTGTGTGTGTGTCTGTGTGTGTTTTCCAGCGCTTACCCAGCAGGTGTTTGAGCACAGCCTGGTTCTGGTCCCAGATGCTGTTAAATGTGCTCCAGCGGGACCGACCATCTGGCAGGGGGTTTTTCCGGACCCATCCTCCACAGGCGTACTGGTAAAAATCCTGACATGGGTCGGTGGAGCGGTCCAGAGCTTCCACAATCTTACTGGCCACAGTTACACATGCTTCTGTTAGACAGATACTACGGGCGGGATCTGGGGATTAAAGACAACAGGAAATAGTATTTGCAATGCATTAAACCATGCAACCATGATGAATATATTACTTGTTAAAGTGAATCATGATTATGTATAGCCATTGTATTGAATTCATCCAGTTAGATATTTGTTAGATAATCTCTCTGTGGTCTAAGAAGAAAGAAATGCATGTAAGCATGAACAACGGAAGTAAATAATACATATACAGTATAATTATAATTTTTATTTTTGGGTCCCTATTTCTTTAAAGGGGTCATATGACGTTGCTAAAAAGAACATTATTTTGTATATTTGGTGTAATGAAATGATTGGTTTAAGGTTCAAAAAACACATTAATTTCCACATACTGTACATTACTGTTTCTCATCTATGCCCCGCCTTTCTGAAATGCGTCGCTTTTTACAAAGCTCATCGTTCCTGAAAATCAAGGTGTACGCTAATTGGCCGGCTATCCAGTCCGCCCGGTGGTTGGCCAGTTATCCAGTGCGTTGTGATTGGCTGAATACCCCAAGCGTGTGACGGAAATGTTAAGCCCTTTACCATACTGTGATGCCCTGTCAGGCCAGACAAAAACATTAAAACCCATTATAAAAACGAGGCATTCGTTGCATCCAGTGGGGACATAATTATGTATTATAATGACTTAAGGGCTTTTACATGAAAGCGGAAACATTTCGACACGATGGACGCGTTGAATCGAAACATGATATATGGGGCCTATCCCCATAGGCGCGAAAAAAAGCGAGGATTTTTTTTCATCTGTGTGCGAGTTTTTCACCTGTCGCTCCACGATGAAAGGGCCGTCCAACAGATTTGAGTTTAGATCACATTCCCAGAGCTAGCGGCTGTTCCACAAAAGGGTGAGCGGAGGCGTGTTTCGGAAAACCAGTGTAACAAAACCGAAGAAGAGTATGCCGGTAGAGGAGAAGAGAGTGGATGCCGAGTGGCTTGTTATCTTGGCGTATTGAGAACCGAGTTATTCTCAATGTTATTACATATAAATTATAACTTCTCCATGCATTATGTGATTGGACGTGTCCTCTAGGACAATAAGTAGTGTAGGCGTTATTAAACATAGCTACAAAGGTTATTAATGCGATTTTTGAGCAGTGGACGCATGTTGAATCCATATATGAGAAATATATGAGTAAAAATGCATTGTCTGGTCGGACCACCTAGAGTTGCAGGCGTGAATTAGCAGGAAGGCGATCACATCCGTCTAGTGTCGGTGTGAAGAACGGTTGTCGGCGATCGCTCGCTTTTGCATCGCACTCCGTGTGAAAGGCCCCTTTTATACTGGGTTTTTACAACGTTGAGTTTGCGTATCGCTGGCAGCGGGTAAACATACAACCATGTCTAATTTTTTGAGCGGAGAAGAAAAGAAAGAACACCGACAACAAGCGCTATAGCGTTGAATCACCAGTGGAAAATTCTTTAAATATGAAAACTTAATTACAGGCTGTGAGTCAAAAGCACCAGGATGTCCTTGCAAAGTTGGAACTGCCCGACTTTATAGAACAGCCTTTGAGCACAAGACCCATTGTATGCTACTCTGCAGGTTCAGAAAACAGTCCTCCATAAATGCCTCCCACAGCGTCAACACGACGGGCTAGCGTGAGCGGAGGCCGGCCGGACATTGGAAGGCGCGGCGCCGGGGTTGCGGCAACTAACATGTAGACGACCCCGGGCGGGATTCGATTGCCCGGTGAATGAAGCCACGATCCAGTGATCTCACAGAACTACAGACAGACAGATAAGCTTCTAGGCATTGCGAAGAGGATATAGTGTCCTCTTTGGAAGACCAAACAAAGTAGTTGTCGCTTTACGGACCTAAACCACAGCAAATCCCCTACCCCCCGTGGCCCCCCCCATTCCCCTCTGCATGGCAACATGGAGCCAGCGGCAACGACAATACTACAGCGAGAATAAAAGTTACGCCTTCTTTCTTTGCATGAACATTTGGGCGGTGTTATGCAAATCTTCCCCACAACGTCGACGTCGACTGTGGGGGGTGTTAAACGAAACCGTATAGGACGGGGCTGACTCTGAACTTTGAAGAACATCTCTTTGGATTTGAGACTTTAGTCTTTGCAACTTTATAGATCTCCTTTATGCACCAAGAGCTTGTAACACTTCAAAGAGAAAGGAAAAATTTAAATTGCATCATATGACCCCTTTAAGTATCTACAGGGTAAGCACAATAACTGCTGGGAAATTCTATACTAAATACATATACTAAACTGATGTCTTAAAAGCATGCCTACTTAATCAGTGTTACTAAGCACCTTATTTATCAGTAAATTATTGTGTGTTGCACTTATTGTGTGTTACACTTTCACTGCATCTATGTGTGTTACCTCTGTTATAGCGGACTCCCAGTGTGATCGCACAGCCAAACAGAGCTAGAAGTGAAGCGAGAAGCAGTCCGGCCAACACTACTTCCAGTTGAGTCCTCCTGCCCAGTGGACCAAACAGCTGAATACCACCCTTACGGAATCCCACCTAAAACAGAGTCAAATATTGATCATAAAGTCTTTTTAAGTTGTTACTATTTGCTGGAACTCACCCTAAACTATGTAGACAAAAAGGTATAAAAAGGATGTTTGGATGTTGGATGTTTTTATGGTGACACTTTAGATTACAACCCGCAAAGAACTACGTAAGTATACTGAAGTTACGGTGTACGTTTCTGTAATTATAGTGTACCTATTCAGTACCTCCTTGTAGGTATAAGGGAATAATATGCTAAGTTTGGGGAATAAAGGGGTAATAATAATTATTTATTATAATATAATATTATATAATAATGATTTAATTTGCAAACTAAGGGTGGCCGGTACCTATTCTTTTATTACGTGGTATGCATGACAATTAAGTTTTAATTTAATTGCTCGATGGCCAAATCAAACCTTTTTTTGTTTGTTGCTATAACACCACAACAGTATACATTCACTGAAATACAAATGTTGTATCATGCATTTTTCTGCGAACAGCTGTGAAGTGTTAAGCTTGTTTTAAGTTGGATTTGACCTTGATGGTATATCATGCAAAGTTATTTGGTGATAGTGGTGTTGAGAAGTTCGACGAATAAGCTTTCATAAGGTAAGTAGACTCGTGAATTATAAATCATTAAGATATTTTAGAAACTCATTAACTCATTTCACTAGATATCCAGTTTGGTGCTCCAGGACTCGCCATAAGGTTTCCTTTAATAATAGACTGGTTAAAAATACCTCGCGCCTCCTAATACAAATCCCCCTATAAAATTACTTTGTAAAAAAGTCTAGGTATTTCTAAATTATTCCCCAACATAAGATTGTTGTTTAGCCAGAGGAACCATGTAATATTAGAATAGGTTCAAATACTCTACAGTATAAATGATTTGAAATTTACAGGTTGTTACCCTCTTATTCCGCAAACGTGCAATATTATTCCCTAACTACACAGAGTGTGGTACTGATAGGTACACTAAGTTAAAAAGTTTGCTGTAACTTTCAGTTTATTACACAGTTCTTTGCAGGTGCATCTACTGGGTGACACCTTATGACATACATTATGTAGAGTAGGTCCACTATAAGTCAGTATATATACTCATAGTTCTGCGGCGTTGTAATTTAAAAGCGGTACCATTTTGTATATTGAGAGATTCATAAAGATCTTTCCCCCCCAAAAAAGAGTCAATCCTCTTAGTAGAACACTGGGGAACATCTATCAGTTTTTTGTGTTTAAAACTACGCAAATCTCTTAACATCAGTCACACACAGAACAAGAAAAGTGGTTGGGGGAGAACGTATTAGATAAATGTGTCATATCATGACTTTCATGGAAACCAAAACGAAGATGGTTGGCAAATTCTCCTGTTTGACCTAAAAAGTAAGCAGCAAGAAAGGGGACACTGAAGCGATATGAATTATAGCAGCATGTCACTCATAATTTCATTGTAGGAACTTCCCTGGAAACTGATCATGCTGTTCCTTCAGCTTAAAAGGCTTATAAAATTATGTTACATCAGAACTAAAAATACTGGAAGAAACGGTTGCTGAATATTTCCATGCTGTTATATGTGCCTCTCTTTCCAGTTACCTACGTACAGTGATCCAACAGTTACATCAGTTTAAAAAGGTGGACGATTACCGGATTCTGTGTTTTCTGAGAACATCTACTCTAAGGTAAGTGCCTCAGCTCATCTGCATTTCTATAACTGAAAAATGTAATTGTTCAATCCACAAGACTGTTGCATCATTAGTATGAGTCATTATGTAATAAGCCACGAAACATGTTGTCTCGTTGTTATACTGTACATTTATGATTCGTATATTAATGCACCTCTATTCTAATTGGCCTACTCTTAACATATCAAAATAATGTCGGCCCTCACAGGGGTCAAGCTGCTGAAACGAATAGGCTGGATTATATAATGGTGTGGCTAAGACATTACTGGGGTAATGGTAGTGGATATTATCTGTGAACAATTTCACACTCTCCGGGCTTTTACAAACGCTTAGTATGGATTAATGGTCTGCTCACTGGAGGGAAGTTGTGTTGACATCCTCAAACACAGTTTGAACTGCAAAGAACAAGAAGAAATCATGTTTTCCATGATAATTCTGCTGTAAGAGCATTAGAGTTCTACAACTTTGAAAGAAAACGATTGGAAGATAACTCGCTACCAAATCCCCCCCCCCTCGCCCCCCTCCACAGCCAAACATGTCTAAACAATTCACACGAAGAGATGTTTTCATTCTGCTGGACCCTACACACAGTGACTAAGAATATCCTCCTATCTACCCTCTAGACATTGGACATGAGATTCTGTATGCTGACTTTGAGCGAAGCAGTCTGTCTCTACATAATATCAGTTAACATAGGGTGTCACCTAGGCTCGGGTGCTGTCACCCCCTCTTCTCCAAATATTTACAAACCATGAGACCTACACACTTAAAAAAAATAAAGGTTCTTTTTTGGCATGATGGTACCATGAAGAAGCTTTAACATCCATGAAAGCTTTCTAATGTACAGAAAATGTTGACACACTAAAAGGTTATTTGGGGAACCTAAAGTGGTTCTTCTATGGCACTGCTGTGAAAGCCCCCTTATGGAACTTTTATACTGAAGCGTGATTGTCAGAATTACTGCTATGTTTTACCCTTTCATCTGATGTTCTCACAGTGTCTGTGTGTATCTCAAATTGCCTGGATATATCAGCCTGAAAGAAAGAACGTCATAACCAACCCAAGACAGATTTTCTTTCCTACTAGCCTAGCAATTCAACACAACATAACTGTCAGCCATATTTTCAGCGCTAAGAGCATCCAACCAGGCAGAAAACAGCTGAAATTCACAGAGCACATCACAAATACCCAGCAATTGTTGTTTTGCTGTGTATTGTTCGGGGGAATTATGCAACAGTAATAACTTCTCACTGTCTCTGTAGAACTAACAGCTTAAATTATTGCTTTCCTCCTCATTTGTATGTGGAGTTGGATAAAAACATCTAAATGTAAACACAAAATGTACCCATCCAAACTGAGCCACAACTCACACTCACCTCCACACTGTCAGGAGAGATGGCTCCATCTGCAGGGATGTCTGTCCCGTCCTCCTCCTCAAACGTTGCACGCTTGTAATTAGACATCTGAAAGGGACAGAGAGTAGTACTGTTAGCCCTAAAGGCCGATGTACACCAAACCTGAATGTGAACAACAGCAGACAGGGGAAAATAGTCCTGTTCACTGTTTTAAGTGACCTTCCAAAACAATCCGGCACTGGTAGAACATTTACTAAAAAAATGTTTTTAATTTATATGTCGCTTGCGAAAAAAAAAAAGTCACACAGCCACTTTAAAGTAGCTGTCAATTGAGAAAGATGCACCATGAAATCAAAATCGACTCTGTTTACTCTCTTTATATTAAGTTCCCACAGAATCAACAGAAAACCTTTTTAAAGGCCTTGAGGCGAGAGTCTGAGGACAAGAGATACTGCAAGAGAGTGTGAAATGGAGATGAATGTTGGGTGGGGGAGATTCCTTGTTTTCTCACCCCCATCTTGGATGTCAGAGAGGAATTCATTTACACATTTGCACACACACATACACGACTCTCACTGTTCACAACTGAAGAGGAGGCTAATCTTCACCCGAGGGCAGCACTTTGCTGTGTAAGTCTCACTGTTATAAGCATTACCCCACAGAGATAGCCACTCTAGTTAAATCTTAACCTATTACGCCCGTTATTGAAATGTCCCTGATGGTGATCAGCATGTAGACCGCAGACGCACTGGCCTAGAGCAAAACCTCCTACCCAGGTTACCTAACAAGAGCAGACTAAACAAGACAGAGAGAGAGAATCTCTTCACACGCATTATTTAAAAATGAATCTAAAAGTGCACGCAACCATAGACTTAATCTCTACATATATATATATATATATCTATATAATTTATAATATAAAAAACTTAAAAGTTAAGCACACAGTCATGACGTAATCCCTGTGCATTTTATAAATTAAAAAAACATGTTTGCTTTATCAGGTGTCCAACTGAAAATGTCCCTGGAGGTTTTGTTTAACTTCGGAAGGCAAATGTGTCCAGAAAGTCTAGCTAACTAAACATACAACAGACGTAAGACACAGAGATCTACCCAGAGGACAACTGTGCAGCTCAGTGTTTGCTTTTTTAAATCTTTGGAGACTTGATGGAGTTCTCAATTCTTTTATTTAAGAGTCAACTTTAAAAGAAACGATGTGAGACTAGTGTATTTTTCTCAGGAAGAAAATGTTTCCACTGGCTTTCTGTTCACCGCTTTCTGTCTCAAGAGATTCTATTTGTAACTTTCTGTTCCTGTGAGTATCTTTCCTTTTGAGTGAATGCAGATATCTAAAGAGCTGGATGACGAACTCATCCAAATGAAGCATACACAAACTTACATTAAATGAACATATTTTATTTAATATTTGATATAAAATGAAATTTTTATATAAGGATGAATAGAATCTACAAGAAAAAAAAACAATTTCTTACTAATGCCAACAATGTTTGTTGGTTTTTAATACAAACACTTTACATACATTACTTTCATCTAATAAAAGCCTTAGTCTTAAAACAGATGACTATATTTAAGGTTTTACACACACACCAATATGGTTTAGAGCAAGACACAAGAAAGCAACAGGAGCTCTTTGCAACATGTTTTAAAGTTCAGCCGGAACGCCACACTCAATCATCTCGGCTGTTTGTGTCTCAGTTGAATAAATGATTTGGAAGTAAGCGATTCCTCAATGGGCTTTTACAGCAAACCTTAAATGAGATTACAAAGACAAAAACTCTGACTCATGGTGATGTGAAACAAATGCACATGTTAAGCCCACACAAACATGCAGTTCAACAACTGCTAATCACTGCCTTGACATTTTCCCGTAGTTGACTCGTTTCCTCATAAGCAGTCAATTAACTGTTTGTCAGAGCTTCCCATAACACTTTGCAATGCAATGAGCGTGACTGAGAAGGGGGTGCTGTTTTAGGAGGTTTTATAGCCGCAAGAATTCCCTCCAGAGGTCTGGACAAGATTCACCAGATTCCTGGCTGGCAGGTCACAGGCTCTTCTCAGAGAGAGGAAAAACAATGTAGGACAACTTGGTGTGAAAACCACCCATGCATTCTAGTACTGAAGTTCCTCTTTCAACTGACACATTCATGACATGCTATCATGTGAAATTCAGTATTCAGTTTATGTTGGGAATACTACAGTACTACAATTACTGTACCATTTCTAGGGCCCTATGAAATTCTGATTCATTTATTTATTTTTCATTTTAATTCCTATGGATTCCTTTTATCATTACTGTATTATTATTATTATTAGGGCTGGGCAAAAAAATCGATTTTTCATTAAATGACATCGATTCGATATTTATTCAGCACATTTAAAACAAGATCTGATTAACGTGAATCTTATCATTAGTCTTCTCCACTAGATGTCACCCTTATTTATCTTGCGCTATGTTACAACAGAAAGCCTGTCATTCATTCAGCGCTTATCATGGGCATACGCGTGATTAGCAAAGCTCAGGTGAAATGCTATAGTAATACTATAAATCTGCGGAAGCATTTGATATCACGCATAAGGCGCCATGATTTCCACAATGAATGAATGGCAGATAGCGTGGCGCACTGTTTTGTTTACTACACACACGTACTAAAGCGCGGATGACGCTCGCGGTGTATTCAGCTCCTGCCGTCTCACTATATGATGATATGAACACGAACGTCATCTCCAGCTGCTCTGAGAGTCACTTCATTAGCATTTTACCTCTCACCCCCTAGTTTCATTGAGAAATTTCCCTTTGTTTTTTTTACCGTATGTTCACATAAACAGCAGCTGGAAGGTATTCACGGTAACCCGTCAAAATAAAAGTTTAGTTTAGCGTTCTACCGTCAGAATATATTACTATTTAGCAGTCTTAAGACTCAATGCTAATACTACTAATAAATATTAATACATCTTTATTTTTAAAGGAATAATCACAATTGTTTTCTTTTTAATTTTAACAGTAAGCCTCTGTTGTGCACCACTTTGTTTGCCAAAAAATAAAAGAGTTTAATTTACATTCGATTAGGATAAATTTAATTAATGTTTTATACCTTCATCTGATTACCAGAAAAAATAAGAACATTTTAAAGGGCCCTATTATTGTTTAAAAAAGGAACCTATACAAAAAAAAAGAATAGGTTTAAAAAACAGACATGTGGTTCTTAATTTCTTTTTATTAATTCACCATTTGTAAACTGATGCTTACTGTTCATTTTTTAGAAATATCAATAGCATTTGTATTAAAACTATATTCCCTAAATGTAATTTTAAAAAAATCGAGAATCGAATCGAATCAAATCTAGAGCTTGCGAATCGAAATCGAATCGAAACATCTGAATCGATACCCAGACTAATAATAATTCGTATTATTTTTATGGATGCCAAAGTTTTAGTGATCAAACAGTGCTATAAATAATTAATATCATGAAACTTACACAATTTAACAACAACTTATTAAAAGTTTAGCACAAAATAAATATTTAGGTTCCTATGACATCCTTTTTTTCCATTTTTTCTGGATTCCATTGTAATGGTTAAAGAAATTGAAATAATCAAAATGCAGGTCTGTAATTAATTGAAGTCATGAGACTCAGTTTATTAAAAGTTTAACAAAAATGAACTGTTGAGGGCCCTATGAACGGTGTTTTTTTTTCTTTTCAATTTCTTTTAATTGTTTTCCCAAAATGTTCCCATTGATTTTTCTGGATGCTGTTTCAATTGTTTAATTACATTTTAATAATCAAAAAATAATTGTAATTTATACCTTGAAAAATGTGCCAAATTCTGTCACATTCCATATTACACTGTAAATTCAATTTCTATGACCAGATTCCATGACTCTGTACATATTTTCCATTGCGATGCCATAGGGCCCAACGTTTCTTCACAATATATTTCTACTGTCCATAGTATGCAAACTGTCTGTATGCTTAAGATGATCTACTGCAATACTACTGCATACTGTATCTCACAATGCAATGCACTACACTTGACCTTCCATTTCCATTGTGATGAATAACCTAGAACAGGGGTCAGACAATCATGTGAACGATAGTGAGAGAGCTGTATGTATTTTTTTTAAATAGATTCCTTCGAACCTGCATTTTGAGGTAGTTATTTTGCATAATCACACAGTTAGGAAGTTACGGAGCTATAAGTACTATTAAGATGGTCTACCAAGCTTGTAATTTGCTGGTTTAGTTGAGCAGCCAGCTGACAATTGCGTAAAATCCATTTAAAAACGGCCAACAGACCAGACATCTTTTTTTTTTTTTTTTTTTTCTAGCAGTAGTATTATCAGCCATGATTTTAACATGCTTAAATTATTTGATGGGACTGGTAAAACTTAAAATTAGAGTCAAAATGAAAAATAATCACAAGATGATGGCTGGAAGAGGCAATAAACATGCAAAGCATATGCAGCATGCACAGTGCAGTATCACACGGTATGTATTCCATTTTGAACACAGCCATAGTCTAATATATATAGAGCGCTATTACAGACTCCAGTCCAGCTCACAGCAGACCAGATAAAGCCATTGACGGATGACTGAGACTCACCGTTCATCAGCGCAGTAAGACACCAGCAATCAAAAAGCAGAAGTGAACTGGTGCAACTGCCTTGGAACGACTGGAATCAACCATCGACTGGAGAACGGGGGAAGGAAAGCCAATGCTTTGTTAACACGACCCAGAAAGGGCAGGTCGCTACCGTGGGAGAGTGAAAGTTGCTGGGAGTGAGGAACAGATAAACCTCACTTCCGAAAAGGAGACTCCTACCTCAGTTACGTGCGTAACAGAGAAACACATGCATGTGGGGAAGTTGTAAAAAAGTCACTGGAGTTACAGTAAACAGTCGTTGTGGCTTGAACCACTGGTCAATGTCTAGGGATATGGAATAATGTGGGATGCTAACCATGTGAAACCCAGAACAGATCATGCCAAACACTCTTCTGCATTTATTTTTGCTGTATTAGCACTTCTAAACAGTTAAAAAGATGGAAAGACTGGAATGCACATCATATCACAATTAAGAAGGTGGCATTAATGCGCATTCATTAACAGAATTTATGTTTTGACAATGAAATGCTAAAATCTTGCCAAATATTCATCTTCATCTGTTCCATCTCTCTCTTGATGGAGTTCCAGGCTGCCTTCTATTCATTTATCACCCTTCATTTTCTATAAACGTCCTCATTCCAGCCTCTCCAGAAACAGCCTGTATGACTCAATCATTTGCTTCTGTTTAGTAAAGAGTTCTAAATATTTATATTAAATATTTTATAGCTCTTATAGTTTATGAAAGACCTCACATTGTTTATAAAACCACTGAAGTCACAAGCTAACCAGAAAAGGCATTTTTGCAATCATCAAGTATTATTTAGCTTACACCTTAAAAACATATTATACATCTTAATCGTTATTTTTTTTAAGTATTTTCATCATAAATAATTCTTTCTTTAAATATCTTCTAAATACGTTTTTAGGAAAGTTGTAGCACGTACTTTTACAACCATGTAATAAAAAGATCCAATTAATCCGATATGTTCAATAGGACTGTCAAAAATTTTTTCCGAATTTTCGTCGAATTTAAAATAAAAATCCAACGTTTTTGCATTTGAATTTTAGTTGTGCGTTAAGGAGGCAGCCTTATCAGTGGCGCACGAGATGCAATGATGATGTAAGTGTCGTTGCATTATAATGTTTTTGTTAGCCTATCCAGTTGAAGCCACTAGATGCGGCGCTGCTGCGTTGTTCATTACAAATATTGCGGAAAAAGAGAACATCAATGCGGAGAAGATCTTGTTTACATCAAAACTGAAAGCAAGCCGTTCACACAGAACACATACTGTATTTTGCGCATTTTCTAGAGGGACATCTATCACCATTGCACTCGCATCTCGCACAAAAGAGCTGCATGTTTAGAAAGCCATTGTGACGAGTGGGGCGGGGCCGAGAGCCGTGGGAACGGAGCGAGGCCGGTGGAGTAAATGCTAATGCGCGACACCTGCGCTACTCACCGGTCTCGAAGTCCCACGGAGGAGCTCCAGAAGGATAAAAGGAGGAGTGACGACAGTGTTGGACGAGAGAGGACCAGGCCTGGACTTTATTTTGTGTTTTGGTTCTGTTTGTGCGCGGCAGTCGTCCGCGAGGGGCTGTCACGCTAATTTGTGTTTATTTTATTAAAGTTTTGTGTGAATGTTCGCCGGTTCCCGCCTCCTTCTTCCCGAACTACGAACTTTGTTACAGCCATGTAAAATTATTGCAAGTTTAACTTTGAAAAAACATATATCGAGACTTTATAGCGGGATTTTTCCCCATCCCACTGCATCTTATGTTTTTTTAATGAAAAATGTACTCCGTGTGATTGGCTTTCCGCCCTTTGTATTAAACTATGCATACATACATGATGCTGTTTTGTTTCTAGTTGTTTAAGCAACTTAATTAATTATAATTGGTTTATAAACCTTATTTTAAACATTATACACTTTTTTCACAGATAGTCATGTTATCTTATGCTTTGAATAAACGTGCATTAGTAATATTTTTTGTACTATATTTAAGTACAAAATTCGAATTTAGTTTTTCAGCTATTTTGACAGCCCTAATTTTAACATACCTGGATGATATCGAAATTACATAACAATATGTTTATTGGTCGCACTAGATGTTTTGCTTTTCTAGAAGAACAGTTGTCCATCCTGACGTTTTTCTGGCTTTATCCCCCCAAAAAGTATTAAAGTACTAAAGTATTTAATTCATTATATATCAGTGTCTATATCTATATCATTTCTATACTATTGTAGTATTTATGTATATTTGAATTATTAGTTTTATATTTAATTTTAATATTTTGGTAGTTTTATTAGTTTTAGTTTCTTAAATATTTTATTTAGCTTAATTATTTCTTATTGTAATAGGGTTGTCATTGCAGTAATTTAGTTTAAACTTATTTTATATCATGTGTTTTTTGTGTATTTTAAGGGCGTGTCATCTAATATTTATATTTTATTTTATTTCAGATCTTTGGAATTAAAGTAGTTGGTTAAGATTTTTAATAGTTTTAGTCAACGTTAACACTGCGTCATTTACCATAAATGGTGTACTAGAGTCAGTGTTTGCATGAAATGTACTCTATTAATTTTTTTTTATAAATTAACATATTTAGGGAAAACAACAGGCAAACAAAATCCCTTCAGAGGGACCCAAATCCTGCCTCCGTTTATCAGTCCCGTGTGTTATGTGTGTGAGATACAGCGATGGCTAAAGGTCAGGCTGTCATGCACTCTGCTGCTGCCCATCCCATCGCCATCAAACAAACAATCACTAATTAAATCAATATGTTCTGCATCTTTTCTTTTGATTGGAGGATAGGAGCAGCCAATCAGAAGCCTTCAGCAGGAACAGCTGTGAGGTGGTGTGGGGTCACAAGCACTGAAAGAGTGAGCAACCTTTAGTGCTCCACGACACAATGGCACACAAACAATAAACAGCAATATGGAGGTAATGATATAGAGAGAGAGCGAACATGCACATGGAGGTTGTGAAACCAGCTATAATTGTTATTTATGAAGGCCTTTTTAAAGCCTTGACGCAATGGAGAAAAACTGAAGGTCTCTCTACATCGGCCGTGATACTTTTAAAGGTGAACATGATATATTATCTAAATATACTCTAAACAAAGAGTACGATTCCAGTCTTAGGAAAGAGGATGAAGTTTATTTTATATTTATTATATCAAGGTCCTTGAATATTTCAATCTGATATAAAAGCTGCACATAAAATATCTCCATATATGCTCAGATATCACTAAAACAGCTGTCGTGAAAAACATACAGTGATCATTTTGGAAATATACGGATGCACCAATACTTATGTACATACTGGCCAGTACAATAAGCCAATTTGGGCTGCACGATTATGACAAAAATCCTCATTTTCAATTATTCCCTTGAAATTGTAATTGTGATTATTAATTACGATTATCACAATTTACATTGAATGATGTTTATACCATTGTTTGAAGCAAATGCATGCCATATTTTTAGATGAAAATAAACAAGCTGGAAACACTCTAACTGAAAAACTTTATTGCTTTTCTATATTATTAAGCCTCAAATGTCATCTATACACTGGATTGGTTTCTTTTTTAAATAAAAAAACAAAAATATGAATGGTATTATAATGTTATACTAAAACAAAAATTAAAACAATGGAAAAACCCTTAAAGTGCCCCAGAAATCAAAAAACAAAAATTTTAAAAAAAAAAGGGGGGGTTTTTTTTTTTTTTTTTTTTGGGTGTTAGTATCAATATGTTAGTCTTAAGGTTATCTATAAGGCAGTGTGCTCCAAAACAGTGACAAAATTCGCATTTAGAAGATATAAGCATTCAAAGCTTGCAGTTCGTCACTTCCACCAAAACGGCTCAACGTTTTTTTTGACGTCACATCGTACTTCAGCTTCTCATCAAACTTTCTGTCCAATCAAATGCTCTCTAGAATCCGAAGTGCCCGCCCCCTACACTATAAAATAGACGCTGAAGCCGCGGCTGAAATCGGTCACTTGTCCACAGAATTAGTATTTTCTGTACAGTGAATGGCACGTAGTGCACTATATAGGGGACAGGGAACGATTCAAACAGTGTAAATATGCTTTCCATTGAGGAAGAAAAGAAGTCTGGTTTCGCGCTGTGTCACGCTAACCACCGCACCGCACACACACTCTGCTCCGGTCCAGAGACACGATAGCACGGAGCGGATCACATGCGCGAGTCGGCGCAGACCACAAAATGTATCGGAGCTATTTGAATTCTACACAGAATGCTATATTTTATAGCAATATGGATGAGATTGTGGCTGTCAAATGCGGCTTTACGGAGCTCAACGGCTCTGAACGGCTTAGCCCAAGCTGTGAGATACAACAAACTCTATTGGCTTTTTAAAAAGGGGCGCGGGCTGCTGATATTGCTCCCGAACCTGTTTCTGTTTCAGTTCAAAATGACGTCAACCATGATAACGCTGGTGGTGTTCTAAGCATGTCAGGGGACCCTATTAAGATCACTGTAACACATCTTCATCAACATAGAATAACATAAGTGGCTGTGAATGATTAAGAACGCATTACATAATTTATATATGCTATTTCATTGTGGCATCCATAAAATTTGATTAATTGTGCAGCCCTAAAGTCAATAATTATTTACAAATTATATTAAAAATCAAATAAACAAAAAAGCATTACAAATCTATACATTAAAATGCTACAAGTGAATTTAGAAATCACACCATTATAAATGTATGGTATGAAAATGATGTGAGTAGAGTCGAATGTGCAAAGATTACTAGTTAAGCGACGGGTATACTATAACTAAACTAAATAAATACTTATACACAATTTCAAAGTATTATTAATATAGTCTTTAAGATTATTATATGATGTAATTATTAAATATCACAGGCCTATTAAAATAATACAATAATATAATAATAGTCAAGTCAAATGTATTTGTATGCGTTGGTTTACAAATCCACATTGTTCAAACAGAAAAATCATGATGTTAATGTTTAGAATATCTTAATATCTGATTTATCGTAGCATTTAGCAAATAATGTAATTTACAATTTGTGGCGATGCAGCAATCCAAGCAGTTTGAATCTATGTCATATATATTCGTCCTAGCAAAGATACTTTATTGGATATATATTTCCAAAAATTTAGATATATAGCTATAACACATTTGCATTGGTGAATATATATATATATATATATATATATATATATATATACTATAAGATCTTTTTTTCACGATCAAGACAAAAAAAATAAAATTTACACCATGTTACTGTGCTTTATATTCTTATGAAAGCCAACCACTTAAGACTCTCAATCCCCCAGCAAAACGCACCAGCACGCCACGGAAAACTAAACAGAGTTAAACGCCAGAAGATCTAGAAGGCAAGGGAGTAGTCAGTAAAAAAAATAAGAACATACACACAAGAGTACAAGCACGAGAGTAAAAGGTTAATATAAGTGACAAAATATAAAATAAGCCTAACAGTATATCAGAGTACAGGAAATGCAATAAGGGTAAGTGTAAAATAAACTGGTCACCTGTATATAAATTAATGTAGATGAATCTTGTTAAGCTGTGTTTTCTGTTGATTAACATTAATGACGACGAAGCAGTAGTTAGCTATTAATCTTCAGATAAGGACTGATGCACGAGTCAATATAAGATATAACATCCAGCTGTTTCATTACATAACTGACTGTGGTTATGAGGATGATTGTCGAGATCAGTATTTTGTCATAATTGTATGTGTATGTGTCTGTTCAAGTGCAAGGAGATGCGAAAGAGGAATAAACTCAAGTGTTTGCCAAATTGAGTTCTCATTAAAAACGCTTGAATGTGTAAACGGGCAAGACAAAACACATACAAATGACAAGCTTTCACTCTATGATGGTTAAATTCTGCAGTTAATCCGAGTCGTGGGGCCTGGTCTGTACTGATCACGGATCAACTACGAAGTCTTAGATACAGAAGTCTTAAAGGCACAATACCCAAAAGGGCTGACGTAATTCTAAGAGCAAACAATCACACGTGTGTATAAGTTAAAGGTAGGGCTGTCCCCCGGATATATCGGCAACCGACAAAACACATCTATCAACGATTAAGTTTCATATCGTCGGGGTATCGATAATATATGACAATTTTTATGTAACCCTGCTGTTTTAAAACAAAAAGCAATAAAAAAGGTTTAATTTAACCACTGTATTTATAATTAACACAATTTATTGAGACAAACAACTAATATTTTTGTTTTAACAGTCAAACACAATAAAAATTAAACAAATATCAAATTTCTAATGTTTTATATGCAGATTAAATAGGTCTTTACTGTATAGGTCTAATTGTCTCCCGAGGCCACAGGAGGGCGCAATGAGCAAAATAATGCACCGCATTTAAATTGTCAACGCAAGGAAGTAACTCTATTAAAAATAACGTGCATTACGTCTAAATTAACTCTTATAAATCAAATATTATTTTGTAAATTGTATAAACAATTATGAACAAAACAGCATCACGTATTTATGCATTGCTTAATCCAAAGAGCCAAATCGCCCATCACACAGACTGCATTTAAAAACATACGAGACTCAGTGAAAAGGAATAAACCTCCACAAATTCGTGACGTGTTTTCTAAAAGTTAAAACTGTTTTAACTTTGCATGGCTTTCTATACATCTCTTCTGTGAGACGCGAGTGCAGCAGTCATATTTGTCCGTCTAAACACGCGCTGAATATGCGTGCTGTGTGAATGGCTTGGTTTCGGTTTTAACCCAATCAAGATCTTCTCCGCATTGAGCTTCTATATTTCTCTAATATTTTGAATGAATAACGCAGCAGCGGCGCGTCTCGTGGGCTAGACTAAAAACCATTAAAATGCAACAATGTCACTTACATCATCACCGCATCTCGCGCGCCACTGATGACGCTCCCTGACGCACACCTAACATTCAAATGCAAATGTTTATTTTAAATTCGACTAATATTCATTCTTTATTTACAATCTCCTCATCACAGGCAGGCACAGCCCTCATTTTAGCATGTGTTCGTGTTTGTGTGTGCTGTCTGCGTCACTCATAGCACGTGTCTATATCGTGCGCTATATCAAACAATTCGAAGAAGGTGTACCGTCGATAAATATCGATACTGTTTTTATCGCCCAGGCCTAGTTAAAGGCCAGCGAGAAACATGCGGCGAGACGGAGAAAAAGAGCAGCCTTGCGAGGGGAAGGGAGAGGTTTTCCCAAGTTCCAGGAGTGGTGCGGCACTTTCTCTGTGCGGAATGTGATTGTTTGAAGTGGTTTCCTGACGAGTGTTTTCGAAAGGAAACAGCTCGCTGGGGGAAGGCTGGCATAGCCCAACCTCTGCCCCTGAGAGCTAGAAATACCCTCACACTCCTGCCCCGAGAAGCCCACCCAAGCCAAAGCCACCTTGAAGAGGGAGTGAGAGAGAGCCAGCTGTGCAACACGCACACACACACTTCTGAACGGTTATTAAGTGACTAGCGCTGCCCCACATGTCCCTGTCGGCCCTCAGAGACCATCCGAGGGAAAGATGAGCTAACAAAGCCTGCTTTACACAGCCAGCATGAGCATTACTCCATCCAAATGAGAGGAATACTGAAGAGAGAGGGTGGGAAACAGCGCGAGGCATCCGTCTGCAGCCCCCCAAACGAAGGTGCTCAGACAGTCTGTCGCCGGCAGACGTGGGTGAGGTCCAAGAACAAATAATCACACACACACGTACATAATTACATACACAATCTACATTGTATGACATGCTAAAATATGAATGCATTTACAGATGAGTGATTACTACAAATATTCTTCACGCAGGGCTGTTTAATTCTGGGAAAAAACCTAAATGATATTTTTCGCTTTTTTCTTTCTTGCTGCGTACCCCTAAAAATTTTTTTATGTTAAAACGCAAAAATCCAGATTTACTGTGCTTGTTTATAGGGCTGCACAATTTGGTGTGTTTTTATGTATCAATATGGCTATAAAATCATATTAATAATAATAATTATTATTATTTGTTGAATGAAAATGTAGTAAAAAAATTGCATTAAAAAAAATAACAGCAAAATAAGAAATACTACATGTACTATTCACTGCAAAATAAATCAAGAGTTAAGAAAAATAACACTACTACTAATAAGTAGATTTTTTATATTACATGTGAAAAGTACACTACTAATATACGGCGTCGTAAAATCTTCTTAATTTCAAATGTTAAGCCATCAAACTTTTATTCTGATGGAAAACCGCAGGAAGGCCTGGAGAGTTTCTCTAAGCATCATCACAAGGTTTCAGTTAATAATTTGAAAACAAATTTTTTATCTATTAAATATTACATAATACTTTTTTGACTAATTATAAACGTAAAACATAAACAGCCTTAAAACAAGATTTACATTTACTGGAAAAGAAATGTGCATGATATATTTTAATTTGTTTACAGAGAAACTTTTTTGTTTCTACATTTTAGCATGAATCTAACCAAGTTTAGTGAGTGTTATGCTTAAAACATGCAAAAACTACTTGCCAGTTGGCTCATATCTACAAAAAAAAAAAGGAAAAAAGAAAAGAAAAGAAAAAAATCTCCCATTAACTGCGCTGTTGTTTTTCAGAGGAAGTGAGAGCATTTTCCAGTTTGATCGAGGCTTTGAGGTGTGAAGACACACACACACAATCTGTAAAATCTTAACAGCAAATGTCAGGGCCTAAGTGACCTAGCCTGATCATTTGAGGAAGTGGAATTCCTCGCAGGGTGTGGATTACACAAACAAAACACACTTACGCACGGAAAAACATTGGCTCACTGAAAGGGGATATTGAGCAGCTGGGAAAGCGCTGATAAATTGGATGCCACCAGATCTGTAATTAGGCCAGCGCTCTACAGAGACCTGAACTCACCGAAATCATCAACCCAATGCCTTTCTGCTCAACTGTTAACTTCATGCCGTCTTTTTATGGCTCTTTAACAACTCTATGAACTTCAGGTTCACACAAAAATGAAATCTCTGTCATCATTTAGTCACCTTCATGTCCTTCCAAATCCATACGACTTTCGTTCATCTTTGAAACATATACTTGAATCAAATCTGAGAGATTTCTGTCCTTCCACTGAAAGTTCAATCCTCCAAAACTTTCAAGCTGCAAGGAGTTCATAAAGACATTGTAAAAGTAGTCCAAGTTGTTTTGAAAAGACATGATTGTTTTTTCATAATGTTTTTTTTTTCAAATATATTTCAACAGGTACAAAAAAATGGCCAACAAAGTATTTTTGCTCAAATATGTTAATAAGTTAATATGTAAACATATTATATTTTCTAATTAATATATGTTTGTATATTTTTAAATAATACAAAAATAGATTCCAAACATAAAAAAAAATAGATTTAAAGGACTTAAAGGAAATTTTTCCTTCCAATAATTTAAACCAAGAAATACATTCCCGTCAAACATGAAGAAAACCCTTATTTGTTGTCTCTAACACATATAACACATTTTAATAAAAACCAGTAAGCAACATACTTTACAATATTCCAAAAAATTACAGTTTTACAATATATTGCAAAAAAGTAAACATTAAGGAATCATTATAAATCTAGTTTTGATCTCGTAGTAGGCAATTCCATCCACATTTGCATTTAGTCTTTTGGTATAAACTTTTGGTATAAACTTTGAAACTAAATATATTGTTGTTTTGTTTTAGTTTTTTCAGTATGGGACAGAATTTTCATTTTTGGCAAAGGGTGAACTATGCATTAAGCCAGTATGCCTGATTTCTAGGCCACTAATGATGCCAAGTACAATCACAAAAGAAAATCGATTTTTAGATACAAAAATTTTGATGGTGCCTGCCTGTGCAAAACTCACCGCAACCGTTTGTGTTGCAAGTGTTCCACATGAAGCTTTACTTGTGCATATATTCTCACTGTCTCTGTAATAAAAGCCCAAATGTAGCCCTGAGTGTTTTCACAAGTTTATTTTCAGCTACTGTACACTCTATCAGAATCTCTTTTATTAAAGCCAAAAATCGACTGTTGTGGGGCGAATGGAGAAGAACCGTGCTTCAAGAACGTTCTCACTGATACAGTGTGTTTGCTGCTCTTTCTGCTTCATCTTTTGATGAAGGCTTTAAGGGTGGTGATTTGTTTAATTCAGTTGTTATTCGTTAAAGGTGGCAATTTCAATTTCAGTTTTCCTTTCTCTTTGGAGTGTTACAAGCTGTTCGTGAATAGATAAGATCCATAATCTTTGGTTTATAAAGTTTTAAATATGGACATTTTTCTTACACAAATGCATTGCTTCACTTCAGAACGTCTTTATTAAAGGGGTCATATGATGTGATTTCAATTTTTCCTTTCTCTTTGGAGTGTTACAAGCTCTTGGTGCATAAAGAAGATCTGTAAAGTTGCAAGATTAAAGTCTCAAACCCAAAGAGATATACTTTATAAAAGTTAAGACTTGTCCACGCCCTCCTAAAACGCCTCATTCTAACACGCCCCCACATATCTACCTCACTACGTGGAAAGATTTGCATAACGCCGCCCAAATGTTCGCGCAAAGAAAGAAGGCATAGCTTTTATTCTCGCTGTAGTATTGTTGCTGCCGCCATGTCGTGAAGATGTAGAGGACACAACTAGAAATCAGTTGTTAAGTTGACTTAACAAAACGGTTCCAGAACAGTTTAACCCAAATATTCAGATGTGTGCAGCGCATTTTACGGAGGAAAGTTTCCTGAACCTGGGAGAGTAGCCTACAAAAAGTTGTTTCTACAAAGTGGGGCAATTCCAACTTTGCAAGGACAGTCTGGCGCTTCTGACTCACAGTCTGTAAGTACGTTTTCATATTTAAAGGATTTGCCACTGATGATTCAAATGCGAGTTTGAGCAATGTAGGGTAGCGCTTGTTCGTTTGTCATTTCTCCGATCACAAATGCAGACATGGTTTTATGTTTACGCGGCGCGATGCAACGCAACACGTAAAAAGACAGTATAAGTCATTATAATCCGTAATTATGTCCCCACTGGATGCAACAAATGCCTCGTTTATAATGGGTTTTAATGTTTATATCTCGTCGCTCCGGGACACGGCATCACAGTATGGTGAGGGGCGTAACATTTCCGTCACACGCTTGAGGTATTCGGCCAATCACAACGCACTGGATAGCTGGCCAATCAGAGCACACCACGCTTTTTAGACCGATGAGCTTTGTAAAAATCTACGTGCTTCAGAAAGGCGGGGCATAGAGAAGAAACAATAATGTACAGTATGTGGAAAATAATGTGTTTTTGAACCTTAAACCACATAAACACATTTCATCACACCAAATACACAAAATAATGTTCTTTTTAGCAACATCATATGACCCCTTTAAATAAAACAATTGTTTACGCATTAAATTATATTTAAGTTTTTAAGAAATGCTAAAAACAAACCCTTTGGTCAATCAACAGATGAGACCCACCACAAACTCAGACCGCTCAAAAAACAGAGAAATGTTTTGGAAGCGCCACAGAATCACAGTCTTGTTCAGGAAGTCAAGCTACCGATAGCTTTCAGTCACTACACATTACACTGGAATAGAAGCAAGTGTTTTACCAAAAATATTACATGCTTTAAGTTCTAATTTACCTCATTTAGTTTAGTTCCTTCCTTTGTGTAAAATGACTGTAATGCTACAAATAGAGAGTGAATGTGAAAGGGTGAGCGGGCGAAACAAGGGTGTGAGAGCGAATGGGAGAGAGAGTGAGAGAAACTGCTGGCCGAGCTCTCAGTGGTGACACAAAACGGAAGTCAGGGTTCAGCAATCTCCTTTTCCTCTTTTCTTCAATTCATGACCTCTCTCCGCACTCCGACAGCGAGACCCGCTCAATAACTCGCACATGCACACACAAACACTCACGCGGACACCTGTTATGCAGACAGAGCAAACCACTAATTATCTCTCAGACATATCCTCAGACACTTTACTGCATCCAAACAGTGACTGTTTCTGCTTAGCAGGACTGATCAACATCTTTTGGAGGTCTTGGAGCAACAAGTCCTAAACATAAGCATTGACTACAACTGCAAACAGAGGGAAATGTTAGGCTGAAAAGAAAGTTCCTTCACTTATGAATGAAAAACTACAAATGAGAACTAATTGTAATATCTCAACTGTTTCTCTAAAAAGGAAATTAAATTGAGAGCAAACTGAGACTCCTAAATTAAGATAGATGGGTGACATGTCTGGAGCTATTATCCTAAAAAATACATACAAAAATGCACTTCATACAGAAAATTACTTGAACACATCTTCTATGATAAATTTGTTTTCAATTTCTTAATTAAAAGTATTTTTTTACATGTGGTTTAAGGGGAACATTTATATAAAGATAAAAAAGTCTTATTACAATGCTGAAATTCATTAAAAAAATTATGCCGTAAGAGGTTTGCCGTTAGGGATGCACCGATATAAAAATTTTGGCCAATACCGATAACTGCTAGATTTGTTTAATAAAAATACTATATTGTATATATAATGATAAATATAGTATAGGATTAATCTGAGAGTTTATTGTAAAACAGATGGGTTTACAAAGGTTCATTTTTTTGTTACATGTTTTTATTGTTTATGTGTAGTTAGTAGTAGTCTTTTTTTTATCCGTAATCAAAGACGTAGTCCAACTGCAGTTTGATTGAGATTAATCGAAATGCACTGTTACCAATATTTTAGAAAATCTATAGCATGTAATGTGTTGTGTATGCAGTATATACTACAATAAACTATAAACAGTACGGAAAACACATTTTGTGTAAACAAAAACTTTAATTTTGGAATGGTGATTGATTGCGATTAATCATTTGAACACAAGCCAGCTGTAAAATATATATATAGAAGTTATGTTTATTAATTTTTTTTACTCTTTCATGGCTCTAAATCTTTCGTATATTTAAATTATCTTTAGAATATTATGTTTGAATACTTTTTGGAAGTTTTTACTTCATGGTTACACCACTTGACATTTTAGCATTATTACACCAAAATATCTGCACATTGTATAAAAAAAAATTTTTTAAAGTGTGTGTGTGTGTGTGTGTGTGGGTTCAATGTAAAAATGAAGATTGCTGATTGATTTTTTTTACATGACAATACTATTTCAGTCTTCACTTCAAAATTTCACAGTTAATCTCCAACAAGTTTTTTTTGTAATTTGTGAAATTTACTAGTATTTTCAGAGTTAAATTTGTTTCTACACCATTTTTTTTTCAGAGTAGAAAACTACATAAACATTGACAGATATAACATTTCTATGAACTTGACACATTTTTTAATCTATATTTTCTTTTAAACTAGACGTTTTTGTGGCCTCATTGACCCAAATGCTATTTAGACTAGACGCAAGAGGACGTAAATGCTGATATTGTTCGCACTAAATGTACAAATAGCATCTCGTTTACATTAAGTGCAAATAGTGATAAATGCTACCCACACAAAGTGAAAGCAATATGCTATTTGTACTAAGGCTAAACTGTCTGAGCAATAATGGCAGAAACCATAAACATATTGAAACAGCCCGTAGAAAACACATTGTTGTGCATATATTCTCACCATCTCCGTTAAGTCAGCAACAGTGTTTGCACCCAGACAGCAGGAAAATGAAACAGTAAATCAATCCCACATTCAACACGCCGTATCACACAGAACCAAGAACAAGTACTGTACGTTTCTCACATGCCACAAAGAAACGAAAGACACTGCCTTCTCATTTCCTTTTCTCTTCTCTCCGCCAGAGAGAGACCATAAACAGCGAGCAGAACACTTTCAGACTGGCGGGAGGGAAGAATGAGAGCAGATGAATGCACAGAAAAACAACACAAGCAGAGGAGTCTGAAAATCACCGTCAGAAGGGTCTGTGAGAGTAGGAGGAGGTTTGAGACACACAAAAAAGGTTGAGGGACAATCAACGGGGGAGTTTTCTGAAGGGATGATGATAGCGGGAAAAGTAAACAGTTTTGCCTACTAAAAACGCCTGGGGCGGCTTCTTGATTTGTGCAACATCATGACAAAGTAGAGGACAGTTCTTAAAAAATTAAAGTAACACCCAGAAAAAGAGAGAAAGCGAGAAAGTGAGTTGTAAAAATGATCCATTGGTTAGTGCATGCTCACACACTGATCCATGGTGCTCATGTGGGCAACATAAGTTTGAATCTTGCTTGCAACATTAATTTATTCTCAGCCAGGTGAAAATATGAAGTCTACGGAGCCCCTAAGAGAACATGGAGATGGTAAAAAAGAAAAAAGATGGGAGGAAAAATTATATTTTAGTGATTTAGCATTCTCTCGCAAAGCATTTGTGTTTGTGATGGAAATAATTTGAGGTGGTTTTGCAATTGATTGCAAATGTAGTGCGAGCGAGCGAACGCACAATTTATCTGGGGAACACAAAAGCATTAAAATACTTATTTTTCTTTTAAATAATCTTTTTTTAACTCGGATTTATGTCACAATATGGAAGAAAAGATCCGTCACTACTTCCATGTTATCGTTTTAATACATAATGTTAGGGATTTGATCCAATTGCTCAAGTCTGATAATGTAATAATCATGCTTGCGCTCTAAAATGCCCAAAAATAGAGAGAGTTTTATTTATTTACACATTAAGCCATGGTGCTCTTGTGGGCAACACAAATTTGAATCTTGCATGCAAAAATGGTCATTTCCCAGGTCCGATTTCATAGAAAAGTAGCAGCAAAACTCTCCTGTACACGCCACATGATTTGCGGTATCATTCGCGGCTGTATCATTTCAAATACTTTCTAAAGTTGAACACAATTTAAGATGTTTAGCAGAATTTTCATGCTTCCCCTTTCCATATAAATGTATGGTGTTGGTGACTAGTGGCTGTCAAGCTCCAAAAGGTAAAAATAACACCATAAAGCACCCGGAAATTTGTCTAAATGACTCATATATTCCAAATCTAAATTTGACATATATTTCTGAATCATCAGTTTCAACATCTTCGTAAGTGTTTCACAGAAGAAAGAGAGTCATATGGGTTTTATAAGAGAAAAAAATAAAAAATAATCCAAGCTAAAATAACATGGGCTCGACTATCTCACAGTTTATAACGTACATTTACATCAAGCTGTTTAGAGTATGCACCGGGACAGACCACATAAAAACAAACCGCAACCCTTCCTTTCCTCAGTACATATTCGCTTCACAGAAACTCCCATTCAAAATGACCCCACCAGCCTCTATTCCCACAGTCCTCTGGCCGCTCATTCATAGGGACTTCATTCAGGCTGCTGGCTCAGAGTGTGCTAACACTTCTGCACCGTTAGAGGGGGCTTCCATTGTGGCCGGTTGAAGGGTACAGGAACAGAGAGCCGTACTGTTGTGGTACAAAAGGCCATTCTGTTCTGTGCCGGCGGCCCATCATGGCCTGATGTAGTTAGACACTTGAGTGCACTTCACACGAGCCCCCCTTCCGCTGAAAACCAATAGCAGAACGTATGAAGACCTGCTGATAGCTGCTCTTTGTGAAATTGTGTTTTTGACATTCAAGTAAAATAAAAAAACACCTATATACATACACAATCAGTGTTGCCCAATTCTTACTGTTCACATTTTTTCCATATTGCAAAAAATAATAATAAATAAATAAACTACATTCATAAATTCTGAGACCTATATTTTTTAAATGTAAAGGAATGTAGATTACATTAATGCTCCCCGTAGCTTAAACAGTAGAGCATTGTGCTAGCAAGACCAAGGTCATTGGATTGATTTTTAGGGAACGTATGAACTTATAAACCATATACCTTAAACACAGTTTAAGCTGTTTAAGATACAAGCATCTACAAAATGCATAATGTAATATTTACTATTTTAAGCACATTTATGACACTGATCATGTGAACACTTTTGTACAAACATAATCATCAGGATTCACACAAACTTATGAAGTTCATGCAGCTCAGGTGTTGCTAGTGAAATTGTGAAAAATCAAATACTAAGACTTTTGGAGAGAAATGACTAAGAGGAATTTCATTCAGGGTTTAGACCATATCATAGCACTGAAACTGCACTCATCAGAGGGCTTTTATCATGATCATGGTTGCAATACTCTTAGTATTACTGGTGCTTCATGCTGATACTACTGACCACAACATTGTCTTAAATAGGCTTGAAAATTATGTTGGAATTAGTGGAATGGCATTAGCATATAGTTTACATCTTATTTATCTGACTGTTATCACTTTGTAGCAAGAAATGTAAAGGTGTCATATAAATCAAAAGTTTCATGGTGTGCCGCAAGGCTTAATACTAGGACCGCTTTATTTATAATATAATCAGTTCTATATTCCCTCGAGGTCAGACAAAACCTACAAATTCTCTAAATGAATGAACTGCATATTAAAAAATAAACTATTAACTATAGTCAGAAAAAAACTGAGGTCTTATACTGAACCAAAAACCTCCAAACATAATAACCTAGAATACAATGTGTTTCTTGATGGATGTTCTGGCAAGGCCTTGGTCTTCAGTTAAGAACCTGGGTGTACTATTTGACAGTATTCCAAGCCACATTTCTTACATTTGTAAAACAGCATTTCTCCATATTAGAAATATATCTAAATTACATCAATGTCAAAAGACAAATTCATGCATTCATGACCTCAAGACTAGATGATTGGAATTACTGCGTGGATGTCATGCAAGTTCAACTGATCCAAAATGCAGAAGCTAGAATGCTTACTAGAATATCTAGAATTAAACAAAACATTTTGAAGTTAATGTAAATGGTTCAGTTTATAGTTTGAGTCTGAATGTTTTATATTCAATTAGATCAACAGAAACATTTTCGAATATGCTAGAAGCTCTAGCATATTAAAATCATTTTCCACATATGAAAGTGGCCCAAAATTGAATTGGAAATATCAGATTCAGCATGATTTTTGCTGTTCACACTAGAAAACATTACATTTTAGCCATGTTCAACAGCAGTGTGAATGTAGCCATTCAGGTTAAAACGGTACAAAAAGGCATCTACTTAGAGAAAGCACGTTCTCTTTTCCATTGGTTTGTGTGTGTCATTGATTCAACAGAACAACACTGAGTGTGTGTGTGTCTTTGTGTGGTTCTGAGAAAGAGAGAGAGAGTATATTCCTCAGGGAGCCCAAATGACGTCACCGATTTGGGCATCAAGGTTACCTCACTCCCTGCACGCAGACCATGAGAGGAAGAAGAATGGAGGAAAAACAGAAGGAAGGAAGGAAGGAAGACAAAAGACAGTGGGGAGAGTGCAAAGAGTTTTGATGGGTTTGCAGTGATATTGTAATCTTTTTCTTTGAAACAGGATGAAAACTTACAGGTTTAATCTCATATACACTTTAACTTGAGTGCCAGACCATTATTCTTTCTTTAAAAACACAAACTGTTGACCAACACACATTTGAAAGGAAAATGTAGGACTGTGCATATAACAAGCAAATTATGCAAATACATACAGCTTTTCTCAGAGCTACAGTGGAAATGCACCACAGGAATCATGGCAGGGAGCCGTCCGAACATCACACTCCACTGAAGAGCTGTTCTTCACAGCATATCGTCATCTATTAACTGCTTACTTCCTGTCTTCCTGTGAATTTCAGCCTGTGCAACCATGACAAATAGCTTCCCTCCTGTTGTCTAAGCTTTCACACAGGTGTGTGCACAGAAACCTTACACTGCAAAAAAACATTTTCTTAAACATTTTGTACAGTTGTCCAGTACAAATATATTAACACGATAAAAAAACAAGATAGATTTACTTAAAAAAATGATGCATAAGATAATATCACTTCCATTCAAAGAATAATAAGTGTGAAATTTTAAATAATAAAAAAATATTTATTCACAGCACCATTCATACATTAAATGCAGCTTCAAGAGCTACACAATTATGTATATTGTAATTTAATTTTTTTATTCTTCAATTTCTTACCAATGACATTTTACTTGTTCTAACATAAAAGATATATTTTGTAAAGGAAAAACAAGAATAATAACGTTTAATATGCTAAATATTTTCTGAAAACAAATCTTAATATCCTATACAATTTCTCTTCTCAGGAGCATGTATCTTGTTTGAGAGCTTAAAGGGTTAGTTCAGCCAAAAATAAAAACATTGCTAGATTCAAGTGATTATTAAGTTTTGAATATGGATATTTTTCTTACAAAAACGCATCGATTCGCTACAGGAGGCCTTTGTTCACCCCCCGGAGCCGTGTGAGACACTTTTTTTGTGGAAGGGTGCTTTTTATTTCACGTCTTTTGGACTGATGCACTGCAACACCCACTGAGTAGAACGATAGAGCTTGAAAGATCAAAGACAATTTTTTATGTAACTCCAATTGTATTTGTCTGAAAGATTAAAGTCATATACACCTAGGATGCCTAGGGGGTGAGTTAAACGCAGCCTAATTTTCATTTTTGGTGAACTAACCCTTTAAGGCTCTGAAACGTTTAAAAAAAGTTATTAATATCCTGCCCCAAAATTTTTACATAGACTGCCAACAACAATGCATCTGTGGAGTAAAAGAATGAGCCTGATACGAGCGCTCTGTAGGGGATTCTAAACTGTAATCTTTAAATTTCTACAAGATTTGAGTGATAGTAAAGGATTGAGGTCTCTTCACAGTCGACAGCTGCTAACCAAAAAGAGGAGAGATTGCAACGGGCAAAGCAACCTCGTCCTCCTCTCTCCTCTCTCTCTCTCGACGGTCTTCTCTTCTCTCACTCTCTCTCTCTCTCTCTCTCTTCTCGCTGCCATTTTCATGCCAGGTCTCAGGTACTGCAGTGCAGAGCTGGCAGAATGTTAAACAACCAAACGATGGGAACATGGAGGAATAATGGGAACACAGAGAAATAAAAAAGAAAGAGAAAGAGAAGGTATGAATTTGTACATGGAGGGTAAGACAGCAGGGTACACTCTTAAAAATGCTGGGTTAATCAAATAAAACCCAGCAATTGGGCTGTTTTGACCCAGCGGTTGGGTTCAAAACAACCCAATTGCTGGGTCAAAACAGCCCAATTGCTGAGTTTGTCCCTATTTAACCCAGCACTGAGTTGTATTTAACCCAGCATTTTTTAAAGTGTACATTCAGAAATTATGTAGATGGATAAAGTATAGCTGGTTTGAAAAGAGGAAAGGATGACATGACAGACAGGACAGACCAGTCCCTAGAAATAAACATTGACCCTATTTACTCTCTTACACTCTAAAAAATGCTGGGTTGTTTCAACCCAGCTTCGGGGCAAATATGGACTAACCCAACTATTGGGTTACATTTTTAAACTAAATTTTTAACCCAAAAGTTGGGTAAGTCCATATTTTACCCAAAGTTGGGTTGAAACAACCCAGCATTTTTTAGAGTGTAACCTTCATATTCTGTTTAAATGAAATTTAATAGCTCAAAAACATAATTAACATTGAAAAATAACAGTTAATACTTCATGCATTTTTTATAATCTTATGAGAACTGTTTGTAAACAAAATTTCAACTTGATAACACACTTCAAACGTCTTCTGAGAAATATTACATTACTAATGTTTGGAGGCTCAGAGACGGCAGATAAGCATGAATAAATGCAATGAATTCTCACACACCAAGACTCTCTGTCTGACTGATATATAAACTGAAGAGACACTCCTGACAGTTTATTTTGATTAATTTTTCTACAGAAGAAGAAATGACTTCACTATATTAAATAATAGTGTGTTTCTGAACAGTGAAACAACACAAGCTTCAGTAATGTCTCTCTAGTGGGTTTTCATTAGATCAGAGGAACAAATTAAAAGAATCCAAATGAAAAATAAGAGGTTAATTGCAAAAGTACTATCATTATTTTCATACAGCCATCACTAGAGACTCAGGGAAGCAAAACAACAGGAAAGTAAATCTGAAAAGAACATGAAGGATATAATACACACCTTTGGTCTTATTGCATGATTCATCTGTCAGTTTTTCATAAGAAAAAAAAAGTATAATATTTCAGCAAAATGAATGATCCACTTCTGAAACTACTCTCCATTTTTAACTGGCATCACCTTGAGTCTTAAAAATATTCGTACATTTTTTCTAGAACTCTTCAAGTAATATCTTTAAAGATACATTTGAAGTGAATGCTGGTTAATGCTTAATATGGTTTAATCTCATAATTGCAAATAACAACAGATTTTTGAAACGAGTGTTCTTCCACATGAAGCGAAATGTGAAATATCCGGTGAAAAGTCCATTGAGTGGCGCTAAAAGGTTAATTCATAGAAATTATGAATTAAAAATTTGTTAAATCACAGTTTGAAAATAACGTTTAAAAATACCACCTACTCTGAACTCTACTCTAAAGCTAACTGATAGTGTTAACAAAAGCCAACGTCAGATTTTCAACGTCAAACACATTTTCTGAAGCAACCATGACATTTTAGCTTGCGTTTTCAAGTCCTTGATCTCTTTTATTGAGTGCCATGACTCGTGTTACGGAGTGCTCGTGTACGAGACCTGTGTAACACAAGTGCAATGCTGTACCAGGTGCGCTACCAAGCAGGTTTACCATGTCAGAAAAGCCATACATATGCAGCTGGTAAAGTGATGCAAATGTGAAATCATGGTCAAAGTTTTTTGAGGTCATAATATTGCACAAGGAACTGCACACAAACATGTTTTGTCAAAAGTAACAATTTTTATATTATATTATATTATTTTTATATTTATTTAAACAATTATTATCAAACAATTATATTCATTTAGTAATATAAATATATCTTAGTGTAGGCTATATCTTTAGAGTTTTATAATGCATTATCTTTTTGTCGATCCACCAGTTCACATTTACAACTGCGTGTTTTCTGCGTCAAAATAAGTTTTTGGCTTTGGTCTAAACAAAGAGCAGAAGGGTTTATTGAAAAATGCAAATTCACTCTCTGCCAGCAGGTGGCGGTTTTCGCCAGGAATATAGCCGTTTCCCCGTAACCGCAGTAAACAAAACAGCGCAGCACCTGACTTTGAAACTTGCAGCGCTCATATTTAATCAATTAAATAGCTTTTTGATGTGTAAGCTATATGTCATTATACATGTAAATATACAGTAATATCACATGTATATTTCATTTTTTTTCACCGGAGCACCATTTGAGTCTTCTCCTCCCGTCCCATTTCTACCAGTGATCCTTATCTTTCCGCAGTACTCATCAATGACTACGTTTACATGGACACCAGTAATGTAATTATTTACCTTATTCTAAATAAGCCAATATTATAAGTATGGTGTTTACATGAGTTGCTTTTAGAATATTCCTTTCATGTTAGATTAATGGCACACACGTCATTACGTCCCAGAGGCGGACAGTAGTGAAGTATTTTTACTCTGCTGTAAAACTACTTTTCAGATGTCTGTACTTTATCAGAGTGTTTTTCTTTTGAAAGCTTTACTTCACAACATTCCAAAGCATAATATTGTACTTTTTACTGCACTACGTTTCATATTAAATATAATTTAATACTTAATTACATTAGAAATCTATTACTTTCTTACTTTTACTCAAGTAAAAGTAATTCAAACTACATTTTTTATGTTCTTAAGTATTAAAGGTAAAACAAACAACAACTTTTATTTATGAAATGAAGTGCAGTAAAAAGTATGACATTATGCTTTGGAATGTAGTCAAGTAAAGTTTTCCAAACAAAAACACTCTGATAAACTACAGATACTTTTTAAATTGACTTGAGTAAAGTAAAAATACTTCACTACTGTTAATACTTCCGCCTCTGTTTCATCCCCACGTGACGCCATCCAACGTCCCCTCCGGAATTTCACGTATAAACATATAGTTCATCTTCCTGATGATGCCATGTACAGTTTTGGGTGTTTCATTTTTAATTTTATGAAAGCTTCAAGTGCATTTAATTATTTGTACGTGCATACAGACAGTGGCGGTGTTGAAGCTCTTTTATTTGCCGTCAAACGGTTGAGCACTGCCATGTGTGTTTCCTGTCACAAAATGCGGCGAAAAGTCCTACACGACAGTAATAATGTGATTAAGGTGTTTACATGTCTATTCTGCACTACAGTAATGCGACTAAAATAGGAATACTCCACATGTCTTAATTCGATTTCTGTTTACTTTGATTATGACTTTAGCCGGATTAAGGTGATTCTTAATCAGAGTATTGTCTTATTCGTATTAATATCGGAGTATTGTTGTCCTTGTAAACGTACTCAATGACTACATTTACATGCGCACGAATAATGCGATTATTTCCAATAATCAGAGTAAGGACTTAATCGCATTATGATGTTTACATGTCAAGAGCAAAGCTCTTCACTCCCGTTTATGTGCAATTTAGATTATTCTTATTATTCACTAAGAATTGTGGTTAATTTTTTACTGCCATTATTCACATACCCCACTGCACAGCACAAATGATGGACTCAGAAAGAGCAGAGTGTGTTAACTGGCCGCTGTTTTAATTTATTTACGTCTAATGCAAAACACTTTTGTATGGTTGTATTCCATGCTTTTCGGCGCCATAGTAATGTGATGGCAATTTGTTTGCCTACGCTGCCGTCACGTTCTACTCGCTGTGTCTGGATGAGGGTAAGAAACAGAGACTGATGGCAGCGAGTTGTGTTTTCCCCTAATGTGATGCTTTCTTCCCTGCCATCGTTTCTAATCTGCATATTACTGCAGGTGCGTGTCACGTCATGTAGCCTATGTCACAAGCACATGCACACTTTGGTCAGAGCGGCAATACTGCGATTAAGGTGTTTACATGCCTGTATATTTCGATTAAAATTGGCATACGCCACCTATGTTAATACGATTATGCTTGCTGCGATTATGAGCTTAATCGCATTATTTAGATCGAAGTATTGCATTTACATGAGGTAAAGTTTAATCGCAATATTGCCTAAATCGGATTATAATCGCATTAAGAAGGTGCATGTAAACGCACTCACTGTTGTAGGTTGCCAAGTTTGGGGGGACAAATGGGTTGAAATGTGCATACGTCGATCGTGTGAGAAAGATCAACCTTGGAATTTGTTGTCGTGATTATTCATATAATAAGGATTGGCCCAAACAAATAACGGGAGTTTTACCAGAAGCGAATGTAGCAAATATATAAAATACGCCCAGTGGGATTTTTTTTAATAGAAAGATTAAAAATACATGAAAATATTTAAACGGGATGATAGCGGGATAGAATGGTAAAATACGGGAGAATCCTGGGGAAAACGGGAGGGTTGACAGGTATGCACTAGCCTAGAAGTATAAAAAACCCAAATGACCCAAAATGCTCTGGTCCAATGAAACATTATTCAAAAAGACCTCGACTGAGAAGGTGAACTGCTAGATTGCTGACCTTAATTTGGACCCTGAACACACACACACACACACACACAGATGGAGTCTTGGCGTAGACAGGAAAGTGTGGCCATCTCCCTGCTCTCACACACCCAACGGCAGGATGTACCAGTGCTCCCGGGCCCTGAGCAGTGCTTCAGGGGTCACGCAGGGGATGACTAGAGAGTGCACTCCACCTCCAGAGAGCTTAACAACCAGCCTTTCCCACAGCAAACCACACCCTGGAGTCTCCCTGTCTTTCTGATCTGGAGCCAGTGCCTCTCTCCAACGATGGTCATGGTTTGGATCAGGATTTGAGAGGCTGCTCCTAGATTAGAGCCAAAGGCCAACTGCTACTCAAAAAATCATGTTATTACTACTACCATACCACAGTATGCACTGCTAAGCCTGAAACAGAGGTCTAAAGACAACACTATTCCATAAAATGATGGGTTAATTTTGATGGAGATAGTACACATGAAGGATAAACATGCAAACAGGATGATGCTGGTTATATAATCATCTTTATCTTCATGACCACATAATCCAATAACTGTCGACACAAGCCAGTGTGTCTCTGGCCAAATCAAACATCGGCAAAACCTGGCCGATTGTTTACAGCAAGCCCCTGAATCAACACTACTAAACAACTGCATTGCTATTTAAATACGTGAAAACCACAAATTTGCATGAAGCAGAAAGTGCAGAAGCAGAGAGGAAGTACAGTAAAAGATAAGATAAAGATCTAAGCTATCAGTAGCCTTATGCACTAGAGTTCATGCTGAATCACAGAAACAAATGTGGAGAAAAGTAACTCATTTACAAATGCATTATAAATTATTGTTAAGCAGTTATAAATGCATTTTAACTCTCATGTTATAAATGCTTAAAGGTCCCATATTGTAAACCTTTCTGCAGTTTTATTTGAGGTTTTGATGTCCTTAAGAATATATATTTGCGATATAAGTACCAAAAACCATCTCAATATATTTGTACAGCTCCTCTCTCAGGAGCTCTGCTGAGAACGGGTCGATTTTGGTCTGTCTAATTAATATTCATGAGCCTCTCTTCTGATTGGCCTGTTGTTTTCTGAGTGACGCACGGCCAGGCCAACCACAGGTAACTAGGGTCACTGACGTCACAGCGCTAGCTGGAGGCAGTAAAACAAAGGGGAAACTGGAGGCGGCCCATTCAAACCAGCACAGATTCAGCTACATAAGGAGCTTAAAATATCATCTTGTTGTGATGTTTGGTGCCAGAATCGACGTAATACAGCCTCAAATTAGAAATTTGATCGCATATCTGCTGCCACTGCCAGACAAAAAAACGACGACAGCTGTGGTTAAACGCGATAAAACGAGCGGACTGGACAGAAAGGATCGTCAAAAATGCTCTGTTTGCAGCGCACACTTCTTATCAGAAAAGGTTCAATAAAGTATTGTCTTTTGTTGTTATGGGCACGTCTACAGATTTCTTGCCATATGTCTATGTTTCTTGCATCTCACGACTAACAGTTATGTTGTGTATGAAATAATGTCTGTATGCATGTGTGTAAAACAAACTGAAGATTTATATATAATCATTTGTAATTGTATATACATTGTTGTGATGAATTGTGGCTGGAACAATAATGTAGCTGTAAAAATAGTTGCCCTGCTGGGGGAAAAAAAAAAAAAAATTGCAATGTATCTTCATCATTACTCTTAGACACGGGAGTTTGTCTCATAGTAACAATCCTGTCAGATCCTCCATCCTTTGAGTGTAACGTTACAGGCTGACCGATCTGGTTTAGTGGTTAAAGTTAACCTTTTCGACATGTTTCCTCCGTGTTGGTTGTTTCTCAGCAATGGCATGGACGTGATGTTGTCTGGGGTGTGGCTAAAGGAGAGTGGGACTGTGGGCAGTGCTCAGGGTGGTGAATGAAGGCAGTGACTGAGTAGTTCTGACGTCATCTTTTTATGGTAGTCACAACGGTTCGTGAAAAATCACTGCTACTTTATGCAGGTTGTGTGCATTTTACTGTGGACTGACTTTTGTTTTGAAACGTATATGGTAGTTAAATAGTCTCCATACCTCAGTAATCGTGAAAAAAGCCAGAAAATTTCAGTTTTGACAATATGGGACCTTTAATAAATATATTTATTAATACTTATTTCATTCAAAACTAGATTCCTGATTTATTTCATGATGCAGCAACAATAGGCTTTTGTAGTGAGACTGAAGGGTGTTGTATTTGTGGTTCTCTCATTTATATCTCATGACTGATGTCACTTTTTGTAAAATGGTTCTTGCCAGAATCTACTTTGTACCTTACCCATGATACGCTGCAAAATTTCATGATGCCTATCCACAGCAATGATTAGAAACTGATATATTTTGTTTATCAAGATGAAATTATCAAACTTTATTTTGGGGCGGAAAAAATCATAAAAGCACAACCATGGCTTCATGAAATATCAATAATGAAAATTTTAATTCCAATATTAGTTACCTGTGAACCTTAATGTGAATCATTTATTAATGAGTTATAAATGTTAATATCCTGTGAAAGTGAACCTTAATGTAAAGTGGACATCTGTTAACCATTTATTAGTAAGTTATAAATGTTAATAACCTCTGAAAGTGAACCTTAATGTAAAGTGAACACCTGTGAACCATTTATAAACATTATACCAGCATAAAAACACACTTAGCAAAATATTGTTTAATTATCATTTTATAAATCGGATAGTTTTGGTCTTTGATTCTGATTGGTTCAAAGCTGTTGTAAATTACTCTACAAACACACACCTTTGTTTACTTCTGTGTGTTGCTCTGCAACCACTTTGTTGGAACCACAACTGTGTCTGAGGAACTACATTGTTTGGCTGAAGAATAATGTTTTTATTAACATCATTACACTTTATTTGCTCCGTTTCATTTTGTGAAACCTTACTACATATATGGAGTAACCGTTTTATAAAAGCAATAAGCCCCGTGAAGCCGTGGTTTACAGTGAATTTATAACAGCTAAGGAGGTTTTAGGCAAACAACGCCCCTTAGCTGTTATAAATTCAACTGCAAACCACGGCCTCTTGGGGCTTATTGCTTTATTTGAAAATATCTAAAAAAATATGGAGATATCTTTTTTTTTTTTTTGTCAATATTGCACACACCCTTTCTGTCATCATTTACTCGCCCTCCACTAGTTCCAAACCTGTGTGAGTTTCTTTATTCTGCTGAACACAAAAAAAGATATTTTGAAGAACTGTCTCAGAGTTTTATTGTTCATACACTGAAAGTCAAAGAGGTTCAATACAATGTTGTGTTGGACCCCACTAACTTTCACTGTATGGGTGAAAACAGTGGAAACATGCTTCAAAATAATTTATTTTGGGTTCATATGAGTTTGAAACGACATGAAGGTGGATGAGTAAATGATATCCAACACGATTTAATAAGAAAACGTAACTACTTTTCATTTTGGCAAAAGAGTGCATAAATTTGCATACTTTACTGAACCTGGTGAAACATTCACTAAAATAACATGCTCTACGTTCAGTATGTTGAGGGGTAATACTGAAGCAGACGCTTCTCTTTACAGGAACTGTGGTGATATCCTTTGATTTATCATTTTTTATGGTGAACATGTAACATTAGTACACAGACCTGGAACACAGTGTACGACATGCGTCAGTCCACAAATAAATTATCTTGCTGATCCAGATAACGAAGTTGTGGAAATAGGCTCTCGCTCTGCAAGCAGTAATTGATTTACTGCATATTGGACGGGCTAATTAGAGGAGCTCCATCATGACCCATGAGCACTCCTGCCAAATGACTGAAACTGTGTGCGCTTACATGAGTGCATTCACATCCGCTCTGGCTACATTAGGTTTACAGAAATACATTTCAGTTGGTGATTGCTACGGCTGGGTGATGGGTTCTTCAAAACTCCTTATCCTACATACTGAGCTCCAGCGAGTCCCACACTGTTTAATACAGACATGAGTGTTATATCTGATATCTGAAACTGTGTGGGCTGTCGAGGAGAGGAGTGCTGTTAGACGTACCCTTTTCGCCTGGCAGAAACACTCTTAAAAAAATATGTAATAATAGGCTAAAATGTACTGTATGCATTTGAAATCTTTTTATTTCCGCATTCATTTTTTTAATTTTACACTGCACTCTGTTGTGTTTTTGAGTTAACAGAAATGTCCATAAAAATAATGGATAATGTCCTTTGTTGTTTGTTTTTTACAGTGTAAGCTAGAATTCCTGAGCTGATGCATTTCTTTTGTTTGTATATCCCAATGTATTCACATTTACTCTTCATGTTGTTATTGTTGTTTTAATTAATGAAATGTTTCACACACAGTGCACGTTTTAGGTTATTTAAGGTCATATGCAGCTTTTTTAAAGATCATTATTTTGTGTATTTGGTGTAACAGATAATGTTGACATGCTTTAATGTTCAAAAAAAAACATTATTTTTCAAATACTGTACATTATTGTAAATCCTCTATGCCCCGCCTCTCTCTCAAACACTTCGTTTCCTACAAAGTCCCTCCTTCCGACAATTGCAGTCTGCTCTGATTGGCCAGCTGACCAGTGCATTGTGATTGGCCCGACACCGCAAGCATCGTCGGAAATGTAACGCCCCTTACCATAATCACAGCTTCAGCTTTCAAAATAAATGCAAAGACAGAGCCTGAAAGGGAACAGAGTCGCGTGACAGACTCAGTGATGAAGCTGGTATGTGTTTGCCGTACACAAGCCACGGTTTAAGACAGCTGACTCTACTGTGATGTGTCTCGCTCTCCCTCTCTCTCTCTCTCTCGCGCTCTCTCTCTCTCTCTCTCTCCTTCTCTCTCGTTGCTCTGCTCCACCAGGCTCTGTCTCTCTCTCTCTTCCATTCGCCTCACCTGGCGTAATCCCTCCCTCTCTCATCCATCCCTCTCTCTCCTCTCTCTCGTCTCTTTCCTCGCTCTCTCTCTCTCTCTCTCTCTCTCTCGCTCTCATCTCTCTCGCTCGTCAGCTCTGGCCTCTCTCTCCGCTCCGCTCTGTCTTCTCTCTCTCTCTCCCTCTCTCTCCTCCCGCTCTCTCCTCTCCACCCATCTGGGCTCTCATCACTCACTCTCTCTCTCTCTCTCTCGCTAAAGATCCTATCCGATTTTGCTTTTGCACTGAAACACACAGCGTCTCCCTGACATGCTGCATCAACACTACTGCTGTTCCTGAAACCAAGCCTTCTTTCTTTGCGTGAACATTTGGCGTCGTTATGCAAATCTTCCCACACAGTGAAGTAGACATGTGGGGCTTGTTAGAACGAGCCGTTTTAGGGGGGTGTGGCAGAGTCTTAACTTTGATAAAGAACATCTCTTTGGTTTTGAGACTTTAAGTCTTTGCAACTTCAGGGATCTTATACGTATATGCACAATCAGCTTGTAACACTCCAAAGAGAAAGCAAAACTTGAAATCGCATCATATGACCCCTTTAATAAAACATTTTAGTTTTGCATGGACACGACTCACAATTTTATAATAGCCCCTCTAATGTTCTGGTTGATCTCATATCTAATAAACAAACACTGAGGTCATGAAAATATATTGATATTTTAAAATGTAACAATAAAATGTCACGTGAAGCGTTGTTCAACTCAAGATGCTCTCGTAGCCACTCCCTGTAAACAAACGAGAGAAACCTCGAACAAAGAGTCAATGAATAAAAACCAGTCGGTCTTGTGTTTAAAACAGCTCGCGAACAACTCCGCGGAAAGGAATCCGTGCTATTCTAGAAACCGAACGGGTTCGGTGTGTCGCGTGCGTGTCACCCAGGCGCAGTTTGATGGGAATCTGCACGCGTTACAATCAATAGTTTGTTCGCGACAGAGAGCAGCGCTACGACTCAGCTTCGTTCGAGCGCTTTTTGACTCTTTGTTTTCCTAAAAAAGAAAGAAAAAGAAAGATGCTTCGTGTTTGATGAAACGCGGAGACGACTGTGAGAAGCCCAAATATAATTAAAACAGTTGTTAAAATAAATACAGTAGCGTTGTACAAGAGTAGAACATGATTTGTCGCGAGTTTCGTTACATCAGTCCTTGCGCAATCGAGGAGTAAACATTAAACCCAGACGCACGATAACCAGCGATGTGCTCTATCTCCAAATGGTTTTTACGTGCCAAGAATCAGTTTAAAGTCAGTTCACCCCATGCTCTGCCCATGAGACGGCTTGCAGATGTTTTTGGTGTAATGAAAAGCATCAGGGCGACTCACGTTATTTCGTAAATCTTGCAGCGCTACACTCATCGTGCAGCATCGGCGCTCCGCACGCGACTAAGCCATCCCTCGCGCCTGAAACAAACATGATCAACGAGTGTTAAACCAGCCTTCATCCATTCGCAGTCGCAGTCTTCCATCTGCAAAATACTGAAAACAGACTGACAGATGCGATGCGTTAGCCTACCGCTGAACGTTTTCAGAAGCCGGCGCGCATGATGGGTTGCTGTGCCTCTGCCAACGACCAGCACGTCCTCTGCTCGGTGTAGTACAACATAGAAAGATGTCTGAGGGAGATAGATAGAGATCAGCCTGTGCTCACTCACCCTCTCTCTCTCTCGCTCTCATTCCCCCGCCCCTTCGCTGTCATGCGCGCCGGCTCTCGAACCCCTGCCGCATCTGTATGGAGCATCAAGTGGGATGAGCGCTAATGCGCTCTTCACGTACTCTTACAAATCTCAATTTTCCCCGTGTATACTTCTTGAGCTGCCATATGCTTCTTTAGAGATGCAAACGTCTTCAGATCAGTGCATTGGTTTATGGAGCTAGCATCAATACAAAAATAAAGGATTTTTTGTTTAGGTTTTCTACAAGAACTAGGATAATAAAAGGACGGATAACTTCTCATTTTAATATAATGAAATAATCATTATTAGTATCATTTAAAAGCGTATCTCCACCATTTGTAAAATATATATCAAATGCATGGCCTATAAAAACAAACGTATATTCCCATATCTAAAACATATTAATAATGTATGGACTGTTTTGCTGAAAACCAGATGTTTTACAGACATAGCAATAGAATCAATGAATGCAACACTGCTGGAACATAAGAATCTTAACCCTATAGAACCCGCTGTATCATATGTGATACTCAGTGCTGGGAAATAGTTGATTACATGTCATCTGGATTAGAATCAGATTCCAAAAACGTAGTACTTGTAATCAGGGGTGTGAAGTAACGAATTACAAATAATCACGTTACAGTAATTAAGTAGTTTTATCAGTAATTGTACTTTTTTGAGTAGTTTAAAAAGTGTGTACTGTATTTTAATTCCCCTGCTGCAGTTAGATTATATTACGTTTAAGCTGCTGTATTCAGGTTACAGTTATTTTTATGATTACATGATTAAATTATCATAATTTAGTTAGTCTCATATGTATGAGATGATAAATACTCAAAGTTACTAAAACCACTGCCAAGTATAACGACAAAAAAAACTATATAGATCTATATATATTTACACATGGAAGACGTTGTCCATGTCATTGCTTATTTTCATCTTTATACTGTTTTGCTCGTGTGATTCAGGATTCACCAAAACTTTAAAGTAGCTACAGATGAAGTGTAAGTATTCTACACAGCACTGCTGCTACTAAAATTCCTAACGGTCTCTAAATTTTCTATATGATCTAAACTTTGCTGAAAAACCTAATCTACTACATGCTTTCTGTTGCCTGATTAACAGTTTACAGTTTTTTAACAAGTAAAAGGCTGTGTAATATCATTCTAAAAATGTGGCTCTGTCTTACTTTTGGTCCATAAAAATATCAGCATCTGTTGTTCTTCCTCAAGCGTGAGCTCCATAGTCACACTATATGAGCCATAAAAGCCTGATATATCAAAATATGATACGCAACAAAAAGACATAATAATATTTGGCTAACAGATCATAAACTGTTCCAGTTCAAAAAATTCGATTTTATGACTTTTATTATTGTCAGGCTAGACAGGGTAACACAGGTCCTGGGAGTTATGAGAACCTGATCAATGGGTTCCCATAGACAAACATAGCTCAGCCCTGGATCTCATAGCTGATTGAAAACATATGTTTTAGATGACTTAAGCCTGGGTAGAGTTATGTAACAGATTTGAGCCACTGTCTCTGCTTCTCTCTCTTGTCTAGGAATGAACACTAATATCTTTTGGATATTTGCATCTTGGAGGCCACCCAACCCCTGCATCGTTTAAATGAAATGGGAACTGCAGTAAAGTGCTGGCCCAATATCAGAAAGTAGATTAGACTGATTAGCTTATGCACAAGACAAAAATACAGAGACTGGACTTTCAAGATGTCATCATTGACTGGATCCAACCTTGCATACTGCTTACTACATAATGTAAAGTTTACTGTTGACTACTTTTGTGAGAATAGCATATGAAGCAATATATGCACTATGCAATCATACACTGTAAAAAATTACCGTGAATTTAAAGACTGTAAAAATGCTACAGTAAAAAACTGTTAAATGGTTAACGGTAAATTCCCCTACTATATACAGTGAAAAACTGTATTGGACATTACATGTATTAGACATTAATTTTACGGTAGTATACTGTTTTTGGAAGTGAAAAAGACCGTATAATTTACAGTGAATAACCGTAAATTGACATTCCCGATCCCTGCGTTACATTTAAAATTTGATGTTTTTTTTGTTGAAATAATTGTTTCTTCTTAGGTTTTTCTTATCAGTTTTTTTATATTAGGGTTGTGTGTTACACCTAATGTTGTTAAATTAAGGTTTATTGCATTATTTCAGTTTCATGTGTGTTAACGTGATGGTGTTTAGTGTTTGTGTGAAAGACACTGTGCACCTTCTATATATGTTATTATTTAAAAGCTGCTTGTGATGGGCTTTGGTTCATCATGTGACTTTCTCATCACCTCCTGCATTTGGTGGTTATCAGTGTATTACAAAGATACAAAACAGATTTCAGTACTTCAATAGGTTGATATATTAATATTATATCAGTTAATGAAATTACGGTATTTAACTGTAAATTTAAGTTAAAACCGTAGAACCTAAAACGTTGCTACCATATTTTTTTACGGTAAAAAAAAATTTTTTTTAGAGTGCACACTTTAGTCCCTATTTGGTGTTGTCCGTGACCTCAACACATTGTATATTTAATTAGGTCAAGTAATCAAAAGCAAATAAATATGGTTATTTTACATTTTGCACAAATGTCTTTACTTGTCAGTCCAATCTAACAATGGAAGGTCAAGCACATTGCATTGTGGGATGCAGTATCAACACTTTATACATTTAGGTCATCAGTTTTCCTACACGCTCAGAAAAAAAAGGTACAGAAGCTGTCACTGGGGCGGCGCCCTTTCAAAAGATAGCCTACACCTTTTATTTGTGTCACATGTATGGTCTTGTCTCCTGTGTTTCAGTGTGTTTTTGGTTCAGTCCCTGTAACCTAGCTCTCCCCAATCTGTTTAATTAGTCATATGTCATTCACCTGTGCCCTGTTTATGTTTATTAGTTATTTGTCTGATCTCGTCTAGATGTAACATCAGTGTTAATGGATGTATTTGTCTTTCTCCTGTGGATTTATTAAAGGACTGCTATTTGGAATTATTTTTTGTTGTGCAATCCTTACTACTCGTTACGTACAATTTGCCCTAACAGGGTCTAGTTTAGTACCTTAAATGTACATATTAGTAAATTGGTACAAATTAGTACCTTTTCAAACGGTACCACCCCAGTGACAGCTTTTGTACCTTTTTTCTGAAAGGTGTATTGCGTGTTCAAAAGTTGCATTTGTATATGCATGCATACTATATACTGCAAAAATAATAAGAGTAATATAGTATACCATTCCACATATTATTGAGTCTTAAAATGTCCCTGAAAAGTAGTATATTTTTGTTTATTAATCATTTTAAAGGCTATTTTCCAGGTATGTACTTTTAACACTTGAGGTACACAGAAAAAAAAATCTGTAGAAAAATGGATAATGTTCTTGCAGAAAATGACAACGCCTTTATCCATTAAGTTTACAGACATTTCCTTCAAACCTAAAATACAACAAAATATGAGTAAAACACCTGTGAAAAATCAATATTAACATGGTAAATAAGGCCCTATTTTAATGGACTTTTCTTAGAGAGATATATTCCAAGTCTTCTAAAGTTTACATAATTAATGGAAAATAGTCTTTTTTTTATTATGTTTACCAAGGATGAAAGAAAGTAGCAAGTTACTTGTTACTTTCTTTCATCCTTAGAAAAACCCTATTTTCCATTAAATGACATGAGAGGGAGTAAATTATGACAGAATGCTCATTTTTGGGTGAAATGTTCCTTGAAATTGTTTGCTCTTTTTATTACATTTGTAAGTCACTTTGAATCAAAATCGTCTGCTGAATGAACAAAATCATCTGCTAAATAAAAGTGAAGTCTTTATCTTAGTTTAAATGCTGATCAATAGCCGAAGGCTGTAACTCTCGGGAGGTTTTCATAAAGCACCCCATCATGCATAATATAACTCAGCACTCAACTTCTGGCTTAGTTTGCTTGCTTTCACCAGATGGGAAAGCAAGGTCGCCGGGCAGATACGTCTGCTGATAGCCCCGTCTGCTGCCATCCTCGTCTCTCACCTTGAACAGCATCAAGGCCTGCCAGAAACCCAATGATCTGTTGCAACCGCATGCACTTACACCCTCTCTTTCGATCTCATTTCTGTTTAGTGGGATTGTCTATTCATTTCAGTTTCCAAATGACATACTGCAGAAGAGTTTCTCTGGAGAAAGCTTGAGGCGCTGTGAAGTGAGAGTTAGACAGTTAGACACATCTCTTGTTCCTCTTCCAAGTGAGTTCTAGTTTAGTCTTCATTTCTGTTGCCCTTCACAATCTCTGCTGCTTATTTCTGGCTGTGTCTCTCGGTCCCCTGCTCAATGCTGTTTTTGTGTCTGCCTCCGACAAAATTCTGTTCACCTCCTCCCTCCTTTCTGGTAGAAGGTCAGATCTTGCTCTTGGGTGAAATGAACAAACTCAGCATGTGGCCTTGTCACATTTTTAAAGGAATATTCTAGGGTTCAAAACACGTTAGAGGAATAGTTCAAACAGAAAATTTAATTCTGTCATTATTTTACTGTACCAATGATATGACGGATTCTTTCATAGATTCAAAGATCAGATCAAAACTGTTCTCAAATCAATCCACTGAGGGGACGTTTATACAACAAAGATTGTACTAAAAACGGAAAAAAGTTTTTTACCTTCTGTTTTTGAGAAGTTTCACGTACAGACGACAATGTTGTCAAAATGATCCCTGTTCACACGGATCCACGAAAATGACTAAAAACTCTGTATTATGCTTGCCAGGCCAGTAGTTGGCGATGTCTATTTGTAAAGCAACATTATGCAAACACGTAATATGTATGTGCATGACGTCACCATTTTCACAAATCTGTGCTTTTGCAGTTTACACAGAGGCGATTACCGTATCATTTTCAAAAACTTGCATTTTGAAACATATTTTCAGTCAGGCAGCCAAACCTGTTGTTGTGTAAATGAACAACCAAAATAAAAAATTGTTTTTCCATTTTTAGTTGAAAATAAACTCCCCATGAAGGGGAAGTTATCAGTGAATAATGATTTAAAGGTGGGGTAAGTGATTTCTTATAGCCAATGTTGACATTTCAAATCACCAAAACAAACACGCCCCTACCCAAAAGGGTCTTGCCCCTAGTTGTGATAGCCTACAGCCCCACACATTAATAGCAACCCAACCTTATTTTGTTCCGCAGACGTTTTCCTCTTCTGTTTTTTATCGCCATCTCTATCTTTCTGTCGTTCGGCTGGCTAATGTCCTGTGCACTGAACGCTCTCTCCCCCACATCATGAGTAGACACGCCCCTTACAGCTGATTGGCTACAAGTTCGTTTTGGTACTTGGGTACTTTCCTAAAGCTTTGTGAAAAAAAATGCCCACCTTAATGTCAGTGTTTCCTCGGACAAAGCTATACCATATGTTTGAGAGCGTTGTTCAGTTCTACGTGTTTGTTGTGTTATATTTCCTCAGACGGATTACACATGAGTGTGTGTGTATTTTTTTATTTTGTCAAACCTGCTAGTTATAAACAAAATTTCTAACCATAACCTTCATCCCATTGGAAGTGGGTTCTTTGCAGTTTAGGAAATCGGGTATGGGACAGTTGGCGTGATTACCAGAAATTTTTTTAATTTTTTTTTGGTTTACCAAAAATTTTTTTTTGGTGAAATCATTCCAGTGTGGCAAATAATACATATATGCGAGATATGCTGGGGAACTTTTTCACATCACACATTGTTTCCGCCACAGAAAAAAAAAATAAAAAAAAAAAATCTAAGAATTGCAATTTTATATCTTAGAATTGTGAGATATAAACTCATTGTGAGATGGAATTGCATGGAATTGCAAGAAAAAAAACAGAATTAACAATTCCCATTTTTTGAGAATTGCTTTTTAAATTTTTTTATTCCATGGCAAAGACAAACATAACTGTGAGATGTAAACTTAAAATTCAGAGAGAAAAAATCATCAACAAAAACTCAACTGTCAAGCTATTTTGATAAATCTGGTCGAACAAATAAAGATGCAGTCACATGTTCTGTTGTTCGATGAAAGCTTGTTTCCACCACGGGTTTAAAAAATACAACAAAAAAGTAATTGTGGGTTTATAACTGTAATGTTAGGAGCTAAGCAAAGGTGAGACGAGGCGGATCCATGGGCAAGCTGAGTTTATTAACAAATGACAGGAAACCACGAGCTGGGAACAAGGAACACGAGCATCTACAGGGAACACAACGGCTGACAAACAGGTGTGTACAGAGCTGAACCAATGAACTAATGAGTAACCATAGAAACTATCAAGCAGAAGGGTGTGGTCAAATTAGTTTCCATGGCAACAAACAAGGGAACGGGGAACATAATATTTTTTGGTCATAATTTTGAGACGTTGTTTAAGTTGTCACGCATATTGTGGTATTAATAAGATGCATGACGCAGGAAATGTTATAAATTATATTTTTAATAATAATAATAATCACAGAGAACACTAGCTAGGAAAAGAACCAATACATCATTAAAGATGCAAGAAGAACCGCCAAAGAAACAACCAAAACAGGGAACACTTTTCGCAATTACCTTTTTTATTCATTTAATCCTGTGGTGCAAACAAGCTTATCTACAAAACACCCAATTGTGCAGATTCCTATTGAAATGATTGGATTTCACCAGTGTAGTTTCAAAGAAGCATCCCAGGATCCAAAACACAACATATACTGGTGTTTTCATCAGGGTATTAAACTGCCACCACCTGAACACCCACTGCAAGTCAGTATTCCCTCACTGTACGGTATGTGTCCCTGTTTCTCCCACGAGAATGAAAGTGCAGCCATGCAGGACGCAGTCTTGCTCCAGATTGTGCCGTATAATAGAACACTAATAACACACTGTTCAACCACAGTAGAGCTGTGTGTCAGGCCAGGGCAGAGCATGCATACATCAGCAGCCTGGCTTTACATCCCCACTGCATCTTGTTATCAGGGGTGTAAAAAAAAAAAAAAAGTACTAACTTACGTGAAAGTATGGATACTGAGTGAAAGTCGATTACGATGTTAAACACTAAAGCATATACTATCTCTTAACCTCAGAGCTCACAAAAAAGTCTGTCTTGAGAGATTTTTACAGGCTATTTAAAACAATCAGTAATAGTACTCTTACTTACAGAACTCTATTACACTATTGCTTATCCTGTTTGGGTAAGAACAACCTGACCATCGAACCTCAAAACACTACTGCGAACATGTAACTAGTACTTTTCAAGTCTAAATAAAATAATGAGTAAAAATTGCTGGTTCTTTTTTGGAAATGTAATTAAGTTAAAGTACAAGTATTCAGTACAAAACCCTCAAAATAACACTAATAAAGTAGTGGCTAGTAAAGTATTGTAATCAAGTACAATTACCCATGCATTTTACATCCCCACTTGTTGTATTACCCAATGTTTAAGCACTATGTTCTTTATTGTGGGTTGTCAATCATGTCCTAACCAGTATTGGGGTAACACCTTACAAAATACTTTTTCAAATAAATAATGCAAGTTACTTTGTTTTCCCGTTTCTTGACTGACAGCTCTCCTGTCTGGTGTTGAGAGAAATCAGGAGTGAGTGCAGAGGCGTTGAGTACACTGTGAGAACATGTTACTGTAGTTCTAGACTAAACGTGAACATGCATTTACTCATCTCACTTGCACAAAAACAGATTCTGTATTCCTCAAAATGAATAATGAATATATAACAGTGAGTATAAATGAGTACATAACAGTGAAATGCAAACTCAGAATATTGCAGAACCTGCAATAATTAAAGGGGTAATATGATGTTGCTAAAACGAACATTATTTTGTGTATTTGGTTTAATAAAAAGTGTTTATGTGGTTTAAGGTTAAAAAAAAACATTATTTTCAACATACTGTAATTATTGTTTCTCCTCTATGCCCCGACCTTTCTGAAACGCGTCGATTTTTACAAAAGCTCATCGGTCTGAAAAGCGAGGTGTGCTTTGATTTGCCAGCTATCCAGTGCGTTGTGATTATTCCTCAAGCGTGTGACGGAAATGTGACGCCCCTTACCATACTGTGCTGCCCTGTCCAGCCGGAGCGAAACCCAGACGTGCGCAACAAACAATACAAACCCATTATAAAAAGAGGCATTTGTTTCCACATCTTACGGATTCTACTATATTTTTAAGCGTTTGCGTGCATCACGCTGCGGTAAACATAAAAACCTGTCGGCATTGTGATCGGAAGAAAAGAACTGACAAAACAACAAGCGTACTCTAACACTGCCCAAAAAATCAGTCGCTACCGCCACACCCTCAATCACACAGATGTGGCAAATCTTTGACCCACTTTATATTAAGGAGACCCCTCCACCACCCCCCACCGTACACCATATGTACTTAACATTTAACCCTATTAATTAATTTGGTTACAATGCAATTTTGAGTACATGTTTACATTGTACTTATATATTTAAATACCTGCATGCAATACTCGTAATTGAATTTTGGAATTACATTATAATTACACTGTGGACCACAATACCTACACTAAACCACCCATTACCACCACAACCTGTCCGAACCTCACCATAGCCCACCTCAACAGAGCAAATGTGTTTGCCAATTACAATATGAAACCAGATAAGTAACATTGTACTTATTTTTGGAGGCAAGTACATAGTCGTTAAGTGCACTAATATAAAGTGGGACGCAAATTCTTTAATTATAAAAAACTTACTTGCAGTCTGTGAGTAAGAACAGCCGGCATTGTCGTCTACTCTCCAAGGATCAGTAAACGGTCCTCCATAAAATGCGCTGCAAACAACTGAATATTTGGGTTGAACGGTTCTGCAACAGTGTTGTAAATACAACTTAACCAAAGATTTCTAGTCGTGTCCTCTTTTGGAAAACCAAACAAAGTAATTTTGCTTTCACAACGAAACACACAGCGTCTTCACGACATGGCGGCAGCGGCAACAATACTACAGCGAGAATAAAAGTTACGCCTTCTTTCTTTGCGTGAACATTTGAACGTTATGCAAATCTTCCCACATAGTGAGGTAGACACGTGGTGGCGTGTTAGAACGAGCCGGTTTTAGGTAGGTGTGGCTGATTCTTAATTTTTATAAAGAATATCTCTTTGATTTGAGACTTTAGTCTTTGCAAGTTTACAGATCTTCTTTATGCACTAAGAGCTTGTAGCACTCCAAAGAGAAAGGAAAACGTGAAATCGCATCATAAGACCCCTTTAAATATGAAAACATACAAAATATCCTTTATGTATTTAATCCCATTTTATTAACCAGTGTCTTTGCTGCTGACCTTTGATGATCCAATTCAACCATACCAATAGGCAAAAATGACCTTAGATAAACATAAGACTTGTATTTCATTTTGTTATTGCTAAAGACTAATGAACTTTCTTCTTCTGCATCCTATTCCTCATGCAATCCAGAATGGCAGCACACAGCTGAAAGGTGTGTTTGGGGAATTTACTTCAGTCTGAGCGAATGAAAGGGCTTTTACATTTGCACAAAAACAGAACTTTTTATATTAAAAACAAGCAAGCAAGCCCAAGACAGATGAGAAACAGTAACACAAAAGTAACGTTATTCCTTTAGTTTCTTTTTTGCAACATTCTGCAATTTCATTGGTCCAAAAACTACATATTAAACATTGTTCAGATTGTTACTGTGTTGTGATGCACAGGATTTTTTGCTGAGGATGAGATAAGAAAAATGAGAGTAACACTTTAGATTTGGAAACAACTATTCACTATTAACTAGTTGCTTATTAGCATGCATATTACTAGCATATTGGCCATTTATTAGTACGGTACTTATAAAGCACATATCAATACATGATTTTAGATCCCTTAACCCATACCAATACCTAAACATAACTACCACTGTACAACAACTACCTTACTTACTATTAATAAGCAGCACATTAAGAGTTTATTGAGGTAATAGTGAATATGTGTTCCCTAATCTAAAGTGTTGCCAAAATGACTTGGAAACCTTTTACACCTGGTTACAACACATCATATATTCATGTTATAGAGCTTTTTACTCCAGCTTGTGGCAGTGGCATCACAAATAAAACACAGCTCTTAGACGGACTAGGTGCTAAAATGCAGTCGGAATAATAGACACATCCCTGCGACAACAAAACAAAACCAGACATACAGACACATAGTGATGTGTAACTTAGAGAGCTGTATCTATAATTGCGAAATGCATTATATAAAGCTGTCACATGCATGGCGCACGCAGACCACAGATACTATTCTGCTATAAGAGCCTCGTGTTCTGCTGTGGTCATAGCATCACTAATGAGATGGACTAAGGCGTTGTCATAGTATTTCCATGACAACCGTTTCCAGCCAGTTGGAGGCCAGCAATCCTTTTTTTTTTCCTGTGGCGAGGATGAGTGTGGTGTGGGAGGATGGTGGGCTGAGAGCTGCGTCTGGGGAAAAGCACACGAGTGTTTGCTCAATTTACCGACTTATTTTTATAATTTCATTGAGTTGTACTGAACTGCTCTATTAGCTGCTTCATGTTGTCTAGAGTTCAACATCAAATTGATGTTGTAAACAGCCCATATTTAGAGCACTTGAGTGAAACAAAAAGAATAGCCTCATGCTTATTGTGCTTTTGGACTTGTTCCCAGATCAGCATTCCTATCAAACAGACCGATTTTACAGATAGGGAAAGGGTTTGGCTCCTTTTAGCTCTGCTAATGTGGTTTTCCTCTAAATGAGAGTTTAGACTAGGAAGAAGGATGGGCTTTAAGGTTTAGGATTAGGGTTGGAGGTTTTTGATGGTTTGCTGCTTAAAACTGGGGGGAAAAAGTTAAAAGGCTCAATGATAGAACTAACTAGAAATTGAGATTAAAGCAACACAATGTAATTTTTTTTTTTAAATTAACAAAATTAAGTTAATGAGAGAGTACATCACAAATGCATCTTCCAAATATATGAATATACTGACCAAAGGTTTTTAAATTGGGGTTTTGACCACAAATAAGCAGGTGCTTGAGGGGCCCATAGAAGATTTGAGAGAATTAACAACTTTTTTTTTTTTGGTCAAAATACTGAGTATGGTAACAAACAAACTAGCATATGAATAAATAAATATGATACTTTAATAATTGGCTTTGGATAGTATGTCACATCAAACTATTTAAAAATATTAGTGAAACAGCATGATGACTTTATAATTTCATTTGTAATAAAAAATATATATTTGTACTGTGAGAGACAATACACGTGCACACACGCACACACACACACACACACACAAACACAAATATAGCATAAGTGCCTTTCAAACCTCTCCCATCACTAGACAAGTTCAAGAAACACTGATCTAGATTATTATATAATAC